>JAJMEK010000018.1:0-311098 GCA_030574095.1 Metahyphopichia silvanorum | reverse complement strand
CATGAAAGCGGATGGTGGAAGGAAATGGAACGAAGAAAAGTCAAAAAGTTGCTTAAGAAGCAGATTATTCCTGCATTCCAGATGCTTCATGACTTGGACATCATCCATGGCGATGTTGAACTTCGTCACATTGTCTATGATAGAGAGAATGACAAAATCAAAATCATTGATTTCGGTAACTCTTATATGTCAGAAAATGAAGATAAAAAGGAGAAAGAGATGCAGATGGTTCGAGAAATATTTTCATAGATATGTATCCGATATGTTGTTTATATCAGTAAATCGAAGAAGTCAGAATATACGTGAGACAACTGCTGTTACGTGGATCTTATTTTAGATTTGTATGCGTAAGAGAAACACTAAGCAATTGTACAATGATGAGTAAGTTTTTTTTTTCTATATAACGAGTCCCATTTATTCGTATCTAAAAGCTGAAATAATTCGTTAAGTTCGTCATCAATGAGTTTCTGATCATTTCAAAAACATGTTTTTGGTAAGTGATCTCGAGCAGTTCTTTGTGTGTCTGATGTGCAAGCACGTCTCACGAGCTAAGAATGCGATCATTTGTCACAACAGTCGTTTTCACTCGGATAGCAGCATCTTCTCGGAGCACTCTGGCTACATCTACACTGTCGGAAGGAGTTTGAATGCCTTGATCTACATGCCCAAGCACACCAACTGGTTCAAAGCACCACGCCGGGTGTAGTATGCACACCATATTTCCACGCCAATGAGAGTGGTGCACGCACGACCACAGCCTCCCGGGGCTGCAAAATAATGGTTTCCAGAGGCAGTTCATCAACTAAAAGTTGAGGCGATGTTATCCCTGATACCAGGGGCGTTGCCAGGAGTGAAGGAAAGCCTCAGGGGCAGTTCACCAAAGGTCTCAGCTCGAGGTGACGTGGTTGGAGTGTGGTATCTTGTGGAAGCATTTGGTAAGGCGAGAACTGCACCAAGCCATGATTCGATTATGAAAACCCATTTTAGTCAATCAAGAACCGACTCAGTTATTGGCCTACATATAAGCAGCCCCAAACAAGCCCATTTCGTTCCCTTTTGAGACTCCGGTGCTGTAGGGGGTAAAAAATAACGTATGCCCACCGCTCATCACCAGCATTGGGGTGGGGGGTCTGTGCACGTGACCGGAGTTGATAATTATTTATAAAGCCACTATTACCGCCTTTCCCCATATATAGCTTCAAATATAGAAAGAAAACCATTGGTATGTTTCTACTAGGGTTGGAGGTGGTTTTATTTGGCATAATTCTTGCTGGGCTTTTCGGAGCCAGTTATATTTTTTGTTACAGTCACAGCTGGATCGCTAATTATACTACTCGACTAACGATACCAAAGGATAAAATAAACGATTATATTGTGGATAATATCAATCGGAAATACGAGGTTGCGTTGATACGAGTGGATTCTACGGACTCTGGATATGACAACGATGGGTTTGTGGAAACTAAAGCAGATGGTACGGCTTATGGTCCACGTAGCGATGAAATTTCAGACAAAGTAGTCAAGATCGTATTCAGCAGTGTTCTATCATTAAGTATCCAATTGATCATCCTCATAATGTGTGAGTTGGGAGGGACATTTCAGACCGGTGCTAGACTCATTGCGTTCAAATTCACCATCAACATGTTGATCTTGTTCATTTCTGTAATCATGCCTTTTGTGATTATAAGTCTTTACTTCAACCAGCTGGTATTGCCCCACCGGGCATCAATAATAAAGAAAGCAGCCACCGCATCTGCTTACATAGGATGGTTCTTGGTGCTCCATCGATTTGGTCATGTGAGCCAAATGTTCTCTCCAGAAATGAAAGACGTTCATTCCAAATCGTTATTGGAACGGAAAATCAATGAGATTGTGATTGGGGGAATCACCACGTTGGCTGTATTATCAGGACTTGGATCAGTTTCCACTCCTTATGAGCAGTTCGGACGCTACTTTACTAATTTAAGAAGTTCTTCCAAACAACTACGAGAACTTGACTTGAATAATATCATCCAGTCATACAATCATACCCAATTACTACTCCAGAAAAGAAAACAAGAGCTAACACAACTAAATCAGCTAGAGTCAGGAATTATGAATAATCGCCAAAATATGTCTGCAGATGACCTACACGAAGTCCGGCCTCTGAAAATTGGCGGAGTGCTTCATAAAGTGCTGTCATTTGCCAGTTTAAGACTATCGAATGAAAAACTGGAGCAGTTTGAGCTCCAACAAGAAATTCAATCCTTAGAATCTCTATTAAAAAGTATTTACGAAGACTTGGTCAAGCTGATTCATATCTATCAAATCCAGCGTCAACAGCAGTCCGATGCTACTAAATTGTACACCAAGGCCATGAATATGGCCATGTCTATCTTTTCGGTATACTGTATTTACCGGGTGGTGAACGTGCTATTCAATAAACTTCCCTATTACTATTTTTACGGGTCAGGAAGTACTTTACTCCGTGACAAGCAAAACGTCATAATCACCAATGACGTGGAAGGCGATGATCCCGCCTCAGTTAGAGGAGATGCGTTGGCGGTTACTCTTGCCAAAATCATTGAGGCAACAGTAACAATGCCCATGACCGAGGCCCAGTTGGTGAGTCTGATAGGACTTATTCTTTCTGGAGGGTTGTTCTTATGCACGTTTTCCAGCGTGTTGGTGACGTTGAAATCCATCGGGAGATTTTTCCCATCCTTGGTTCGACTTAATGTTGATACCAAGAACTGGCTCAAGCACCTTATTATTGTGGAACTATTGGCCATCTACGTCATAGCTACAGCGCTTCTAATACGTACCAACCTACCGAGCCATCTCTCGAACCAAATTTCTCGGATTCTTTCCCTTTCCGGAACTGCAGCATCCAAATCATCTGCAAGAGAAGTCGAGCTCATTGATGCCTGGTTCGATAAGGTGTTTGGGTTTACGGCGGCGGTCATGGCGATAATCACTTTTTTCAAGAGATTCATCGACGGTACCACCCATTACGAAGAATACGACGAAGAAATGATGGTTGAACAGCTCAAGACTGCCTAGAAAATGCAATGGATATCCTCAATTTCATGAGTGCTACAAATTCTATCGGCCGAAAATATGGGGCATGTGATCTGAAAGGTGGGGTCGAAAAATTGAGTATATAATGTATAGATATTTCATGACTATGAAAAGAATATTTGTATAAACCAACAACATGTCAGTAACCATAGCCAAAGATTCCCACATTCATCCTGACGTTTATCGGGCCAAGTTCGAAGACACTACGTTTGTGTTGGGGCCTGGCGCCAAAGCACCAGAAAACAACCATATTGCCCCAGTGCATAGTGAATCCAAAATTGCCATAATTGGAGCAGGATTTGGAGGCATTTCCGCCGCCAAGACTTGTTTGAAAGAGTTGAAAGAAGAAGACTTTGTTATTTTCGATAAACATGCCAACTTTGGTGGTACTTGGTGGGCCAATACGTATCCAGGATGTGCCCTGGATATTCCAGCTCTTTGGTATTCATTTTCAGACGAGTTAAACACAAACTGGAGTCGGGTGCAACCACCTCAGTATGAAATGGAAGAATATATCATGCAAGTCGTGGAAAAGTATCAACTAAAGAAACATGCAAAGTTCAAGACTTGGATCACCAAGATCGAGTACAACGACAAGAATGCTGACTGGACCATTTATGCTCGTGATACGAAGACAGGAGGTAAGTTGATTCACAAAAGTACCGTTTTGGTCAATTGCCAAGGGGGATTGGTGCAACCCAAACAATTGGAAGCTACAGGTCTTGAAGATTTCCAAGGGGAGTACATGCATTCAGCTCTTTGGAACCATAGTGTTTCTTTCAAAGGCAAGAATGTAGTAGTGGTAGGTAATGGATGTTCTGCTAACCAAGTGGTTCCTGCTCTTTTGAAAGACTATGAAGTCAAAAGTTTGTTTCAAGTAACCAGATCTAAACACTATGTTTTACCTCCTATTCCGTGGGCTCTCCAGTCGGCGTATCGTTTATTGTCTTTTAGTCGTATTGGACTTCTTTTAGTGAGATGGATAACTGCAATTGTCGCTGAATGCAGATTTCCTCTCTACAAAGGTAATGGGTATTTATCAAGAGCAGTCAGATGGTTCAACCGTTCGAATTCTGTTAGGTATATGAAGAAGAGCCCGGAAAGGTATCACAATATGATTATACCCGATTATAAAATTGGTTGCAAGCGGTTAATTTTTGACCACAATTATATTCCAAGCTTACATGATCCGAGAATGAACCTTTCGGATTCTGGTATCAAACGAATCAAAAAGCATTCTATTGTTCTTAATGACGGACAAGAAATTCCTTGTGATATTCTTGTTGCTTGTACCGGTTATGACATTAAAAGGGGAGCCCATAGCTATAAAATAGTTGGACGTAATAAGACTGATATAAATGAGGTTTGGAATGAACAAGGTATTTCGGCTTATAGAACTTTCCTTATCAGAGACTGTCCTAATTTTTTCGTGATTGGTGGACCCAATTCTGCCACTGGTCATTCATCAGTTGTACTTGCAATTGAAAATGGTTCAGTTTATTTCAGCAAGATTGCTAGAAAAATCTTGGACGGGACATATAGGTCAATTTGTGTTAGAACCTCCAAGTACAACGAATGGTTCACTGTCATTCAAAAAGAGCTTTCACAAGCGGTATTTGGTACAGCCTTTGGAGGGTGCCATTCGTGGTACGCAGAAGGAGGAATCAACTCAACAGCTTATCCATATTCCCAAGGATATTATTGGTGGGATTCTGCTCATCCGAAATGGGGAGATCTTGAAGTGGAAAAACCCAAGTCGGCATAACTTTGATGTTACAGAGTGTTTTAGCGAAATAACGAAAATCAATCAACTTAAGTATAATCAGCTGTAGCAGTATCAGCCATATGTAAACATTATGCACCACGTAAGAGCTAGGTGTTAGTGTATCCGCATTACTTCATTATCCTATTGAAGCTTTCACATCCATGGTGGTTTAGGAATAGAGTATTTTCCAAGAAGAACTGCAAAACTTTGCAGCCAAATTTGCTGCTTTACTTATAGGGTGCGAAGTATGTCTTTTTACACCACATGCAACAAATCTATTTCTGAGTAGTTTTTTCACGAACAGACCGTATTGACATCTCTATACCTACCAATTCACTTAGTGACTCATCACCTAAGTAAGGTACCACTAGTGGCTTGTTGAAGTTCAGCAGGAATTGAGTCATTGAAGGGTCGTGTCCAGGGCGCACCTTTTTTAGTGACGTCGCCCAAAAAATGAAAAATTAACCCTCCATCGTGATTTTTACTAGACTTAAACCATCAGTATTTCGATTATTCAAGGTAAATATGTCTACCAATAGAACCGTAGTGCCTTTTTCAAGAGATGCTCTTGAACAAATCTTGAAGAGAAGATTCTTTTTTGCTCCTTCTTTTGAAATTTATGGAGGAGTAAGTGGATTATACGATTATGGTCCTCCAGGATGTGCATTCCAAGCTAATGTAGTTGATGCTTGGAGAAAACACTTTATCTTGGAAGAGGATATGTTGGAAGTGGACTGTACTATGTTAACTCCTCACGATGTGTTCAAAACTTCCGGACATGTTGATAAATTCTCCGATTGGATGTGCCGTGACTTGAAGACTGGAGAAATCTTCAGAGCTGATCATTTGGTGGAAGAAGTATTAGAGTCTAGATTAAAAGGTGACAAAGCTGCCAGAGGTGAAAAGATTGAAGAAAAAGAAGAAGATGAAGATAAAAAGAAGAGAAAGAAGAAGGTTAAGGAAATCAAGAACATCAAATTACCAGATGAAGAAGTGGCCCAATACGAGAACATTTTGGCTCAAATTGATGGATTCTCTGGTCCTGAATTAGGTGATTTGATCAAGAAATACAACATTGTGAACCCTGCTACCGGAGGAGCTCTTGAACCCCCAGTTGAATTCAACTTGATGTTTGATACTGCAATTGGTCCTTCTGGTCAATTGAAAGGTTACTTGAGACCAGAAACTGCTCAAGGTCAATTCTTGAACTTCAACAAGCTTTTGGATTTCAACAACGAAAAGATGCCTTTTGCATCTGCTTCTATCGGTAAATCTTTCCGTAACGAAATTTCTCCAAGAGCTGGTTTATTAAGAGTCCGTGAATTCTTAATGGCTGAAATTGAACATTTTGTTGACCCTAAAGATAAATCTCATGCAAGATTTGATGAGGTTAAACATATTAAATTGGGATTCTTACCAAAGAATGTCCAGGAATCAGGATCTAACAAATTGCTCGAACAAACCATCGGTGAAGCCGTCGAATCAGGTATGGTTGATAACGAAACCTTGGGTTACTTCATTGCTCGTATCTATTTATTTTTAATTAAAATCGGTGTTGATCCAGCCAGATTAAGATTCAGACAACATTTGTCTAATGAAATGGCCCATTATGCTGCTGATTGTTGGGATGCTGAATTGCAAACTTCTCATGGTTGGATTGAATGTGTCGGTTGTGCTGATCGTTCTGCCTATGATTTAAGCGTCCACGCTGCTAGAACTAACGAAAAATTGGTTGTCAGACAACAATTACCAGAACCAATCACTGTTGAAAAGTTTGAAGTAGCCATTTCCAAAAAGAAGTTTGGACCAAAATTCAGAAAAGATGCTGGTACTGTTGAAAAATGGTTATTAGCCAGAACTCAATGTGAATTGGAAGATTTGGCTAAAGAATTGAAAGAAACCAACAAATTGGTTGTGAAGATTCCTTCCATCGAATCTGATGTTGAAATCGACTCTGATTTAGTTACCATCGAAAAGGTCAAGAGAACTGAACATGTCCGTGAATTCACTCCAAATGTCATTGAACCTTCTTTCGGTATTGGACGTATTCTTTATTCTATCTTCGAACATTCTTTCTGGGCTAGACCAGAAGATCCAGATAGATGTGTCTTATCTTTACCTCCATTAGTTGCTCCTACTAAAGTTTTACTTGTTCCATTATCTTCTAATAGTGAATTGCAACCTATAGTAAAGAAAGTATCTGCATACTTAAGAAAAGAACAAATTCCATTCAAGGTAGACGATTCTTCTGCTTCTATTGGTAAAAGATACGCTAGAAATGATGAATTAGGAACTCCATTCGGTATCACCATTGATTTTGATTCTGTTAAAGATGATTCTGTTACTTTAAGAGAAAGAGATTCAACTAAACAAGTTAGAGGAAGTTTCAAAGAAATCGTTGATGCTATTAAAGAAATCACTTATAACGGAATTTCATGGACTGAAGGAACTGCGAAACTCACTCCTTTTGAATCTCAATCAGGTGATGCTTAAACTTGTGTATAGACTTTTCTTACTATAAAGTTTTCTCTGAATAAGATAATGTACAAATTAATAAATACTATATTTTAAACAACAAACACTTCAACTAATTTCCCAAAGTCAATTCCGTCTCCACTATTGATGTCAAAAATTTTAATTCCATTAAAATTGAAAATTCCTTTGGAAAGTCCAACTAACTTGATTTCAGTTTCAAAAACCGCATTAGGCTCTACTGGCCCAATCCTTATGTCATTACTGAGGATAATTATTCCTGTAGAATCGATTTTCAAGGAGGAATAAAGTCCATATAATTGTAGTTTGTTGTATACCAAGACATCTTTGTCATGATGAGGATCTTTAACCAAGTTGGACGAAGACATATTGTTAGTGGTGACAGGGTTTGTGGAGGTTGAGTAAACAGGATTGAAATTCAAAGGATTTTGAACAATTAACGAAAGATTAAGTTTGGCTGGAGAGTTATTGATGGCTTGAAGTTTCCACGTTACAATTTCTCCCATATTGACATTAAGTTTCCCATTAAATGTTAGTTTCAAGCCAGATAATGTCGAATTGCTATTAGTTGTGAGATTGACGGTGACTGATGAGGAAGAGGAAAGAGCAACGTTTGGTGCTTTATTGATGTTGAAATTTGCCGGGGAATTATTCTGAATATATGACAAAGAAGTTTGGGAATGGATAGGGCTCTTAGCTTTCATGGCATTATTAATAAGGGCAGATTTCCGAGGGTTTGTACCATTGGAGTATTTAGGTTGGAATTGAGAATGGGAATAATTTGCCGATGATTTAAGTGAGTTGTTAATAGGAGGAGCAATGATGCTAAAGTCTAATATAGGAGACCAAGTGGTTGTTATGACACGCGAGATGGTTGAAGATTGTTTCAAGATTTGAAGGGATAATTTGATGGAAATAGGTTTAGCATTAGCGCTAGAGTTATCATCTCGTTTTAATTCTTTGTCCCAAAATTCAGTATTTATAAGTTTATAGGTTAAATTAATTGAATCAGCAACGTGATAAGTATAAGGTAGTTCGAGGGGTTGAAAAGGTTTAATAACTCCATTTTTGAATTCAAGATCAAGGTTTAGAATCTTGTATTGGACGTCATTTGAAGCCCACTTCAATAAATCTTCGGAAGACTCGATGTTCAATGTCGCCAAAAGCATGTTATTTCTTCCAGCGGGTTTGGTGGACTTTAATCGGATTAATAATGACACAGTAATGGGAACACGAAGAATGGCCTTGACTGATGACAGGGAATATGGCTCAGGGGTAGTGGTTTCAGAATCGGTAACGGAGGGAGAGGTAAGTGACGATTTTATAAGATCAAAATCGCTACTAAGAACATAATTATCGTTGGGTCTAGATATGCTGTTATTAAGTTCACCAAGAAGATTACGTTTCATATGGGGAGTATAGTCGGGAAGAACAGTATTAACTGGATGTTTCAGCACTGCCGAAGGCACAGGAGTATCATCAGGTACTGAGTCGTCGATAAAACACGTAAACACCACGGTTGGATCCATGACTTTCTTCTTGGGGTAAATCATAGGAATCTCAAACTTCCATATTGTGTAGTAGCCATCATCACCAGGACCGTGTGCTACAATTGCGGATTCAGGTAGTGAAGAATTGTAGATTGTATAATCTGAAGAGGATTCTGAGGTGGAAGAAGACTCAGAAGCTGGCACTATTGATCCGTTAATGTAAGGATGGGCGGTTAGTTTTGACGAGGATTTATAGACAAGAAAACCCACCACAAGTTCGTCGAAAAATACAATGTCAGGCTTGGGAGCACGGAGAAGGGAATCTACCGACGATTGAAGGCTAGAACCTTCGAAAGAAGGGGGCAGGTTCGGGATAATTAAGTAAGCCGACATGGAGGTTGAAAAAAAAAGTAGTAACAAAACACGATTTTTGAGGTGCGAAGAAGTTTTAACTACTGCAAAAGCTATAAAAATAAAACACTAGTACAGAACAAGGAATATCACGAAAAAATGGCGAGATAACGTGGTTGTAGAAGGTTTACAGTGTAATTTGCTTCTTTTGTTGGTGATGTATTTTAGAAATAGAATAGATGTATAAGAACTTAGATGGATCAACAATACTGATTACGAGTAGTTACTTATAAGGAATGTAATTGATATTGCATAAGGCGTATAATGACTATGTAAAGATTGTATTGTACAATAATAAATATTAGTGAGTTGGGAAGATTGTACTGTACAATGATAAATATGAATAAGTTGTGAAGTAATCATGAATCATATCTCATAAGTATATTATGATCGAATCACCTTGAACGTTCTATAAAGAACGCCAGAAATACATCCAATGGTGATAAAGGTCAATGCAGTGGCATATATCACACCAATTACCTGGAATGCTTTTAATCCGTTGAAAATACGGTATAGTTGAGTGTTGGCCTGAGCCATGGTTCCTAGAGGGAAAGTCATGGCCCAGAAACCTTTTGTGTATCTTAATAAACCATACAGGAGTGAGGATTTGTTGGTATTAATGACTTGAGGATTATACTTGGTAGTAAATGGTCTTATTTTGGAAAGCGTTGACATGACAGCGATTATGGTAAGAAAATAACCGAATGCAATAAGAAATAACGAGATCATACCGCTTAAAAATACAGCAGCATTTCCTAGCATAAGATAAAGTTGGTTATATTCAGCATTCGACACGGAGTCTCCCAAATAACTGAAGTAATGATGTTGGTTTAAATTGTCTCCATGTTTGGTTAAAACGTCAAATAGTCCCGAACCCATCAACAAGGCCCCGTATGCACCCTGGCCCATCATCCCGATGGGGATAAAGCTGGTAAATACTTTGGAGGAGTCTGGAACCTTGTGGATGAATAGTTTGGTGAAATATACCGACACCATGACGTTATACCCCATGGAAATGGCCAAAGACCACGAAAGAAACGTAACAACCAAGGTGATGATTTTCATGGACACGGACGACATGCTGGGAATCATATTGGCACCACAGCTGGCAGTCACTGTCAACGTCACCACAGGAAGAAAAATCGTGGCATTGAGCTGTTTGAGATTGTTATAACCTTGAGGTTTCTTCATTAGCATGCAGTAGAATAATGTTACGATGGCAGTATACAACGACATGAACAATGCTATCCACCACAACACCCACATTCCAACAATCCACCGGTCTTCTGTTAGCAAGTAGATGAAATTTATCACACTGATATACCCCATGGGTAATGCACCCATGAAAAGAGCCCGATTAGGATCGACATGAATCGAGCTAAAAGTGCCTTTATACTTGACCAAAGCCATCACCATACATAAGGAAGCAGCACCAAACAACAATAAAGCTATTGCCCACATAATTATTCCGCATATCTGAAGCCATCGTGCTTCAAAGGGAAACTTATAGAGAATGTTACTACAAATCCCAGTCCCCATGACGGGGATGAAAAATGCAGGATGGAACCCTTTGATCAAGACCGTATCGGCTTTATTCCATAGTCCCTTGTTATCACCGAACTTATCCCCATTTATATCCCACAGCTCCTTGGGTCCAAGCGTATCACTTGCCAGGGTTGAATCATACAACGGTAATGACATGAAGAGTTTTAACTGTGGCTTGAAACTGTGGCTAATATGAACTGTTTGAGGTCATATCATGTGAGGAAATCATGGCTATTTATAGGGCCGGAGCGGAGCGGAGCGGGATGAGTCACCCGCACGTAATTGCCCAATCCGGAAGGTACGCGGCCGTATATGCCGCCACCGCCAGGGTACGGGGCCACGAGCGGCGCAGGCGGGACACAACACCCGCCCTGTATGCCTATTTGGGAAGGTGCCGTCCGGGCCCGTGTCCCAATCAGGTGATTGCCGTTTGTGACCACCACAAACCCCCGCCGCTGCCGCCAGTATAAATACAGCCACATGCCCCGGCTTCGAAAAGGATTCCAACTACTTCGTTATTCTTGTTCTTCTTGAAGCTGGTAGTTGTCTTTGCTTCTTAATATTACCTCGGTCACTTGCAATCACATCATCCGGTCGCACCAGAAAAAAAAAACTCAATTGAAATTTATTATGTTAACTGTAAGCGGTACTACTGTTTCTTCTACTAAGTTTATGGACCCTCGTTTAGACACTAAGTATGGGGACAATTTCGATCGGTTGATCGAGTCCTTGAAGAAAATCTTGGGTCCTAACAAGGGGTTGGCATCAGAAGACGTTGACGTTGACCAGGTTCAAAAAATCATGGAAAATTATCAATCGAATGAATTAGAATGGGGGAAATATGCTTTCCACGATGCTCTGAAGCCCTACACTCGTAACGGAGTGGTTGACATCAACGGCAACGCCAATCTACTCATTTTGGTGTGGAGTCCCCATCAATCAAGTGCTATTCATGATCATGCTAATGCACATTGCTGTATGAAGATTCTCAAAGGATGTCTCAAAGAATCCTTATACGATATTCCCAAGAAGGAAGGAAGCCTGTTGGTGGCCAAGAAGGAAACCATTCTTGAAAAAGAACAAGTAGGGTACATTTCTGACACTATTGGGTTACACAAGATTCTGAATCCAGGCGACGATTACGCCGTTTCTTTGCATTTATACACTCCTCCGTACGCCATGATCTATGGCTGTTCCATGTACGAGGCCGGCAACGGGAAAAAGCACCATGTCGACATGAGCAAGTACCATAGTTGGCAAGGGGTGTTGTTGGATACCAAGGCTAGTTCTACGTGCTAACGAGACAAGCCGATTTCATTTTTTGGCACATACGAACACCACTTTTTGGTGTGCGTGTTTTCTCCCTAGCTGTATATAGGCAGATGGTCGCCGACCACTAGCATCGCCCCACCAGGCGTTCTTGATTATGTATGTTATGAGATAAGTTATTCTATTCTTGACCTGCCGTAGTTGTTCCAAACCCGTACACCATCATTTTTTTTCTTTCGAGACCAGGGGATCGACCCGTACACCACCCGCACCACCAGCTGCCCACATCATTATCGCACCAATCTCGGTGACATATAACACCTTGAAATAGCCATGTCTCAAATGGTATTCTACGGCCCCCGGCCGCTACAACCGTTAAATGACAAAATGAGACATGGATTTGATCAAGACTACAATTCCGAGAACTTCCTCAGTCTTCTCGCTAACACCTTCTATATTTATTTCGACGATAAACGTCATAATACAAATGGGAATCCCATCTCTGAGGCGGCTAAGTTGTCTCCCCAATACAGCAAGAATTACCAGCCCATCACCGACTGGAAGATCATGAAAGAACGGCAGAAAACCATCAGCGCTGTGTTGGTGCTCTGCTTGAATCTCGGGGTGGATCCGCCGGATGTAATGAAGACGTATCCGTGTGCCAAGTTCGAAGCCTGGTGTGACCCAAGCTCGTTTCCTGATACCAAGAAGGCCATTGAACTGATAGGGAAGAATCTCCAGTCTCAGTACGAGACGCTTTCGCTACGGACTCGATATAAACAGTCGTTGGATCCGTGTGTGGAAGACGTCAAGAGATTCTGCAACACACTTCGAAGGAGCGCCAAGGACGAAAGAATCCTCTTCCATTACAATGGTCACGGAGTTCCTCAACCCACATCCAGCGGTGAAATATGGGTGTTCAATCGTGGGTATACTCAATACATTCCTATATCGCTTTATGACCTTCAGACATGGCTTGGAGCTCCGGTTATTTTCGTTTATGACTGTAACAGTGCTGGAAACATCGTTCACAACTTCAAAAAATTCGTACAAAAAAGAATAGATGACGATAACAATGGCAACCACGACATGTCAGCTCCTTCTCCCACCTCGGCATACTTGGACTCGATCCAGTTGGCGGCTTGCAAAAGTAACGAATTACTTCCAATGAGTCCAGACCTTCCGGCTGATCTTTTCACCTGTTGCTTAACCTGTCCTATTGACATCAGTGTGAAATGGTTTATCATGCAATCCCCCATCAAGAAAAATTACTACAACTTATTACCAAAGAATTCAATCGGTAACGTCATCATTCCAGGTAAATTGTCAGACAGAAGAACTCCTTTGGGTGAACTTAACTGGATTTTCACCGCAATTACTGATACCATAGCCTGGACTTCTCTTTCAAGACCAATATTTAAAAGATTATTCCGCCAGGATCTCATGGTTGCCGCTTTGTTCAGAAACTTCTTGCTTGCGAAAAGAATCATGCCAAACCTTAACTGTAACCCCGTCAGTGATCCTCCGTTACCAGAATCAGTAAGATTCCATTCCATGTGGGATTCGTGGGATTTGGCAATTGATCAAGTTTTTGCTCAGTTGATCAAAAACGGTCCCAACCCAACTATTTCCCATGAAGAAAAACTCCTTGCAATACCCCAAACAAATATGAACTATCAGCATTCAACTTTTTTTGAACAACAGTTGACTGCGTTCGAAATATGGCTTAAATATGCTGGGCCTTCGACTAAGGAGCCCCCAGAACAGCTTCCAATAGTACTTCAGGTCTTACTTTCTCAAGTTCACAGATTGAGGGCATTGATTCTTTTATCCAAATTCTTGGACTTAGGTCCTTGGGCTGTTTACCTTTCCCTTTCCATCGGTATATTTCCTTATGTTTTAAAGCTTCTTTTAAGTCCTGCTCAAGAATTAAAACCTGTTTTAATTTTTATTTGGGCCAGAATTATGGCCATTGATTATAAGTCTACTCAACAGGAGCTTTGTAAAGACAAAGGATATAATTACTTTTATTTGATCTTGAACCTGATCAGTCAAGTCCCTGGTGGCCCTACACAAAATGGTAATGCTAATGCTAATATTCTCATCAACGATGATCATAAGGCAATGAGTGCTTTCATCTTAACATTATTTATTAAAGACTTCAAAAATGGGCAACGACTTTGCTTTTCCATCGAGTTAATCAATAATTGCTTGAAGTTTATTGCTACTTCGGAGAATCCTCTTTTACGTCAATGGTGCTCCTTATTACTTTCTCAATTATGGTACAAGTATCCGGACGGCAAATGGATTATTTACAAGGATGGATATTTAAACAAATTCCTAACCCTCATCAATGACCCTATTCCAGAAGTAAGGACCTCCATTATTTTAGCATTAACCAACTTCTTAAGTCATGATGGAGCAGGAGATGAGGCGACTAATGGAGGTGGTGCACCTTCGGATCTTCGTAAGGATGAACTCAAACAACAAGATCTTAAGTTAGCCAACATCATCTTAAGTCTTCTTGGAGATGGAAGTTCAATGGTGAGAAAAGAGTTGATTTTTTTCATTAACAGGTTTATCAAGATTTACTCTAAATTCTTCTTAGTGGTTGCTTTTAATCAGCTAGAGGAGGAAATAATATTAATCGATAATTCTAATTATTTGCATGAATTCAGAAAGAAATCTCCCGCTTATGGATCAATTTTCAGCTCAATATGGAAAGCATTGTTAATTCTTTCAGAAGATCCTCATTTGGAGGTCAAACAATTGGCTGAAACTTTAATTGACTCCATTATGGTTGACTTGAATAAAAGTGAATTGTCTGCATTAGTACATGAAATGCAAGACTATTTATTGAGTAAATCAAGTATTAATATTGGTGATAATTTCAAACAACCTATCGTCAACCGTCAAGTTAGAAGAAAAGGTGAAAGAAGAGTAGTCACCATGAACTCCAATTCTAACAACTTATTGATTGATGGATCCTCCATGTTAACCAAATCTGCTTCTACGAACAACATCAACTCACACTTGAATGATTCGGATGATGGTGATGCAGTATCCATTTCATCGAAGATTAAAAACTTGTCCATATCCAAGTTGTTCAAAAGTTTCCAGATTAATGACGATACTGATTTGAAGACATTCTCTAGGATATTGAATACGGGTCCAATTCCAAGCACTTATGGGGCAGAATATAAACCCAAGACTCCCAGATTTGAGTTACGTGACTTGACCGTATTACCGGAGTTACCAGAAGAGTCAGGATTTTTCCAATATAGCTGTGAATATTTCCAAGAGCCTCAGATGTCAAAAAATGAAATTGATGAACCAGGATCTAAAGAGTACGTTAAAAGATTGTGGAGAAGAAATAGAAACGAACAAATAATTCAGCAAACACAACCTCAAAAAAAATTAGCTATACGAGGAGATTGGAATAGATCACTAACTGTACTCAACAATAAGTGCCAGCCTAAACTTATTAAATTTACCCAGTTTGAACGATTACTCGTTGCTAGTGACGAAAAGGACACAGTTTCAGTATGGGATTGGGAGAACAATCAAGTGGTGCAAAAATTCTCCAATGGAAATCCATTTGGGACTAAAATTACTGACATGAAGTTTTTGAATGAAGACGACTTACCACTTTTGCTTACAGGTACATCTGACGGGGTGATTAAGATTTATAAGAACTTCCACACCACTTCTAATGAAGAAAGTACCTATGGGGAGGATACGTGTCAAATGATCGCTTCATGGAGAGCACTTACAGATTTGTTGCTTACATCAAAGAGTAGTGGGTTAATTTCCGATTGGCAACAATCGAGAGGATCTTTATTGGTAAGTGGAGATGTTAAGATTATTCGAGTATGGGATGCACCACGAGAATTGTGTTTGGTTGATATTCCTGCTCGGTCCTCGTCATCCATCACTTCATTGACATCAGATCAAGTTGCAGGAAACATTTTCACGGCTGGATTTGACGATGGAAGCATAAGAGTATATGATCGAAGACTCGATTCGAGAGAGTCGATGGTAAAGACGTGGAGACCATTGACTACGGGATCTGCCAACCAAAAAGGATTTACTGGAAAAGGGTCTATACGAAACATTCATATGCAACGAGGAGGGTACCGGGAATTAGTCAGTGGATCGAGTGATGGGTATGTGAACCTCTGGGATATCCGCCTTAATGAACCCGTGCTCACTTACACCAATGGAGCCGAGAAGTCTATTAGAAGCATTGATATCCATGAACATGCGCCCATCATCACCACAGGATCGAAAGCGGTGAATATCTGGACTACATCTGGGGACTTGATCTCAACGTTGAAGAGCCCTCACGAGAACAACTATTTGACCAACCGACCATCTAATTATTTGTCGAGTATTTCATTCCACCCTCATCGGATGATGGTTGCGACCAATTATAACCAGGACGGGCACATCAACATCTACACCTGTGGGGAAATCCCCACCGAGTACTCGTGAGAATGAAGATAAAGACAATTGCTTCGATTTTCTTCGTGACCTGGCTGTGCCTATCCTCCCGTTGGTGTCTTCATCTTCGAAGATTTGTATTTGATCTCGGTCGGTTCCCCATGGGGCTGGTGCGAGGATCTGAAATGAGATGGATGCATGTCTCAGACAAGGAAGTAGTACACCCTAACCAAAAGAACGGTTTCACCATCCAAATTGTATCCCCGTCATTTAAATCCTACAGAACATCGTACGTATTCTAATCTTTCCACCCTTTTGTATGATATTGGCATAATAAACATCCATTCCCTCTGTCTCTTCGCCCCGCCCCGGCATTAAGCCCACGTCGACCCATTTTTCGGTCCGTGGACCCACCACATGGTAGCGCCCCGCCCCGTTTCCTGGCCCCATCGCAAATCGCAGCCAATTGCCGGACTCGGACGTGGTTCAGCAATTCTGATACTTGCCACCACCTTCTTTTCCACTCTGGCTTCAACCATCCCTATTTCCATTCCATAATTATGTCCATGGCATCGGAGTTAGCGGCGGGAATCGAGGACCAAGACCTTCATTTAAGGCCTCCTCCAACCCCCCGGAAAATTGAAGACATCACCGCCATGCAAAGAATGCTCAGTGCTTGTTCTGGGTCGTTTATAACGTCGTTTGTAGTGACGCCATTTGACGTGATTCGAATCCGAATTCAACAGCAGCAGATACTTCCGACCCAGTGCTGTCAGACGCCTTCGTTTCAACTTGATCAAGGGGCGGTTTCATCGTTGAAAACGGGCCTAAACTCGGCCATCAACCAAAATGGTGAACTTTTCTGGATAAACGGTGAATACTGTCGGTCTACGGAAAATTGCAGTAAGATCAACTCCACATTCCAAGGATTCGTGAATATCAGCAGAAATGAGGGTCTTTCAACATTGTGGAGGGGTTTGGGATTGACGTTGTTCATGGCTATTCCCTCGAACATCATTTATTTCACAGGGTACGAATACATCCGAGACCATTCACCAATAGCTCAGCATGGCTTGAATCCTCTTATTTGTGGAGGGTTTGCCCGGATAATGGCCGCTACGTTTGTGGCACCCATTGAATTGATCAAAACCAGGCTCCAGTCCATTCCTTCCGATGTCAAGAATAAAAATCCAACCAGTTCCATTCTCAGAACTCTTCTTAGTGATTCCTACTCGGTGGTCAAGCAAAGAGGTTTGGGAACTCTCTTCACTGGGCTTCAAATCACTCTTTGGAGAGACGTGCCGTTTTCTGCTATTTATTGGACTAGTTACGAGATCCTAAAGGATAGAATTGCAACCATGCTCAACGCTGATTTTGACACCAGTTCCGGAGACGATCAACATTATCGGGTGTTTTTAACCAGTTTCATCTCGGGGTCGGTTTCTGGTACTATTGGTGCCTTCTTCACTAATCCTTTCGATGTCGGTAAAACTAGACTACAAATCACACAGCAACAGAATAAGAAAACACCCTCCATGTTCCGTTTCCTCATCGGCATCTATAGAAATGAAGGTATTGGTGCTTTGTATAGTGGGTTTGTACCTAGAGTCATGAAAGTGGCTCCTGCTTGTGCCATCATGATTTCCTCCTACGAAATTGGTAAGAAATTGTTCAAAAGCGGTAATGAATTGCACTAGGTATTCAACATCCACAGAATGAAAACTAAATATGGACAAGGTCCCAAATTGACCTTGTAAATTTTGAAACCAATAAACATCCAAAGGCATGGGTCGGTGGCAGAGAGAAAATACAGAAGCTCTACATTTATTGCCATATTATACCTCCAGATGGTCTGATTAAAACTTCGTTCATTCGCAAGTTCGATTAAATATCTTGTGCAATGCTCCGACCTCCATTAATAAACTTGTATATATATTTATAGTCATAGACGAGATACGATATTACATAGCCCACTCGCTGACAATGTGTTCTTGAACTGGGGGTGGTGGTTGTGCTTCCTTCTTACTGACGGGAACATATTCTTGGGCAGGTGTTTGTTCTGGTTCTAAAAGTTGTTCATAAAATTTATTAGAACAGTTCAACACCCTAACACAACTATTCTGAAGAAAAATCAAGTAGTCAATGAAGGCATCCTTTAAACTCTTAGAAATAGATCTAATGAATTGCATTTCAACAATCTCGAGGTTGTAAATATTTTCTTCGAGTGCTTCACGAAGTAAAGCCGTTTGAGATGAATTAGGACCATACTTGACCTCACTATCTTTAATCTGTTTCAATATTTTCGATTGGTTGCTGATCAAATCCCGTTGTTTCTTTTCTCTTTCATTCACGGACCCAAGGTGAAGCTTCAATTGTGATAACTTACTGGCAACAGATTCATCGCATTGCTTCTGAACCAAAAGAACTTCACTGAAGTCTTCAATCATAGTGGAGCTTTCAGTATTAGGGATATCTTTGGCCCATTTTTTAAAATCCCCAATGAGTTCTGTTTTCATGTTCAGGGTCTTTTGATGATATTTGAGAACTTTGGAAATTTTATACTCCAAATCAGCTGCCAGAATAGCACCTTGAGACTTGCTGAATTCGGGACTTCTCCCAAGGGTTGAGTTTGCATTGTTAAACCAAGAAAAAGGCATTTTCTCTAGTACTTTGTAAATGGCCGTGGTGGGACGAGATACTACAGGGGGTCCTGCGTTTTCATTGTTAACAGACGTTGTTGGAGCAGTACTAAACTTAGACCCAACGCCATTAGACCCCGAGTGATTTCCAGTAGAGCCAGGACTATTTAACTCTGGACTCATTAAGTCCAAGTCGCTTACTCTGTATACATTCCCAATCATTAAGGTGAAGAATGTGGTAAAAGTAGTAGAAATGTTTTTTTGCAGCCACAAACTCAAGCTGCGGATATAAGTCTGCAACACCTACTTCCAGCCACAAACACATCCTAATGACGAGGATGTACAGGAAGGCTATCTAGTGTGTATAGTCTTGTACTAGCCTAAGCACGTCAGGCTTACGGTATGCTTACGATATTCTGATTATGGGCTTACGACGCCATATAAATGTACAAAACGTGTATTTCTAAATTCGCCAACTCTGGTAATGCCAGAGTCAACGTGTTCGTTCAGTGTAGTGGTGCGTTCCTCCTTGTTGGTTTCTTCCCCTGCTTTGATTTCCTGTCTACTTCCTAACCTCTCCGTCTACATTCAATCCGGTAACCTCGCCCACCTTCTTTCTTACCGAGTTCACACTGCTCCCAATACTTTGCTGGCCCTGTTCAACGGTTTGGCCCACCTTGACCACCAACTCGTCTGCTTTCTCAAGTGACTTCAATTGCGTTTCTGCCAAGTTCGGAGCAAACTTCTTCTCTACCTTCCAGATGAACCCCGTAGTATTGCTGAACGTCTGAGGTAAGAAGTATTTGAAAGATCCAATTCCCAACACCACGGGGAACAACGCTTTGCTCACAATTTTTCTTTGGCGAGCCATGATGTTTCCTGATAATGCTGCCAACACAATGTAGATCCCATTGGGCAATAAATCCTCTGATTTGTTGTGGAGTTGGCTGACAGTACTTGTAACTTGTTGCTCGGTTTCATGATACTTGCTGTATCCCTTATTTAAGTACAGATCCACAGAATTGTACGCCGAAATCAACCCTTCCCGGCCGGTTTTGAATGCCGATTCCAACGAACTTGGAGATCGGACCGAAACCCCATCAATAAGACGATTAGGTCCAGCAAGCTCTACTTCAGTTCCGCTTGCGGGAGTCACGGTTCCCGGAACCGGAACAACGTCAGATTCATCTTCATAAAACTTCCGCTTGTTCTCATTCATAATCACCTGTTTTCTTTGCAATGTATACAATCCAATTCCGCCTAGAATGGCTCCTCCAATTGGACGAATCATAATGGTTGTGGTTTTCGAACGCTCACATTTTGGAGTTTTCACTGCAATTTGGTGGTGCACGGGTGCCTCGACAAGCCGGCTGCCGTGCTTGCACGATGGAACCCTGGCACAATGACGTAGCAAAATCCTAAACAATAGAAGATGCTGGAGAATTGAATTCCTTTAGCTGAGTAAATGGAACGTATGGCTCACCGTACGAAGTTTGGGTCCAATTACGTTGGTTCCTCGGGTATTCATTGCTAGAAACATTTCTTTTGCAAATACGGCTCAGTTTGCCAACTTTTTGTCACTCATTGAACCATAGGACAACTGCCGCTTCCTTGTCGCTTCCTGCTACTTCCACTTGTGCTTGGCTCCCAACCTTCCCCTATTCCATCCCCTGATCACTCTCCTTTATCAAGATATTCCAACGGTTGCAAAGGAGTCGTGCGCTTACCATATGTCTCAGACAGGTCCCAGGCCAACCCGTACCGCACCAACTCATCTCATGATTTTTCACCTTATTCAAGACAACCTACGAATGCTTAGAAGTACCATAAGACGGCAGGTGTTTCGAACGGGAAAGTCTGCGTATCGCTATTCTTCGGGAATTACCGAGGCATCCTCGTTCGAAATCCTCAACAAAAATCGAGAAAATTCGGCATCTATTCTTCCTTTCAATCAAATTAGACATAGTGAATCATTTGGAAAACTAGTTGTTTCGGAACCTCAACGTGAAAACAAGCAACTAAATGATAATACTCCAGTACAGCGTGAAGGAGATATCATTCTGTCTCCTTTCAGAAACGAAGATGGTAGTTTCATCCAAGGATCTAATGCAGAAGAAGCACGTCTTCATCCTCTAACTCTCAAAGGAAGAGTCGACCATTCGGTTGCAAAATTACCACATGAGATAGCCAAAGCCATAAATAACAATATCCTCAGTCAGACTGTTCCTGACAAGTTGAGAGAACGCTGTGCCAAGATATACCAGAGTCTTAGTAAAGACCAGATCCAGCAAATTCCCGAGTCAGCACTTGATTGCGATGCCCATATTGCAGGATTATTCCTTCAAAACTATTCCCATGCTCTTCAGGTCTTGACGGAACTAAAACAACGTGTAGGTGAATACAAGTTCAATCCAAGAAGCGTCCTTGATATTGGTCATGGACCTGGTACTGGGATGGTGGCTCTTAACGAATTAATGGGAAGTGAATGGGTACCTGAAGATAAGGATATTTATATCGTGGGAAGAAGAAATAACGAAATGAAGAAAAGAGCCAAAATCATACTTCTGAGACAATTGAATGAGAATGTGGTGGAAGAGATAGAAGACGCTGTGAATGATATTAATCTCAATGAAAATGATGAAAATGCACAAAACCTCAAGAACTATGAAGAACATGATGATGTTGAAGATGCTGAAGACTCATCCAAATCATATGTGGGGCCAGTTGACACTTCCAGAATCCAAATTAAATCTAAACTTAGAAACACCATTCCAGGATCGAAGCAGTACGACTTGATCATTGTCAATCAAGCCCTTCTTACCCGTGAGTACAACTTCACCAAGGATATTGACTCCAACATCCACATGATCCTCCGTCTCCTTAAGCCGGAAGGACATTTGGTTCTTCTTGAACGAGGAAATGCCTTAGGATTTGAGACTATTGCTAGAGCTAGGCAGGTTATGATCAGACCTGAATCATATAAGAATGAATCAGGAAAGATTCCTCGTCCATACATCAAAGGATCAAGTGTCAAACCTCAAAAATTGAAGAAAGAAGATCAATTAATCACAGATGAAGATATCAAGTTTGAAGAGGAGCTTCTTAGCCAGCTAGAAGCAGAAGATGAAGTTGATCAGTTGCTCGAACAGCTTGAAGATGATGAAGACATTCATGATTTTGAACAGAGAATTATTGATGAACATGGAGATGTTTCTCCTGAAGAATTGAAATTTGAAGTTGAAGATGGTGATGAATATGATGTTCTACCTGTAGAAGACTCGTCGGGACCTGAATCCATCAAGGCTTCGTCAAACTCAAAACCAGAGACAATTGGAGCCAAAGTCAATACCGGTATTGACTATCATATTTCCATAATAGCACCATGTTCTCATCATGGGAAATGTCCTCTTCAGCTCGGAGACCCCAAGTACTATAAGATTCCTTCTCATAAACACAGAATGGCATTTTGCTCCTTCACTAAGACGGTAGAAAGACCAAAGTTCACCATGGAGTTGAAAAAAGGTCGTCGGTTGGCAACTCAATGGGACAAGACTGCAGAAGATGGTTTTGGGATTGATAACCTCTCTAAAGGTACCAGACGGGCCTTGCGAGGATCAGGAAGGCCAGGTTCCAACAATACTGAAACTGGATCCTACTCATATCTCATTGCTCAAAGAGCAGCTAATGACATCGAACTGGTCTCCAATATTGAGTATGAAAGACAACACAGTCACTCTCTTGAAATTGATCCTGAAGACCCTAATCACTGGCCCAGAATCATTGAGAACCCTTCCAAGTTAAAGAATAACGTCAAACTTACCGTCAGTGCTCCTTCAGGGAATGTTGAGGTTTGGCAAGTGCCAAAGAGCTTAGGGAAACAAGTTTATCATGATGTTCGAAAAGTATCGAGAGGGGACCTTTGGCCATTTCTGAAAAAGAGTGTTATTGTCAAAAATACCTTGAGTCAAGATATCAAAGATAAGCTTGATGTGCTTTCCAAAACGCAAAAGAAGACTTTCTTGAAAGAACAAACCAAAAAACAGTGGAAGAAGAAAATCTCCAAGAATGAAGAAGATTTCCTTGATGACGTAGTGACCTTATCACAGTCCATTGCTCATGAATTGGAGAATACTAAAAGATACAAGCAAAAGGCCAGGAATCTTCTTTAGTTGAGGCCATGACTTTATTGGCAATATCCCGTATATTTATTACTTGTAAATACTATTTATTAATGAATTACTACCATATATGTATCTGTTTAAACCATCGCTTTTCATTTCCTAACTGAAATCACCGTCTTCGATTGAACATCACTTTCTTTTGTATACATAGTGAGTTTTGAGTTCAGTTGCCTATCCGTGATAATTATTCGTTCTCTTTTACCGTACAAAGTGTAGTTAAATATAGGCTGCAAAATACTTGTTACACCCTTGCGAAATTGACTACATACTCTTTCTTTGCAATTGATAAATTCCAACACTCCAGATCCTCTTCTTGATTCATAAATGCCAAGACACCATTCTATGACTTCTTCTCCTCGAGTGCCTCTTTCTCCTGCTGATTCGATAACTTCTACACCTTTTTTTCACAACTCTGGCCCAAGCATACACACGAGGAAATTCAGCACAATCTCCCCTTCAAGCAGCATTTCTGAACTTCAAAGTTCATTTGTCGTTTCAAATGACTTTCTTTTAAGGTCTTTCACGGTTTTGGTAATTCTTTTGCCCTCTTTGGCAACCACCATTCTTCCTTTTGTGTTTCCAGAATGGTCTCACAAGCTTGATTTGGCAAATCTTCTTAGTGATCTTCTTATGATTATATGTGTGGGTATCTTCATAAGGATGGTAGTCGAATGGCCTTGGAAATGGTTGGACATACTTAAATCCAAGAAGCGAATGTTACTAGATGGTGTGAATAAGTTAGAGGCTTGTTCTGAAGAAGATATCTTTTACAGTCAATTGTATCACATTCAAACTATTCAAAATTTTGAGTGGTTGGCGGTCGCTTCAAGTGTGTTTGGAACCATGGTTGGTTCTGGACTCATGATTGTTTCCCGTAACTACATTATAATTGAAGATTCCAGGAGGTCTTTGGTCTTTAGTAACTTCAATATTCTTGTATTTGTGTTGTGGGGTTTAATGAAAACCATATTTTCCATCTACTATCACATATTCGAAAGATCACTACAATTGATAGAAACTAACGACCAGGTCATTAATGAGCTCAACTTCTCCCAATACCTTCCACGGAAAAGAGAAAAACCTTATAAGCTCTTCTTCAAGTCTTCGCAAATTGATGAGTTGATGCTTCACAACCAATATACTCTGATAGAATCAAAACTTGATCGATTCTCCATTCTGGTGAAGGATTCTTTTGAACTGTTATCTAACTTGACTAGAACTAATTCTGAGAGTGTTGAGCAGATACTTAATTCAATTCTTCAAAACCAATCTTCGAAGCCTACCGCAAAGTCGCCTAATGCAGTCAAACCACCAAGTGCTGTATACGTCAAGCCTTTTCCGCTCAATTTGGATGCACCCTTAAAAACTCCAATTCCTGCAAAACAAACGTCACCGTTATTACCACCAATACCTGAGGACTCGGAAGTTGCTTGTGATGATAAGCTGACGTCTACTCATTTTTCGCTTCATGGAATTCCTTTCAGATCTGTCATTAAAGAGTTGGTGACTAATTCTCCATTGGAGTTGGAAGGCTACGGAGACGACCATTTACCCTATACTGGTAAACCTCAGGCAGTAGATATGTGTCTTGATCTGTCTGATTCTTTTCTTGGTGACCTCAGATGCTTAATTGAACAACTTTTTGACAAACTCAGTGGAATCACTTTGGAGGAAACCGTCGCTAATCCGTTTATCATGAGCCAAATATACTATCAAGAAATACTACCCTGTTTTAAAACCTTCTTTTCCGGTGCTTACTCCAGAGCTATACGGCATTTTGATACTATGAAAACCACATTGTGGATCATTTTCCAGACTCACATAATCAATAATTGGGCTCTGATAATTAATGACATAGTTTACTTGAAAGGTGTTTATGGGCCTCCGATCGGACGTGTGGTTGAATTTCTCAAATTGATATTTGTAAAGCTTCCTTTCAATTTGTTACATCTTATTGTTTCTATGCAATTATTCTTACCTCGATTGATATTTCGGGTTTTTGTTTTTTATCCATACAAAGTCTTCAAAAGGAATGGAAGCCGAGCCAAAAATAATATGAGGCCTTTTCACCTAGATACTGTAAAGGATCAGAATCTGTTTAACGACTTCAAAATTAGCCAATCGATTATCAAGCATTTGGCTTCGTTCTTCAAACTTGATCTCGATCAAAAAAATCTTGGCTATTCAACTCCTGTTGTTCTAAATAATCGAAATTAATGGCTGCTAAATGTCGGAATTTTAGCCGTGGTTTTACGACATCGCGACATTTATCACCTAATCAGTGATATGCTATCAAGGCATCACCAAATTTGGTACTGTCGCTAATTCCTTGTACATAGAAGCATACCATGGCCAATAAAAGGAGACCGAAGAAGGTCAGGCCCCCGTATAAGCGGTATGTCTACCGGTCAAATTTTACCAATAATGACCACAGCTCGGAAGAAGATGATGAAGACGATCAGGCCCATCAAGAATCTTCGCTTGCATCTAAAGATAACTTCGGTAATTATAAGGATTTCAATCCGAAAACCAATATAAATATCAGTTCGGTTTATGTTTTAACCACTCAGAATCATTATAAAGGAAAAGTATGGCCTCGCTCCCAGTTTGAAAAGATTGACGTTCTTCGATGCTGCTTAAATAACGGTAATGACGATTACAAAGAACAAATAGCGTTGATCGAAAGGCAAAGAGAACAAACTGCCCATCTAATGAAGCTCCCACTAGAAATAATGTTGTATATATTGGAAATCTTGAATTACCAAGGGAAGCTCAGACCCAAGTTTCTACGCCTAAGCAAAACATTTTATCATATGGTGTTGCCGATGATCTATAAGAGCCCCAATCTAAAGGCAACCAATTTCTTTGCATTTGTCGAGACTCTATCAACTAAAAAGAGCCATGGAGATTATGTCCGACAGTTAGACTTATCATACATCATTCAGACTGGGAAAAATGCATATGTCGCCAAACTTTTGAAGAGGTCAAGAAAACGATTAGAGGTGTTTGTTGCACCGCAAACTAGTTTTGGACTTGGACCGCTTATTGCATTGAAAAATTGTCAGGAACTTCGAGTATTGGACCTTCGTTTAGTTTCTGAAACGCTAAACTTGGAGGAATTGTTTAAATCGATCAGAACGTTACAGAAACTTACGCATTTATCATTTCCTCGAAGTTCTATCGAGATAAATGATTTTGAATCCATAAACTGGCCTCCAAAGCTTTCATTTTTACGAGTATCAGGAGGAATTACCGATCAATTTTTGTCCCAACCGAACTTCCCCAGCACAATAACTCAGCTTGAATTAAGTCATTGTCCAGCGGTAAAACACGCAGGTATGCATAATATTCTCCAAAGACTTGGAGATCGTCTTACTTCACTTAAAGTACAATATCCCATGCCTGGCTTACGAGATGATACTTTAGATAGTGTGTTTCAGTACTGTCCCAATTTGACGTACTTAGAACTAGCTGTGGATTATGTTTCCAGTTCATTTTTTGACGAGGAAAATCTTCGATATCTTCCTTTTGAGAGGCCCCTTCGTTCCTTATTTATTGACAGTAGTGGAATGCTTGGAACATCTAATAAGCTCGATCCAATTGATTTGGCCATAGCATTAAACGATGACAGACTCCCCAAATTGAGGAATATCAGTTGTACTGCCAAGTTGGGATGGGACATGAAGTCAGAGTACGTATCTTATATTGTGGAGTGTCTTGAAGAGCGAGGAGGAGGTTTATACATGGGATATTAGCGAGTGTCATAAACTGTGATTTACAACGAAACATAGAGGTAATAGAGTATCTACAGCAAGTGCTGAGTTAATTATTTAGGTTTACAAATTGGCGATGAATTGAATATGAAATATCAATAGTGTATTTAGTGCATCTACGGGTTCGCAGGCTGGGCCCATGCAATGGGCCCAATCGACCAAGAGAAAAAATTGGCGGGCCCGACTGGACCCATGAGAAAATTCGGTCGGCCCGCAATGGGCCCATATGAAAATTCGCTGGACCCATTGAATTTTTCAGCCCCCACGGTTTGCTCCACGTCGCCAGAAAAATTCCTTCTAACCTTCATCTTCAACAAACCCACCCTGATGTCTTCCAAATTGGATAAAGTGCCTGCTGGCTTCAAGCCTGGCCGGTACAGGATGTTCCTGGTATCATCGCCGATGAGTTCGGCTGTTGAAAATGCCCGATTCTCCAGAATTGATCATTTAATGCTCTTTATTCTTGGATACTTGGCAGTAGTGATCAGATTATATAAGCTTCCTACACCTCCAAAAGTGGTGTTTGATGAAGTTCACTTTGGAGGGTTTGCTCAAGAGTACTTCCGAAACACGTTTTTCGTGGATGTTCATCCTCCTTTAGCTAAGTTGGTGTACTATTGGATTGCGGTTTTATTTGGATACGATGGAAATTTCAGCTTTTCAGATATAGGTGATATTTTCGATGAAACGGTTCCTTACGTGTATATGAGATTATTCCCGGCTATTTGTGGGATTGGTATCATTCTATTGACGTATGGAACCCTTCGTGCTTCCAATTGTGGTCCAATTACTGCAGTTTTTGGTGCCAGTTTGGTACTTTTCGAAAACACCCTCATTACTCAGTCAAGATTGATTCTATTGGACAGTCCTCTTATATTTGCCATGTCGCTTACCATCTTTGCATTCAAGAAGTTCCAATTGACAGATCCCTTCAGTAAAAAATGGTGGAAATTCATGATATTGACCGGGATGGGACTTGGTCTAACTACTTCGATCAAACTCACTGGTCTATTTCTTGTTCTTTGGGTTGGTATCTTCACCGTAGTACAGCTCTGGTCTTACTTGGGTGATTTGGAGGTTTCCGGTAAGCAATTGATTTATCATGTTGGTGCTCGAGTATTTGGTCTTATCTTTGTCCCATTGACCATATACTTGGGATTCTTCGCTATTCACTTCATATTACTTCCCTTGAACGGCAGTGGATCTGGTGCCATGTCTCCTAGTTTCAGATCTACTCTTCAAGACTCGGAGGATGTAATAAATAGCCCCGCCGAAGTGCTATTCGGAAGTACACTTACTATTAAACATAACAATCTTGAACAATATTTACATTCTCATAAAGAGCATTATAAATCGGGAACTAAAGAGCAACAAGTAACTCTTTATGGATTTTCCCCGGATCTAAACAATGAATGGATCATTGAAACTAGAAACAAGAATTGGGAAGGACAACTTCAAAAGAAATACCGCCCCGTTAAGGATGGAGATATCGTCAAGCTTTTCCATATCACCACGGGAAAATATCTTCGTGTTAACACCGGAACCCGTCCTCCTATTTCCGAACATGACTACTCCAATGAAGTTTCATGTAATGGAAGTAGAGAAGAATTCCCCGATTCTGCTTATGAGTGGAAACTAAGAACTGTGGCCAAAAAACCCCATTCGCTCAACAACTTACCATTAATTAAACTTCGGACTACTGAAACTGTATTTCAATTAGTTCATAAAGCATCTGGCTGTATATTGATGAGTCATGAAGAAAAGTTACCAGATTGGGGATTTGGACAGAATGAAGTGCTTTGTGTAGATGAACCCACGATCCCCAATAGTTTATGGTATGTGGATACCTCATCACATCCACTTCTTGATGAAGATATAGAAAATCATCCCCGAGTACAATTTGGTAAGGTGACATTTCTCCTGAAAGTATGGGAGTATCATAAGGCAATGTTCCGAATCAATAAGAGCTTTACTGATCACCATTCATTTGCATCAACTCCCGAAACGTGGCCATTCCTAGTTAGAGGTGTCAACTATTTCAGTAATTCCATTACGAAAGAAAAGCTCCCTGACGAAACTGGTAGTCATATATACTATTTGGGAAATTTACCTATTTACTATACTGGATTCTTATTAGTGGTAACAGTGACCATTAAATTGGGGATTTACTGGTTTACACGGATCAATCCATTTACTGTTGCCTCTATCCCTGATTATAAGTCCATATACTACGATAATTCATTAGAGTTTATTGTCGGGTTCTTGCTTCATTACATTCCATATTTCAACATGTCTAGGCAACTATTTTTGCATCATTATTTAGGTGCATTGTATTTCCTGATTCTTGTCGTCAGTCAGTTTGTGGAATACCAACTCCGGTCTAGGAAATACGTTGGAGTGACTTTCATGGTGATGGTTCTTGCGGTTTCGGTATACTTTTACTATCATTTTTCACCATTGATCTATGGAACATCATGGGATTATCAACTGTGTGTTGATAGTAAATGGTTCTCGTCGTGGGACTTGGATTGTATAGCTTATGAGAAAAAGTAGTTAGAACTGAAAGTAGGTTTAATTACATGATAATGAAGCCAATGTGATTGTAGAGTAACCTGTAACATAGTCCAAGCTTTCACCTAGATCGGTCTACTTGACTTAGGCATATCTGGACATCTGTCCATTGATGTGTAAAGGACTTCAAAACTGTAGATTTCACCTATTTTTCACTTCCTTCAGATCTTACCGCTGCCTTGTGCTTCATCTTGGCAAAGCACACATCCCTTTATTCTACTCTCTAGTATTGGATATGCCTTGGGCTACTTCCATAATGAGCGACTCACAATCCTTCAACAATTCGTCCTTTTCCTCGATTTTTTTGACCCTAACCTTCTCTATGTCGTGTAGCTCCTGAACCAATTCGTATATGGTGGTCATTTGGCCTTCTGGAGACGTTCCGATTCCTGGAAGTGAATCTATAAGCATGCTAATTTGTCTCGATTTTAAGATGATGTCGGTGGAAAGTTCGTTAATTGTGCTTTCAAAATTGATCTCGGCCTCTTCCCGAGCAGACGGATGATTCGAAACGCTATTTACAGCCGTTTGTTTGTTACTTCCTGGCTCTTGTTGTTGGCCTGGAATTGGAGCGTTGGCTGCTATGTTTGAAGCCGACGTAGGGTCGTCATCAAGCAACGCCGGCTCGCTGTGTACATTCACGTAGTTCACGGTGGCATTGAATTGCTCGACTAGCTGGTCTAGACACGTCTGGAGCTGAGTCAACCGGTCGGACATGAAGAAAGTGAAGTTATACGTGAAGAAATAAATAGATGGTGGTTGGGTTTTTGGTGATGGTGATGATGTGCGGGTGTCTGCTGGGGGTCACGTGCTCAGACCTTCCCCCCGGATTTGACGGTCGTGTGACGCCATTTTAAATCCACCACACTTTCTTATCCTTAGCTTGACTAACAGCAGTCAATTTCAGGGTATTTGGGAGTGTTCTGATCCGGGAACGTGTTTAACGAGTGTTTGAAAGACTGTGACTCATCCAGGAAATTTTCAAGTGACTCGGAGTCATCTTTTTCTGTTATCTTATCTGATTGTTCTCGGCTATACTTAGGGATCAAAAAGGTGATTTTTGTGTAAAATGGACCCCGTTTGGCAAGACGATGACGAAGTGACGTCGTGCTTCCTCTGCAATTCCAAATATACCTTCTTTAATCGACGTCATCATTGCAGGAAATGTGGAAGGGTGGTTTGTGGGGCTTGTTCCGATCAATCCATACGATACTTCCCAATGACGTATATCATCAACCCAGATAACTCACTAAGTCGGGTGCATGTGTCGGAACACTACCGAACATGTGATGAGTGTGTGGAAGAGATTACCATGATCCGAACGGCCATATTTGGTGGAGGAAATGCTGATACTCCCATGTCTCAAACGAGTAGTGTGTCTAATCATAGCGAAGGAATAATTGGTGGTGATTATGTTAATAATAATAGTAATAATAGCGATAATGACAGTACCACCAAGTACAGTACTCGAACCGCTACCAGGCTTATAAATTCTTCTACGGACTCATCTTTGGTGCTTCCTTCAGGCAGTGGAGGTAGGTCTGTTGGAGGACGTCATCGCGATGACGATAGTGATAGTAGTTTATGTCCTATTTGTGCTACTAATCTACTTAAACAATACGTTGGAGATAAACGAAAGAATGCTTCCATGAACGACATAAGCCACGATGATTTTGAAGTGTATAAAGAACACCATATCAATGGGTGTCTTACCTCGTTTGACTTCAATCCGGATACTCAACGGTTAAGTTCAGGTTCAAAATCTCATACAAGAAATAAAATGCTTGTTTATAATATGCCACCGATTCCAAAACCTCAGTTTGAAACCATTCCTCATATTGAAGGTACTTCTTTCGATACCATTCGCCAGGAAGAAGACTTTGTGGGATCGGCTAATTCTCATAGTACCATTCCAACAGAGAAAGTACTAGAAGACGTTGACAACGAATGTGTCATTTGTCTCGAGGATCTCAAGCCAGGTGATAAGGTTGGTCGCTTGGAATGTCTATGTGTTTTTCATTACAAATGTATTAAGGATTGGTTTAATAAGAAGGGTTACGGAGAATGTCCTGTGCATTTTATCCATCAATAGAATGTTACTTGTTTTTTAATGAACGAATGATGCCTGGTGCATCCTATGACAATTATGAAGTAATGATAATTACTGTTCTTCACGGTCATTATCTCTATCTCTCTTCTTCTTATTTCTTTTTTCTTGAAATTCTTTGGTTTCTCTAATGGCTTCTGCTGTAGCACGATCAACATGAACATGCAATGCATCCAAAACATGTTTTGGAGGAGCAGGATCTTTTGGTAATTTCTTTTCCAAAACACTTTCAATTCTGAGATACATTTCTAAGTCATATTGGGTCACCAAGGAAATAGATCTTCCTGATCTTCCGGCACGAGCAGTTCTCCCAACTCGGTGGATATATGCCTTGGAATCGGTGGGAATATCGTAGTTTATAACCACATCAACTGAAGGAATATCTAATCCTCTTGCAGCAACATCGGTTGCAATTAGTATATTCGCCTTACCACTTTTGAACTTATTAAGAGATCCCAATCTTTGAGATTGGGTCAAATGTCCATGTAATGGAACTGCTGAAAATCCAAGGATTCTAGCCAATAATGCACTTCTTTGGGAATGGGCGCAAGTTCTGGTGAAGATGATTATACTTTTACCCATAAATTCATTCAATAAGTGAATTAAGTAAGTGTTTTTATACCCATCACTCACCAACATCATGCTTTGCACCAAATTATCAGCAGTTTGATACTTGGTTGAAACAGCTACTCTAACTGGATTAGATAATGAAGCTCTTTGTAATTTATCAATTTTGTTGGTCATAGTGGCAGAAAATAAATAAGTTGTTCTTTTAGTGGGTATAACTCGTAAGATCTTATCAATGGCAGGACCAAAGTCCATATCCAATAAACGATCAGCTTCATCCATTACCAAGTACTGTAAATTTTTCAACGAGAATCCTTTGGTATGCTCTAAATGATCCATTATTCTACCGGGTGTAGCTACTATGATATGAGGTTTTCTCATCAACTCACGGGCTTGATCCATCATGTCCATTCCTCCCACAATACAAGTAGAACGTAAACCCATTGATGAGCCCAATGCGTCGAAAGTTTCTTTGATTTGATATGCCAATTCTCTGGTGGGGGCCAAAACAAGACCAAAATATGGAGTTTGAGCTTCCCATAATGCTTGTAGTATAGGAATAGCAAAAGCTGCTGTTTTACCGGAACCTGTTTGAGCAAGTCCAATGATATCTTTACCTTCAAGAGCTTGAGGTATACATTCAGCTTGGATAGGAGTTGGTTTGGTGAACTTCATACCTTGAACGGCTTCAAGAAGTTCAGGAATGAGTCTCAACTCTGAAAACGAAGTGATTGAAGGTTGGTCCAGGCTGACAGTTTTTTCTTCATTTTCAACCACCGGAGCTTCGGTTTTTTTTGCTTGTTGTTTCTTCAAAGCGTTCTTCTTGATTTTTTCAGCCAATGATTTGGCATCAACTTTATGAGACTTTGTCTTAACCATTTCGAACGATGGAAAAAGGGGAATAAACCTGAGAAGTGACTTTACTTAATACTAAATATAATTTATCTTTCCTCTAAAGTGAAGTTAAGAAATCTGGTTGGGAAATATGGGCTAATTCGGTGATTAAGCTGGTGATAATTTGGCGATGAGATGACCTTGAAAAATTATTTTTTTTTTGGTGCTCTTTGCTCATCTCCATCACAAACGAAATTTTTCAACAAGTTTGATTTTTTCTCTTAATTGATTTCCACAGACTTCATTAGCTCTATAAGTATTGCAAGACTCAGCTGAAGATGGCCAAAAGAAGAACCAAAACCAGAACCCACAAAAAGGTGTCTGAAGAAGAATTAGCCAAGATTCCTCGGTCCATGGTGATCAGATTAGGTTCTTCATTAAGAAACCATTCTCTTAGTCAATTAGTCAAGGATTTCAGAATGGTGATGCAACCACACACTGCTATCAAATTGAGAGAACGGAAGGCCAATAAATTAAAGGACTTTGTGGTAATGGCGGGTCCTTTGGGAGTCAGTGATATGTTCATATTCAACCAATCTGAAGAGACTGGGAATATTTCATTAAGAATAGCCAAAATGCCCAGGGGTCCAACGTTACAGTTCAAAGTCAACCATTACTCGTTAATGAAAGACATAAGAAGCATTTTAAAGCATCCCAAATCCGTAAGCAGAGACTCATCGCTAATGGTCAGTCCACCATTATTAGTGCTTAATGGATTTCTGAATAAAGTCAACGAAGCAGACAACCACGAAAAATTAATGATTACCGTATTTCAAAACATGTTCCCTCCAATTCAGCCTCAATCCACCAAAGTATCTGAGATCAAGAGAGTTTTGATGTTAAACAAGGATCCTAAAACTGGTGATATCGAATTAAGGCATTATGCTATCAACACTAAACTCGTTGAAGAAACAAGAAATATCAAGAAGTTGATCAATTCCCATCATAATAACAAGAAGCATTTACCCAATCTCAGTAAGAACACAGATATATCTGATTTAGTATTGGATCCATATTCGGTTGGAGGTATTACTTCCGATAGCGAAGTTGAAGACGATGCTATCGTTGAAATCAAAAATGATGAAAACGCTATTCTCAAGAAGAAATTGCAACCTCAGCCAGATCCTCAAGATATGGATTTGGACGATGATGAATCTAATGAAGAACAAGAAGATACTCAAGCAGAATTAGTCACAACTAAGAAGAGAGCCATCAAACTCACTGAAATTGGTCCTAGAATCAACATGACTCTTGTTAAAATAGAAGAAGGTATTTTAGGATCACTGAAAACCATTTATCATGCCCATATTACCAAGGGTGACGAGGACTTGAAGAAATTAGAAAAATTACATCAACAAAAATTGAAATTGAAGGCAGAAAGAAGACAAAAACAACAAGAAAATGTTAAAGTCAAGTTTGCTACTAAAGAAGCTAAGAAAGCAAGAAGAAAGGCAAGACAAAACGGTGAAGATGCTGAAGATGATGATAATTCTAGTGAAAGTGATGGTCCCGAAATTAAACCTGAAGATTACGAAAATGATAGTGATTTATATAGCGAGTAGTTGTTTTATTCTATATACAATGCTTATTCAGTATGAATCTCTTCTGTAGAAGTTTTATCAGAGGCGTCTGGTTGTTCAGCTTCTTTAGGTAATAAATTTTTACTTTTTTCTTTAGGTTGATCTAATTTTTTTTCATCGATCTGCTTTAACGTATTAATCTCTTCCACCAAGGAGTTGATTTGATGCGATAAGTTGATTAGTTGTACCATGTGGTCCAATGCTTTGTTGAAATGGTTTTGGGATTGACGTAATTGATACGGCACTAGTCCTCCAAATTGATATATTGGATCTTTGAAAGAAGACAGTTCGAATTCTGTTGTTGGTTGTATTTCCTGGTTTTTCTTCTTCGATTCCTTTCTATTTTTCAACAGGGTGGGAGTTTTTTCTTCTAGTGCCTCTTTATTCTTGCCTTTTTCTGTTGTCTTCTGAGCTTTCTCTTCCTCTAATTTGTTAATGAGAGTAAACTTGTTATCTTCGAAATCAACTACTTTACAGGCATTATATGGTCTTAAATCGTAGAAATCATGACCAAACTTCTTAATAAGACCACTGTTATAGTTAGCTCTGCTTAAAGTGAGGAAACCACTGACCAAATCTTCGGATATTTCATCCTTCATTAGCATTTCGTATTGATCAATGAGATGGATAAGATTGACAGTTTTACCATCAATATCGTTCAATTCAACTTCGTGACTCGGTAGTATGGATTCTTGATGACGTTTTTCACGGTCTGATATTGAAATATCGGCAAGCTTTGTCGTGATATTGTCGATTTCCATTATTCCGAAGAGAAGATGTTGGTGATAATTTCAATTCTTATTGGCGATATTGGTGCGACGACTTTTGCAGCCGAACTTGTTAATAATCATACGAATATTAGTGTTTTACGGATTGATAAAGTCAAGTTATAGATAAATAGGTAATTATTGAAGTGCTGAGTTACGATCCGAATACATACTTTCAATTGGAGTATCAGATTTTCAGACGATACAACTGCTTCAAACGATTGAATTCGACTCTAGGAAGAATATCTCCATATCCAAAATCATCATTGAAATTGGAATTGATAAGCTTGGATTCTGCCTCCGATCGTTTCTTTTCCTTCATTTGATTGCCATGATGCCAAATAGCATGAATGAGCTCTTCTTCGCCAATCTCTCGGTCGACTTTTCCTGATTTGCTGTAGGTAATTTCAGCCAAATCATGAAGAATATTTGCCGTTAAGCCCCATACATCATATATCTTCTCATTGGTATCTGAGTCCCTACGAGAGCCTAGTCTACCCCAGTTGGCTAGTTTTTTCTTCTTCGATGAAGTAGGAGGAGGAGATTGTCTTGCCTTGGCAGCTTCATCTTCGGTAAGTCCGTCTTCATCAATGCTTTCTTCTGAAGAAGACAAACTAGCAATGCCTTTTAGCCAATCCACTTCATGCTGGTTTTGCTGAAGAAACGTATAAGACCGTAACTTCCACGGAATACCTCCCCATTTTATATCATGAGATGATCTTTCCAACGCTTCCCGTGCTGGGATTTCTTCACTGATAGGATAGAGAAAGTCTCTCAATGGACACGAGAATATACTGGAACTTTCTCCAGGGTTGACGGAAAGCTTTAAGTTCTGAGTTAAATCATTTTCACTCATGCCAATCTTCTTGATGTTCATAAATCCAACACAGGGTCTTACAGCGGAGAATGTTCGGGAAAGAAAGCATGGCAACATAGTCAAATTATCAATCGTGAACCCGTAGTACTTCAAGAGATGGTCATTATCTTGATCCAACCCGATTTCTTCACTCATTTCACGTCGAGCCACTTGGAATTCGGTTTCAAGACCGTTATCAGCTTTTCCTCCAGGAAGGGATATATGACCGGGGAAGTTCCGTAAAGACGATGATCTTTTGGTCAAAACGACTCTTAGTTCTCCTACGTTTCCAAGAAATAGGAGAATGAACACTGCCGACCTCCTAGACGTGGGTAATCGATGCCAGATCGAAGTAGGTTGATTGCCATAATGCCTCGGCTGGAAGTTTTTGATGTTGAGAAGGAAAAGCTCCTCTGACGTCACTGACATGCTGGTCCAACAAGGAAATAATCGATGGGCAAAGGTGTTATGGATTTGTATCGGAAGGAGAAGATTCTGCTACGATTCTTGAAAAGTATGAAGAAAAGATGTAAACACCTTACAATTTTAACTGTGGAGTACGCACCGCCATGTGATTCCCCGAAACATGCGATTTGAAAGGAACAAGCCTATTGAAAAACGATGATATGATGCTGAAAATTGGCAATTCGGAGAAATGTGGCCTTCTTCGAAGTTTACGTCATTCTTGGAGATTTTTCCGGGTATTCTGGTATGGGAAACCTGTCGAGATAAGATATTATTCTATTGGTATAGAAGTATGCGATTCTACATGATTTACAGCCTGATAGCTTGTGGATACTCCAAAGAAAATGATCTGGTATGGAGTTTTACATTTTGAATGGTTTCTATTACGGAATAAAGCTTGCTTTAAATTGACTATTTGATTATTTCTATTATACAATTAATCCTTGTTTAAGATTTCTGGGAACTCATTAACTGAGGCACCTTCATAAATGATTCTATAAGTGGCTTCAAACAAGGGGAATTCGTCCTTTAAGTTGAAATTTTCCAACAATTCATGGACTTCTTTGGCAGTTAAGATACCTTGGGATGATTGACCGTTAAGCAAAGTTTTTTCTGCTTCCCAGGCATCAACATTCTTTTCAATCATGTATCTGGCCACCTTGACATTTCTACCACCAGAACAAGTGGTGATTAAATCAGCAACACCAGCACTTTCCTCGGTGAAGGTGGTTGGTTCTGGAGGACTTAAGGCCTTGATACCGAATTTTTCGTAGTATGAAGCAAAGTGAATGGTTTCTTTTAATCCAATTCTCATGATTGCAGCTTTAGCATTGTCACCCCAACCAGCACCGACAACGAAACCAACGGCACAAGCAACGACATTCTTTAAAGCACCAGCAATAGAGGCACCAACAACATCTTTAATGACATTAACATGGAAGTAAGTTCTGTGGAAGCATTCCTTCAATACGAATTCGTCGATATCTTGACCTTCACCTCTGAAGTCATCAGGTTTGGTGTAACCAATAGAAGTTTCGGACCATCTTTCTCTGGCCACTTCATTGGCAATGTTAGCACCCGAAAGAACACCACAGTAAATTCCTAAGGTGTCAGTAATGGATTGTGATAATAATTTGCAGCCATCTGGACCAACTTCCAAACCCTTCAAACAAGAAATGGCTCTTGCTTTTGGAGAAACATGACCAATCAACTGTTTACAGGTTCTTGGTAAGAATTGATGAGGAATGTTAAAGATAAGTAAATCAGCATCTTTAGCAACATCAACGATATCGGGGTTAGCAACTAAATTTGTTGGTAATTTAACGCCAGGTAAATATTTGACATTTTCATGGTCAGTGTTGATGATTTCGGTAAGTTTTTTACCGTCGATATCTTCTTCGAATACCCACATCTTAACTTCTTTTTCAAAAATTTCGGACTTTTCACCACAATTTTCAGCGACAATCTTAGCGACAGCAGTTCCCCAATTACCTGATCCAATGATGGAAACACGGAAAGGTTTAGCGATTTTGTAAGGAGTGGATGTCATTTTTAATTATTTAATAAGTTGTAAAACACCTAGATGAATATTGATTCCAAAAAATCAGGATCGGACGGGATATTTATAGTTTATCTACGGTTATACCTGTGTCGGAATATGATGTAATGAGCTAATCACGTTGCATGAATAGTTAACCACCGGGGGTCCACCCTCGACTCATCGGCCGGAACTAGGCCCCCTCACCGCAGGATGCACCGCCAATTTTGCCCGGATCTTACCACCGAAACTTTTTCCGAGAATCTTCAGGAAAAAGAAACGAACGGCCGGATCTCGTCTTTTTTTTCTTTTGTCCTCTTTTAGTACGTAATGAGTGCATATTGTCACGTAATGGTTAGTATTTTTCCGAGTAAATTCACTAACCAAACCTCCATAATGTTACCGTTAAAGACATCAACACCATTCATTGCCCCTTCAATTGAGGTCATTGTAATGCCAAACCACCGTCTGTACCCCTCGGGATTGGTTGCTAACCCTACGGGCTTTTGAACCGGATGTTGGGTCGGAGGGGCACCCGTGAGGGGGCCATCGGCCTTCTAAAGTCCGGCCTTATCGAGCAACTCGAAAAAGAAACGAGGTTATCCGTAGCTTTAACAGTGGATTTAAGGAGTTTTGGTGAAATAACCATAGTTCAGAAAGGGGATGTAACAATAGCCCCGTTGAGCGAAAATAATAATCGTGCATATATCGCCATTAAGCTTGTTTGCAACTACGTCAGTGGAGGATGTGAGTAGTGAAAAATAGCCTTGTGATGATGTCATTTGGTCCCATTTTACTGCTTAATGACGGAGCACTGCATGAACACAAGTTGTTTTTTTTCCTTTTTCAGATGGATTTGCTTGGTATCGAGTAGTTTTTTCCGATGCCAGAAGGTCTAGTTCTTGGGATATTTTTATTGTTCCGTAATTATCAACGGACATCTCTCAACCTCATAGCTGTAAATGGAATTTTTCACTCAACTTGTAAATCAACTTTCAGCCTTATTGTAAATATTAATGTTTCATCGTACCTGGAACTTTTCAATGCAACATATCATCGTGAAGCCGGAGTATCACCAGTTAACTCGTCTTATGATAAAACGGAATCTTTCTCAATGAAACTTTCCCCTGTAAATCTGAATCTTGCATATTAAGCCGGCACTCATAGTAAATCAAAACGTTTCAGTCGAAATCACAGCTCCTCATACTAAATCAAGACGTCTCATACCCAATTAAATGCAACCTCCACTCCGTTGAAATCCTTTGATCACTGCACCATTAGTGGGCGTCATCGTCGTGACGGTAATCGTCATACACTTCCTGTTCGTGGTGTCCTAGAATGTTACCTCTGGCAGATGATGCTGATGCTGGGGCTGGGGCCGTAAGATCAAGCCACGAGTCATCCTCCATCCAGTCATTAGCCTTAACCTGGCCACCACTAATGATCCGGGCTGCTTGCAATGGTTCGTTGACATCAAGATTATCTTTGATGTGGGCAAGAGGATCAGGAAGGTGCGATCTAACCGTTTGGGACTCCGATGCTTGTGGTTGTTGCACTTGTTCTCGGATGATATGACCCTCTCGAAGAGGGTCTGATAGATATTCACGATGAGTGGTTTGTGGTTGTTGTGGGGTTTGTGGTTGCTGGGAGCTTTGTGTAGCAGGATTGTTGGTTTGTACAAACTTGTCTCCTTCGGTTGATATCTCCACTGATCTGTTGGAAATAGATGTCATGAGTTTCAAGAAATCCGATTGTTGGAACTTATCACTGGTTTCTTGAGATTGGATATTTTGAGACGACATCATCGAATCGTGAACTTTCTGGGCTGTTTCTGCAAATTGCTGTTTTTCCATTTCGTTATCGTCAATTCTCATCTCTGTTTCTTGATGTCCATCCTGCGATACAGCATGGTTCTGTTGCTGTTCGAGTTCTCGTTCGAGCTGATCAAACTGGTCGTCGAAAATCTGCTTCTCTTTCTCTATATTGTGTAACTCTTTATGTTCTGTAGGGGCAGCGTGCATTGGAACCGAAAGGTTGGTTCTCATATTCATATTGAAGCCAGGTCCAAATTGGTTCATATGGTGACTGACTTGGCCAGGACCCTGGTAGTTTGCTTGGTGTCCAGCCTGATGGTTTTGTTGTTGATTTGGCATCTGTTTCATGAACTGCAAGTGCCAATCATTCTGCTGCCCTGTTTGCTGCCCCACAGATTGCTGATTGATGGATAAATTCGAGAAATCATTGACCCATCCCGGCCCCATTTTATGCTGGTTGGCTTGATCTTGGTTCATGGGACTCATTTGGTGTACGGGACGATTCATTTGAAAGCTTTGTGGTTGAATCGACCCTGAATTCATTTCATTAAACTGGTTGAATTCTTGGTTTAGACGGGGGTCTAAATTTCTTACATTTCGGAACTGTCCGGGCCCATTTGCTTGGCCTGGTCTCATAAACTCATTCTGAAGACTTCTGTCTCTTTCAGAATGCTTCGAAAGGTTCTGAAGAGCATTTGAAGGTCCACAACTGCCGTCCATCTTGTAATTTGTGGAGTACATTCTAAAACTTCATGCCGAGGATCATTTATCAGCAGATGGTGCACACACGATACGGCGGTTGGCGGTCACGTGCACAATAGTAAGCATATATTCGTATAGTACTAAAACTAACTACGGAATGAAAAGAAGGTCGTTATCATAATTTGGTGATGTCATCGTAGAGTTCCTTGTAGGCTTCACCCAAGTGGTCGTGGACGTTGGAGGTTTGCATGGCCCGGCCGTATTTCTTGAATGCTTTCAAGCTGGCTAATCTCACGGTAGTACAGGCTGCAAAACAAGCAAGAAGAATCAGTTCATCGTCCAGGAGATTGGGGTCTGGATTCCAAAGCTTGTCCTGGTAGTGATATGCCCAGTTAGTATAAGTAGCTATGGCCCCAGCAAGAGAGTCACCTTGTCCTCCTACTCTTCTTGAAGATCCTGGAGTATCGTTTATAACGTATTGATCATTTTTAGCAATAATTTCTTGTCCTCCTTTACGAATAACGGTGACTCCGCCGAGTTTAGAGGACATAGAGATGGTAGAGTCAATGATCTTTGAGAGATCGGACTCCAGGAGTGAATGGTCGATGTCGAGTGCCTTGGCAAGACGTTGAAATTCCATGACATTTGGTGTCAAAATAGCCTTGGAGTAGTTTTGGATCAACTCCGGTTTGATAGAAAGAAGATATAGAGAATCAGCATCCAAGATCACAGGTTTGTTGAGCACCTTGATTTCTTCAATTAACCGAATCAATGTCTTCAACATAAGAGCATCTCTTCCGAACCCAGGACCAATAATTATGATATCAATTCGGTTCAAAAGCTTCAATATCTTGGGGAGAATTTTATCGTCAATCAACTGATCGAGTTTAGGTTGTTTTTCATCGAGCAATTGCTCTACTGACGTTGATTGTAGCCGAGACAACTCTTTATCGCTCACGATATGCTCAATTGAAGGATTTGAGAGTTCATAAAGGTATGGGTGCACCATCAAGTCCGGAGAGTAGGTTTTAATCACAGTAGCAGCCGCTTTTTCACAGATTACATGACTGAGATCAGCACCTATTAAAGCAGCAGCATGACTAGCAAAAAATGGGGCTCCGGTATAATCTTCACAACCTCCGATAACGGCGATTTTTCCCGACTGGCCTTTGTGAAAACTGGGGATAAGCGGCTGCACCAAGCTTCTCGAAAGCGAGATCAATTCCTTTGACGTTTTATTCCGAAGCATCTTCACCCAATGCAAATGACGTGAATAATCCCGGCTCTTATTTAAAAAGCCATAGTGGTGCAACTATTGCTGTGCCTGCACACGGACCGGGACCGAAGGTTTAATTTGTGGCGGCGCTACCATACGGTACCTATATATTGCGAGCCAGTGCCACTTTTTCAATTGCTCCCACACTATTTGTTGAATTAATTAACCAGAATAAAAATATCAAGTTAATCAATTGGTCAAATAATGTTTGCTAGATTACCTTCCCGTCGTGTTTTATTGCCTCTTGCTGTTTTCACCGGCTCAATTACCGCAGCTTATCAATTTTCCAATATAAGTTTCATTAGAAATGAATCCGGTAAAACTTTTACTGGTGGTGACGAATGGATTGACTTAACTTTAAGAGAATCGAAACATCTTACTCATGACACTAAACATTATGTATTTGACTTGAAAGATAAGGATGATGTAAGTGGTCTTATCACTGCGTCTTGTGTTTTGGCTAAGTATGTTACCGCTAAAGGTAATAACGTTATTAGACCTTACACTCCAGTCTCAGATCCAGAACAAAAAGGTACCATTGAATTCGTAATCAAGACTTATGAAGGTGGTAAAATGTCGAAGCACTTCCATGACTTGAAGGCCAATGATACTGTTGCTTTCAAAGGTCCTATTCTTAAGTGGAAATGGGAACCAAACCAATATAAGCAAATTACTTTGATTGGTGGTGGTACCGGTATTACTCCATTATATCAATTATTACATGAAATCACCAAAAACCCTGAAGACAAAACCAAAGTTAAATTGTATTACGGTTCTCTTACTAAAGATGATATCCTCATCAAAGATGAATTAGATGCTATTGCTTCAAAGAACCCAGACCAAGTTGAAATTCAATACTTCTTAGATAAAGCTGATGACGCTTGGGAAGGTAACACTGGTTACATTTCTAAAGAATTTTTGCAAAGCAACATCCCAGGTCCTTCTAAAGACCATAAAATCTATATCTGTGGTCCTCCAGGTTTATACAAAGCTTTGAGTGGAATGAAAAACTCCCCAACTGACCAAGGTGAAGTTACCGGTGTGTTAGCTGAATTGGGCTACACTAAGGAACACGTTTTCAAGTTCTAGTGTGATATGATTCATTATGTAGCAATATCTAGACTTTTAGGAATTTATTTGAAATCATCAAAATAAAATAACTTATTTAACATATTTTAGTATATTTGCAGCAACTGCGACAATTTGCTAGGATTTCCATTTTGATGAAGATGTCAAAATCACATCCATTACTAACCCAAAATTAGACCCACGAAATCAATTCAACTCCTACAAGTACTCCTGGGCTTGCTTTCTCTGCTTTATATAATTTGACTCGTATCCGTAGAGTTGTCCTTCCCTTTGCCCAATCGAATACTTCGTGATAACATTTACAGAGCCCGTGCCTATAATTACACCGATTATATCGCTCGCACCCTCAGGAAACGGTCTGAGTCCATTATGGTCAAAATTGCCGTAGAAGGATGCTGTCATGGAGTCCTTAATACAATCTATTCCGGCCTAAACCCTGAGACAGAACTTCTAATAATATGTGGGGATTTCCAGGCGGTAAGAAACCATCGAGATTTGGACGCTATGAATGTTCCTCAAAAATATAAGCATATTCGGGATTTTCACCAGTACTATTCAGGAGAAAAATTGGCACCGGTGTTGACTATTTTCATTGGAGGCAATCACGAATGTTCATCCTACTTAACAGAGTTGAAGTATGGAGGCTGGGTAGCTCCAAATATTTACTATTTGGGAGAGTTTGGTACAGTATGGTATCGAGGTTTAAAGATTTCGGGAATTGGAGGTATATACAATAAAAGATCATTTAATGAGTTTAGTAATGATGAAGTACAACTTCCATACACTCCTTCTACGATACGATCAATTTACCACGTCAAAAAGTCTAATTTTTTGAAGATGTGTCTACAGAAAGACTCTGATATTGTTATTTCTCATGATTGGCCGCAATACATATGGAAACATGGGAATGTTGGTCGATTACTAAGACAAAAACCCTTTTTCAAAGACGATATAACGAACGGAGATTTGGGAAGTCCCGTTAATAGAGTACTATTGTTTAAGTTGCAGCCAAGGTACTGGTTTTCGGCTCATTTGCATGTCAAATTCAATGCCACGGTGCATTATAACGTAGCAGAACAAACTGGCAAGAAACTAACACCCAAGGCATCACGTAATACTGAGGAAATCGAACTTGATATGGACATGGATAATAACACAGGCTCAGCAAACAAATGTGAAATTAATCTTGAGATAGATAATAAAAATACTTCGAATAAAGATGAGATCAACCTCGACATGGATGAAGGAACCACTCCTGATGTGTCTTCCATGCCTAACGAGCACAAGACTCCCAAGTCAACAATATTCCTAGCCCTTGACAAGGCTGTTCCTCGTCGGCGATTTCTTGAATATCTTGACATTGATCCCATCTCATTAGATGCTTCTGTAGCATCTCCCAACCTATTTTACGATGCCAGAGCAATTGCACTCAACAAAGTCATTGAAAACCATTCACTGCAGTTACGACGGATTCTGAGCTACAAAATCCTTCATGACCTCGAGTCTGTGGTTGAACTCGAAGAAATTGAACAACTTGTATCCTTTCAAGAACAACAGCTTCAGCATGAGAACTTGGAGATTCCTCAAAACTTCCAAGTCATTGCCCCTACCAGCGAAGCTGATTTGGATGAACTACGATATTACGAAAACAACCAAACAAGGCAATATTGTGAAAGATTTGGCATACAGTATCAATTTTTGCAATAGTGCATTTAATTCTAGCCTAGTTTAACTTCTATATAGTATGCCATACATATCCGCACCCTATACGCTATAACGTTTTACTACTAACTATGTCACTTCACAATCTTGTGGCCCATTTTCTTAGATCTAACAACTATCACGAGACGTTGAAGACCTTTGAAAAGGAATATGGACATCCTATAAGTCATGAATTGCCCACCAATGAGTCGCTTGAAGATATTGTGGCAGACAGAATAAATTTTCTGGAAATTCAAGCAAAACTTGAAGATTTAAAGGTGGACGAATTCTACAATCTTGACGAAGACCTCAAGCAAATTATAACCAATCAAATCACCCGCTGGACATCTCCATACCCTCATGAAAAGCATTTAATAGAATCTTCTACTGTTGGTTTGGTGATATCATGTGCTAATGTTGGAAAATTTTTGATCTTAGGTACTCCAGATACCAAGGTAATTGTCATCGACATAAATACAGGAAAGAAAGTATTTGAAAAAGTGGCATTTATAGGTAGGGTAGTGGTGAAGAAAATAGTGGTTTTCTCCAACGACTTGATCGGTTTAATTGGCATGGATGGAAAGTTAACATTGGCTAAATTGACACCTGTTGACGAAGTCGTGGAATTGAAGACCATCTCGCAAACCCAGGTCCACGGAAGATTAGTTGTTGAAGCCAGAACTATAAAAATTGAAGGTAAAGTATACTTAGTTACGCTAGGGTGGGATTTTTTGGTGAAGGTGTTCGAATTGAATAATTCATCTGGTGAGCTTCGTATGGTGAGCGAATACAAGCTAGCAAGTCAAGGAAGTTGCATGGACGTTGTTTCATATAATGGGTCCTTGGTCGTCGTAGTAGGAAGAAATGAGTTCACAGCATTGGAAATTTTGGTTCTCAATGAAAAGCTTACTATGAGCCATAAGATCTCATTGAACGACGCTGAGTTTCTGTCATCAATATTCTCTCCTCGAAGTATAAGTATATATAATGATGGCAAAGGTTCACCTTTGATCGCTGTGGGAACCTCCCACGAACCATACATGAGACTTATAGTCGTTCCATTAACTCATATTAATGATAGTGAATCTTCGACGATCAAAAGAGGGCAAATTTTGAAAAATTTGAATACTCTATCACCGCAAGACAAGTATCTGACGGTCATGGTTTCTTGGAGATCAGAAGGAACTGGTGTCTGGATAATGGGCGAAGATGGAGTTATACGAGGAATTGACTTGGCTCAAGAAGAGGTAATTGTTTCCCTTTCTGGGCATGAAGGCAAAATCAAAAGTTATACACTACAGAACTACTTAGTCACCTGTGGAGCTGACAGAAACATTGTAGTGTGGAAATGATCAAGTTAAACCAACTCGGATAGAGAGATATAAAATAAAAGATCCTTCAAAGCATCTGGTAGTTTGGCCAGTTTCCAATGGGTCTAAGTCATCTAAGTCATTTCCAACTCTTAAGGATGTGACCTCAGATAAGCTGTAACTCGCAATAAAGGATTTGTTACTCAGCGACCAGTTGTCTGTGAAGTTTACTCAATTGAATATAACAGTTAGTGACTACTTCGACCGAAGTAGTTTGTCCTGTTTTGAGTTGATAAACAGAATGGGATCCATTCAATTGAGGCTCTTTGTGTTCCTACTGCAACAAACATTCACTGCATTTAATCCGTTTTCAAGGTCATGATTCTTGTCTTTTCACCAAATGGCATTGCTAGTTAGTAATATTGGGACAGCATGCGACTTCATGAATTAACTAAAGAAGTGAGAGAGACGTAACACTTTGGAATAATAAGGCAAATCTGAAGTCAGATAAATACTTCACTATCCTACGTTTGTCATATGCTAACACCTGATTGAATACCAGCCATGGCTATTTCATTCCAAGAGCACGTGCAGTATATCGACAAATGCTGCAATAATGTGCTGAGCTGATGTGATACGTCGGATTTTCCGAATTAGGTAATTCCGATAGACTGATGACAAACTTGCCGCAAAGTAAAAGACAAAGGAAACGAATATTTAAAGCACTTGGTATGTCCCACTAAACTTAAGAGAATAGATTGGAAATGTCAAGAGTCTTCATCCGAGACAGTACTTTTGGAAGACTTATTTATCGCTTGTCTGGACGAAAACTTTTAGGGTATCCTGAAGAACGGCCTGATTATGTTGTGGAGGAAAAATACCTAGGCACGGATTCTCAAGTAATCACTACTTGGGATGGTCCCGATGACCCTGAGAATCCCATTAATTGGCCGGGTTTTAAAAAACACATATTCTATTTCCAAATCGGCTTCCTTACTCATTCTATTTACATGGGGGCTGCTGCATATGCTCCAGCTGCCTCAGAAGTCCAAAAACATTTTGGTCTCACTGAACTACAAGCTTCACTTCCTTTGGTTCTTTTTGTATTTGGCTATGGGATAGGTCCAATCTTTCTATCTCCTTTGTCTGAACTGTCCAAGTTTGGTAGGTCATCGATATATGTAGCGACTTTTTTTCTATATTTTATTTTCAGTGCTCCAATAGCTTTTGCTGATAGCTTTCCTTTAATTTGTGTCATGAGATTTTTAAGTGGATTTGCTGGCTCTCCAGCAATGGCTACCGGAGGTGCATCTTATGGAGACCTTCTCTATAACTCATACGAATATCTTGACGAAAAAGGTAATAAAATTCCTCACAAAAATGACACTCTCTATGCCTGGACACCTATAGGTATGGCATATTGGGGTGTTTTCAGTTTTGCTGCCACAGCACTCTCTGGTCCAGTTATAGGTGCTGCTCTAGTAAACCGGTTTGGTTGGAGATCAGTATTTGTGTTTCTTTGGGTACTTGTGGGGGTCAATTTCATAATTATTGGGTTTACTTTACCAGAAACTTATCATAAAACATTACTTGCTCGTAAGGCAGAAAGACTTAGAGCTGTTACTAAAAACGATAACATTACAAGTGAAGGTGAAATAGAATTAGCAAATTTGTCTGCTCGAGAGTTAGCTATTGATATTGTGGTTAGGCCATTTGAGCTTACTTTTCTTGAGCCAGTAGTCATTTTAATTAATGTCTATCTCTCGCTTATTTATGGCATTATTTATCTTTGGTTGGATGCAATTCCTCGAGTGTTTATTGAAATTCGACATTTCACATTAGTGGAAATGGGGACTACATTTATCGCTACTTTCATTGGTACTGTATTAGGAGCAATTCATCTTGTTGTATTTATGCATTTTAAATACAGTAAAAAAGTGGTTGCTGGTGAATTTGTTCCTCCCGAAATCTATGTACATCCATATACTGCATTTATAGGAGCATTACTGGCGCCAATAGGAGCGTTTATATTTGCATGGACAAGTACAGAATCAATACATTGGTTCCCATCGTTAATCGGGTGTGTGTTTTTAGGGCATTCGCTATTTATAGGGTTTCAATGTCTACTTGGATATTTATGTGTGTCATTCCCACGGTACATTGCATCAGCAATGGCATCGAATGACTTCATTCGATCATTGATCGGGGGATTGGTTTGTTTAGCAGGAAGTTCTCTCTACAATAATTTGGGCACAGAAAAGTATCCATTTGGATGGGGAGGTAGTGTTATTGGGTTTATTGCAGCGGCGCTTACATTTATCCCGATTTTGTTTTATATTAACGGAGAGAAACTTAGAGCCCGTTCTAAGTATGCTAATTGAGTGCACAAGGAATTGGCCCATGCAGCACGTTGGTGTTTGTTCATAGAGATATTCTTAGAGATGCCTAATAGAGATGTACTTCATAGAGATAACATAATTCATAGAAATAATATGCTTCATACGATTAATATGCCTCACATGATTATTCATCATACAGCAATACCTTATATGAAGGCTTACTAATGGCATTCTACAACTACAATCGCACAAGTTATTCTCTCCTGTTTTCTCTCTTCTTTTCTTGTCTTCCTCCTTCTCTCAGTCTATCTTCTTCTACCTTCCCTCTTCCCTCCATCGGATGCAAATAGCCTTTTTGGGACAGGTGCGATTTTTCACCGGCAGCACTCCCTATTTATACTCCTCATCGCCAATGTGGGGAAACCAGCCTCGGTAAAGTTCGCGCATGTGGATCCTGTCCCGGATAAAGAACCTCGGTAGGCATTCTTTGGTTATATAGGGCACCATATCCATGATAAGCAATCAAACACAAACGGGAAATATTTAAAAAATCGTATAAAGACATCATTGAGTTTGTTGCATATATTTATTAATAGAAATGTCACTTACTCCATTGGAAAAAGCTGCTAGTGGAGCGTTAGCATCAGCTATTGCCAACACTCTTGTTTATCCTCTTGATTTGAGTAAAACATTAATCCAAACCCAGGTTAAAACCAGTTCAACCCCAGCATCTCGAAGTACTTCACACGTTGGTAACAACAGTGCTACTGGAATCGAAAAAAGTGCATCTCTTGATAGTGTTTACGTTCAGAAAAAGACACAAGAAGGAGAATTGAAGTATAAAAACACCCTTGATGTTTTGAAGAAAATATACGCTAAAAAAGGAGTTCTTGGCTGGTATCATGGACTCTTGTCATCGATCTTTGGTACTGCTGCTCAAAACTTTTCTTATTTCTACTGGTATACCATTGTTAAACGAGTCTATGCTAATTTATACAAACACATTCCCAATCATAAACCAACCACTGCCACTGAATTGTTCTTAGGTGCCTTGGCGGCTGCAATCTCCCAATTATTCACCATGCCCATTGGTGTCATCACCACCCAACAACAAACTGATAAAACTCATAAATCATTACTTCAACTTACCAAAGATATCTTAGAGCAAGACGGTGTCACGGGATTATGGAAAGGGTTAAGAGTCAGTTTGGTATTATGTATCAATCCTTCGATCACATATGGTTCATATGAAAGATTGAAGCAAATCTTATACAACAACAAAGAATTCTTGGGTCCCTTAGAGAGTTTCTCCATTGGAGTTCTTGCTAAGTCCATGGCTACTCTTGTTACCCAACCTCTCATTGTATCTAAGGCAATGCTTCAGAAAAAATCACACAAGAGTGGAGAATTAAAAGACGAAGAAACAGAAGGTGAAGAAGTCAAATTTGAAGCTTTCACCCATGCCTTGGCCCATCTCTGGGAAACTGAAAAATTTAGAGGATTGTATAAAGGAATTGCTCCCCAATTACTTAAGGGGGTTTTTGTTCAAGGTCTCTTGTTCATGTTTAAAGATCAAATAGACATGCTATTCTTGTTTTTGTTGAAGTTGTTAAAGGCCAACAAGAAAAGAATATAGATGATGCAGTCGTTATAGCTACATTGAATAACCATAATACATTACATCAATATACACAACGAAACATATATCACGTATCAGATGAAGGCTGTAGTGAGTGAGTGTACCATGTTTGCCTACTAGTCTACACATTAATCATTTTGATCATAGTTAATTCTGTTAAGCACCATGCTAAGCTCTATCTTAAGCTCTACCTTAAGCCTAGGATCATCTTTAGGGCTTGTGCCCTCATTCCCCTTGCCTTGTGCACGTGCCCATTCGCGTGACTTGGTGCGCGCCGGGTTTGCAGGAAAATCTCTTTCCCTCACTTGTCCTTGAAAAAAAAAACTCCTTCTCAACCTATTTCTTTTCACTTTATCATATACATCAAAGAATAAATCAAAATGGGTAGTGGTAAACCAAGAGGTCTTAACTCTGCTAGAAAATTGAGAGTTCACCGTCGTAACAACAGATGGGCTGATCAAGCTTATAAAGCCAGATTATTAGGAACTGCTTTCAAATCCTCTCCATTCGGTGGATCTTCTCACGCTAAAGGTATCGTTTTAGAAAAAATTGGTATTGAATCCAAACAACCAAACTCCGCCATTAGAAAGTGTGTCAGAGTTCAATTAATCAAGAACGGTAAAAAAGTTACCGCTTTCGTTCCAAATGATGGTTGTTTAAACTTCGTTGATGAAAATGACGAAGTCTTATTAGCCGGTTTCGGTAGAAGAGGTAAAGCTAAGGGTGATATTCCAGGGGTTAGATTCAAAGTTGTCAAAGTTTCTGGTGTTTCTTTATTAGCTTTATGGAAAGAAAAGAAAGAAAAACCAAGATCATAGATTACTGTATATTTATCGATATATCATCTCATTAATAGTAATACGGAATACATAGCCTACATTTGAATGTATTGAATGTAGTATAATATGTTATTTGTAGTTAACGTATATCAAGTACAAATTTTTTAATGTAATACTAGTACTAAGTACAAGTGATGTTTTGCGTAATACTGATTATTTCATTTATTAAATGTACACTGAGATGACGGGGAAAATTACATAGCCAAATTTCTTCCTTCAATTGAAGGTCCTCCTTTCTTGGTGGTTTTCTTCTTGAAGTTGGTTAATTTTTGGTTGATCTTTTTGAATCTTTCGTCATTATTACCTCTGCCTCCTTGTCTTCTCAATAAACTAACATCAACCTTTGGTGCAATCTTATAAGCTGTGGTTCTAGCAGTTGGAATTGCTGCTCTTTTCCTTCTTTCAGCACTTTGTTCATATAATGTCTTGGACTCTTTTGGTTTGTTCCGCTTATTCGAAGCTAACTGGTTAACAAACTTATTCTTATTATATTCATGAAATTGAATGGTACGATCTTTATAGGAATCTGACTTATTCAAGATTGGTCTGGTCCAATCACCAATCAAACGGTCAACTATTTTCTTCAAATTTCCTTCTGTTCTCTTACTTCTTTGATAAAACACGAGCACTTTCCCTATGCCTGAAGCAACAAGATGATCTGTCTTGATGGGTAATGATTCTAGTGATTGAATTAATTCTTTTTGAATTTGATATGCGGGCATAGATGCATCAGGTAAAGGTTCCAACCATAATCTCACGGCTTCTAATAAATTGTTATCCAATACCGAAATGGCTAAATCAGCCTTGGACAATACGTTTGAAACTTCTGGTAATAATTTCAATTTTTCAGTAGCAATTTGACCCTGGGAGTTTTTTTCAACGTCTAAATTGGCAGCTTCAATCATTTTCCCCTTCAAGAAGTCAATCCTGTCATCTTGCATTCTTTCCAAATCATCCTCGTCGGCTTTACGAGTACGAACACTCTTGGACTTTAAAGCACTGGTCATTCTTTCTTCTAATTCTCTTCTTTTTCTAGAACTAGGGTCTTCATCAATATTATATGAATCTTCTGCTTGCAAAGGCACAAATCTATCGTCAGCATCAGCTACAGGCGGTAAGCTATCTTCTCTTTTTGTTTTTCTGATGTTCTTTTTCTTAGTTAATGAAGATGTTTGAGACTCTTTATGAGCTTCCATAGTATATACGTCCTCATAATCTTGATATTCTGGCTCTTTTCCATCGTTATCATCATTTCCAAGCTCTGGATCTATCTCTGGTTGTTCTGGATTATCGGCATTCTCGATTTCAGGATCGATTTCCGGTGTTTGCTTCCTTTCTTCTTCCATATTGTAGTTGTTACTATGAGAGCATTTAGCGTCGCTCACAAATAATTCAATTAATTAGTGCCTGATGATACACCCGTACACCGCAATTGTACATGGGTCCTGGTGAATATAGCCATTCACTGCTGAAATATTTCCATGGAAAACATCGAAAAACTTCAGGCAACAGTCTGAAATGTTTCCTGAGACGTTTAGTGACCGAATGGTGGTTTTTAGGAGAAAAGTACTTTTTTTTGCATGTGTTGTGGATCTCCCTAAGATATTTAATTTTTGCAACTATTCAGCAGAAATCACAGATCAATGTTCATCATTTTTTTTGAAAAAACTATAAAAACCATTCATTATCCCCCTAGGACTCCCCGGAAGACATTTTGATCTTTAACATCCTTATTTAATCCGTTCTAGATGAGTTATTCTACTTCAAAGACGGCCTTCACGTGACCGCCATATTGTCGTGGCCTCCACCCAAATCGCCAGCATTTCCAAATTCCTAATCACCAACATGTCTGAATACATTGGCAAGACTATTTCGTTGGTTTCCAACAAAGGAATTCGTTATGTTGGATTGCTAGACAATATCAATGCCCAGGATTCCACTGTGGCGTTGAGACAGGTTAGATCCTTCGGTACAGAAGGTAGAATGGCCGAGGCAGGAAATGCTAATTTAGAAGTTCTTCCTGGTAACGACGTTTACGATTATGTTGTATTCAGAGGTTCTGATGTCAAGGATTTGGAGGTTTTGGATATTCCCGTTGACCAAGTCAAGCCAAATCCGTATTTACAACCCACCGGACCTGCTCCAGCTCCAGCTCCAGCTCCAGCTACTGCTCCAGCTCCAACTTCTACACAAACTGCTGCTCCACAACCACCTGTTGCTGCAACTGGTAGTCAGCCTAGTGAGGTCAAGGCAACCCCAACCGAACCCCAGGCCCCAGCACAACCGGCTTCTGCTCCAGTAGCAGCTCCAGTGAACCCATCTCCAGAGGGTAAGAAATCGTCACCAGCACCAGCACAAGCGCAGGCCGGCGTTAAGGCACCAAGACACCCATCAAAAGTTGAAATTCCCGAAGGAGAATTCGATTTTGAAAGTGCTAATGCAAAGTTCTCCAAAGAGGTTGAGGCAGAAAATGCCAATGCTCCAATCTACAACAAACAATCATCGTTCTTCGATAACATTTCTTCATCTACAGAAACCCGTAATAACATGAAATGGGAAGAGGAAAAGTCTCTCAATTACGATACGTTCGGTGAAGCTTCTGTTTATGGTGATAAACCTCGCAGAGGTAATTTCAGAGGTAGAGGAAGAGGTAGAGGCAGAGGCGGATTCAGAGGAAGAGGAGGAAGAGGTCGTGGAAATAGAAGATCGGACTTCGATACCAAACCCGAATGGGCATAATCCCCCTTCGAATCTGGCGTAGCACCTCTTCGAGTTTGAATAGCTGAACCATCGAGACTCCAAATGCTTTGTCACTATGAACCGGAACGAGGTGTTTCTATGACTCTGAATCAGTGTAATAGGACTTTAAAGATAGGTGTCGCCACGCCTAATAGGCACAAGTATGTCCATTGTACGATTTAACTGATCATCCTACATTGATCGGAGCAGATGAAAAATTCAACGATGTATAAAAGTTCCTAGTCTGTATAGAAATGTAAGCTTTAAGCTCCATTACCTACCAAAACACCCCACAACCACTTTTCCTACCTCTTCACGAGAAGCTTGTCTAGCAACAACCCTCATCTTACTTACTTGGTAGTATCAGGTAGTCTTAATCGCTTTGATGATTGCAATCGTTAATGGTGGACCCGTACCCCATAATTATGGTGATTTTCTAAACCTCCATAACCGCGTAACGCGTCTTTAATTATCATCTTCAACACAATGCTGCACACCAAGATTCCTGCATTTTCTGAAGGAAATTCCTTAGCGCAATTTAGTCCGTCGCTCAGTAATCTTGTAGTAGGTAATAGTGTTGGAATATTGAAACTTTATGACGTCAAAGACCCAGAATTAGAGCCCCGTGCCATCGATACTTTGGAAAATATCACCTCCATTTCTTGTGAATCAAATCGTATATTGGTGACCAATACGGCCGGAGAACTCGAGTTGGTGGACCTCAGCGACTCCATAGAGTCTCCAGGTAAAGTCGTTTATCGTTCTGAATTACCACTTCGGGATGCCACCTTCATTAATGATGTTAAACGGATTCTATGTGCTGGTGACGATGACAAGCTTGTTATCATTGATGGTACCAACGACTTTGCAGTATCTACAATACCTCTTCCAGATCAAGTAGTAGGTTTGGCATACGGTGAATCAACTGAAGTGTTAGCTGTGAGTTTGGCAAATGGTACGCTTCAAGTGTACTCAGTTATGAATGAAGTACCCAACTTGAGGGACTCCAAGCAAAACATTCTTCCTGTGAAAATCAACACATCCTTGGATCAAATTGACTACACTACAGAACACGCTGACGAATTATTCACCTCCAAGACTATCTGGATTAACGGATCATTACTTGTACCTACTCATCTGAATACCCTTACATTACTCGATGGACTGAGTTTGGAAACCGTTAAACAATTCGAGTCAAATGATAATTCGTTGAAAATCGTAGACTTCAAAGTTTCGCCTTCCAACAAACATGTTGCTGTGCTTTACCAGGGCTCGACTGTGAAAATATTTTCAATCGATACTGCTAAAGCCCATACATCCATCGACATTCCTGATATCCTTGCCATTAACATCAGTTGGGACGATCAAAGTGAACAGATATTTGTTGGTTCAGCTTCAGGCCAAGTTGTTCATATCAAGAATTTAAAACTCAGTAATAATCAATCCAGTTTATTCATAGACGGCGAAGCTGAAGAAGATGAGGACGAAGCTGAAGAAGCCGAAGAAAGTGAAGACGACAATCTCAATGGAGTCAACGGTAGAACCCTGAATGGATCTAAATACCACGTTGAAGACTCCATGATCATTGACGAGGAAGATGATGACGATGATCCTATGAAGTATTACAATAAACCTGTCGATAATGTTCTCGACGACAGAAGAGCTTCCAAGCGTCAAAAATCCCCCAATGGTTATTTACCCAAACATGATGTTTCTTTTTCTGCTCCCTCCGAAGTCATAACTCCTTATTCTCCAGGATCGACTCCGTGGGCTTCAACCGATCCTAGTGCAGCATCTACCAACTCAACGAAAAGACGTTATCTTTATATGAGCTCAATTGGTTATGCATGGGCTGTGAAAAGTAATGCTGTAAACGATGAAGGGCTTCCCCAACAAAGTATCAGTGTGTCATTCTTCGATAGAACTGTGAATAAGGACTATCATTTCACTGATTACTCCCATTTTGACTTATGTTCCATCAATGAAAGAGGGGTTCTTTTAGCTTCGTCTGGTTTAAAAGAACGATTAGGTGGTAAGATTTATTATAGACATCATAATTCTGTGAATGATTCATGGGAAAGGAAAATACCACTTTTGAAAGATGAATATATTACTTCCATCAGTATCACCAGCAGCTCAGGATCTAATAATGGTAATGCCATTATCGTTGTCGGTACCAATTTTGGGTATGTCAGATTTTTCAACCTTTATGGACTTTGTATCAATATAATGAAGACGAGTCCAGTTGTCACAGTAATATCCTCGGTTAATTCTATTTTATTCATGATTAATCAAATATCATATAATGTCTACACTTATTCAATGATTGATATGGGCCAAGATTATAAATTCATTCAACAAAACGCTTTATTACCATTGAAAAAATCGGGCAATAAACCTTTAATAAAAGGTATTTTCTTCAATGAATATAATGATCCTTGTTTTATTGGAGGAATGGATGATACTCTATTGATTCTTGCATCATGGAGAGAATCAAATAACTCAAAATGGATACCTATTATGAATTGTAGTGACGTCGTTACAGAATATGGAACGAATGATGCTAAGAAACATTGGAAGTATTGGCCCTTAGGTTTATACCAAGATCAATTGAATTGTTTGATTTTGAAAAACAATGCAACATATCCTGGATTCCCGCTTTCATTACCGGTTGAACTAAGTATTCAACTTCCTATAATTGTGAGCGATAAATCCAAAAAGAAAAAGAAAAAGAAGACACCAGAACCTTTTGATGACGACGAAGGATCTGATCCAGAAGATGCCAGTGTAGACAGAGAAAATGATCCTGAAGAAAATTTCTTAAGGGCATCGACCATGGGTAAAATTGTTAATGATACCCTCAATGATGAAGAAATGGAGGATGACAACGATGAGATTTTAGAAAGATTGCAACAATATAGTGTTATGTTTGATAAGTCTTTATTGAAACTATTTGCCGAGTCATGCCAAGAGTCCCGCTTGAATAAAGCATTAAGTGTGGTCAAATTAATTAAAAACGACAAAGCATTACTGGCAGCCTCTAAAATAGCAGAACGATTTGAGTTTTTGAATTTGGCTGCCAAAATAGGGAAACTTAGAGATGAATTGGTGGATTTCGAAGATGAAACTACATGATTTGACACTCAAAATGTTTATTATTGGTATGTACAAAGATGAATATTTAACACATTGAATCAATTCGTCTTCATTAAAGTTGCTTTTTAATGAAGTGAATAATGATAGGAGTAACCCACAAAGCACCAGCAATGAACCCGGCGGTTTTCAAAGTGTCATAAGCGTATTGTTCTTGTAATTTCTTTTGCTCTTCTGTCAATTGTCCTTGGCCTCCAAACATGATTGATTATGATGTAATGGCGAAAAGATTTATGAAAAAAAAAGTCATGATCGGCACAATTGACCGGACGACATTTTTGATGGCTTACCGCGACATAAAACGACATTACCATTCCCAATCCCAGATTTTACTAAACGTTCTTAACTAAAGTTTTTGACATACAGTACCATTTTGGAAGGAAATGACGTCGATTAAGCCGTTTAAAATGATGGATCTATTTGATCTTGCGGCAGTAAATCTTGATCCGTTGACGGAAAATTTCAATTTACTGTTTTATTTCCAGTACCTTACCGACTGGCCCTCATTATTTTTCAAATCTACAGAAATATCGAATGAATCTTACTATGGGAATGACTTTAGTATCAGTGGATACATGATGGGGAAAACAGAAGGGAAACTTGCTAAAAAAGAATGGCATACTCACATCACTGCTGTTACAATTGATGAACAATACAGAAGAATAGGATTAGCATCGGACTTATGTTTGAATTTGGAGAACACCACATCGGTCAAACCTTACGAAACGCTCTTTGTTGATTTGTTTGTAAAGGTCACCAATAATGTGGCCCGGACATTGTATGAAAAATTGGGCTATTCGGTATATCGAAGAGTAGTAGGGTATTATGGACGACAGTACCCTACGGACCGAAACAAGATCGACGACGATATCGATGCCTTCGACATGAGGAAGTCCCAACCTCGTGATGCTAATAATGACACCATTCGTCCCAATGGAGACAAAGTGTATGTTCTTCCAGAGGAAGTATACTTCTAGATATTCTTTATAGGGCGAACAAGATCGTGGCCCAGTAAAGTGCATACGTCAAAATTAACCAACGACAATTATAACAATTCAAGCGTCGACACAGAAGTCTACACTTCCATTACATACTCCCATATACCTTGTTTCTTCGGAATTTCCCAATGGCTGCAATTACTTGATTAGATAAAGTCGTTCTGCGACATTTTAATATAGACGTTATCGGCTGCAAATCCATGTAGACTAAATCTTCAAATCACGGTAAATCAACTGAGTTGATAAACCTCCCACTCTGTGTTTACCACTAGAAGCCGTCCTTTTCGTCATTAGCTTCATTTTCAGTGTCCTTGTTAGTATACCATATACGAGATTTATCTAAATAGTTTAATTTAATATTCTGGGCACGTGATCCACAAAAGTGTTGGCGGCAATCTATTTATGGGTCATTACTTTATTACTACTTCACTTCTTCATCATGTCAAGACAGAAAATCAAATCTTTACGTGAAGATATCTTCTCCGGGTCTTCTACTAGATCCCCATCACGGGCCCGAACACCTAATCCAGACGGAGAAGAAAATGGGATGCTAGACGTTAATTTCCAGAATATTGAAGAACTTCTTGCTACTAAATTAGAATCATTGGAATCGCTTTTATCGCTGCCAGAACGTAACGAATTTGATTCTTTCGAAAAGAGATATAATAATGACAAACGTAATGATTATAAGCAGAAAAGTGTGAGTGAGTTGAATCGATCTAGAATTCAGTCGGATCTGACGACCATTAATCAAATTATTGCATCACTTTCTCGATCAAGGTCTGAAGTTTCGTCTGAGTCTCGAGAAGTACTTCTTGCTCAGCTCTATCGTCTTATTGTTACGAAACCAATTGCTGTGTATAACGAAGAACACGCTGGTTCTAAGGACTTTGTGAGTGAGACTGGGGCTGAAAGCTTACTTCACAATTTATACTCTGGGGATTTCAGATCTCCCAGCGAATTTATTCTTCTTTATCGTTCTGTTATTGCATTATTAGTGAGTGATTTGGAAGAGTTCGGTGATCTCGTTGGTACCCAGCTCTTTGAATATATTGAAAAAATGATTCTGGACCAGGTTAGTAACTCAAACATAACTAACGAAAATAAGGCCAGTATTATAACTGGTTACTGTGGTTTATTATTGGTTCTATACAATGGAACATCTGCATACGGGGTTGATTTGAAAATCAATTGGCTATGGGAATTGGCCCAAGGCTTTGTTGAGAGTGCAACGATTTCCAAACAGCAAATGGACTCTGGTGACAGAGAATATTCTACCTTATTACATGAAACCCATGATAAGCAAATGGTTGATCAACAAACTATAAAGGTACAAAATGAAGCCAATGTAGCAATTGCCTCTATTCATGGAGTATGTGTATTGTTGACCTTGCTACCAAGAGGACAATTTTTGAATGATTTAATAACGGAATTGGTATCCAAACTAGTGGAAATACTTGATAATGAAATTCTTATTGATATATCCAAAGCATCAGGCAGAGCCATAGCTTTATGCTATGAACTTTTCACTTACGAAGATGCAGAAAACGATGAATTTGATGATGCTGATGATCAAGAGTATAACTATAATGCTCCTTATTATGAACAAGAGGCTTTACTATCCATTTGCGATCGTTTAGGTAACTTGTCTTCTAAGAAGATCGGGAAGAAGGAGAAACAAGAAACCAACTCGACTTTCAGAGAAGCATATAATACCATCGTAACTTATACTGATGCCGATAAGAGGCTTGAAATTTATAAAAAATCACCTGAAGGATCTGAAATCATAAATAAGATGATTAGTTCTACCCATATTAAGCTATCAAAATCCAAATCATTGCCTATTAATAGTTGGTATTTATATTTCCGTTGCTTGCATCTTAAGTGGTGTTTTGGATTTGGACTTCATAACCAAATAACGAGTAATGAAGATATCAAAGCAATTTTAAAAGAACCATCCACCGAATTTCAAGAAAAGTACAATTATGAATCTGCCGATACGACTGCTGAAAGTGTTGGGTTCAGATCAGCTAATGCATTAACTGATACCGAAAGATTTGCACAGGCAGAAAAGAAACGATCCAATGATTTAAAGAAAGCTCGGATCAATAAAGTTACTGAAGAAATGGACGAACTTGAACTTCTTGATCATAAGTAATAATTTATTTAGTCTATAATTTATTTAATGTAAAGAGTATACTCGGTTTTCCACGCTATAACGTGGTTAATGAAATTTCCAATTTATCACCATCATCATTGACATCTACACTCGTCATATCCTTGATAACGTAGGTAGCGCCACTTTCCAAAAGCACTTCTTTCGAAAAAGTGGTTGCTAAGGCAATCACAGTGAAACCAGCGGCAACCCCGGCTTTGATTCCAGTTGGAGCATCTTCAAATACAACTGCATCACCGTCTTTACCGTTTACAGCCGCCAATGCCTTATACCCTTTGAGATAACCTTCGGGATTTGGTTTACCTTGAGTAACATCATTAGCAGTTATGAAAGTCTCAGGTTTTACAGCACTTGGAAACAATCTTTCGACCCATCCATGAGCCAATTTTGTTGTTCCAGAAGTCACTATGGCCCATTTGGAATGGTGCTTGGCATTGATTTTTGCAAGCAACTCTGGGGCTCCATTAACGGTTTTGGCAAAATGGCCATATTTGGAAACAATCAAGCTTTCAAAGTCATTGATGTCTTCCATGGAATTGGGCCTATATGGAAAGAAATTCTTCATTAACTCTTGAGTACGGCTTCCATGAGAAGTATGTAGGAAGGTTGCAAGATCTAAGGGAGGAAGCTCTGGATGGTTTTCGTTATGCTCTTTAATAGTATCACCCCAGGTATGTTCCACGGCCTCATTAGAGAACACGAGAGTTCCATCCAAATCAAATAAAAGGTAGTTGGTCGAAACAGTAGCAGACATTGGTGAAAATTTGGTGAACAAATATTGAAATCTAGCTGCGCGTTCCAAACCCCAGAAATTGGTCTCTATTTATAGTAATCTTCAACCAAGTACCGTGATCTGAGATTTAAGTCTGCGGATTAAATCCCGGGAAATCTAATCGATTCAATCGTATATGTCATTAATTACATAAAAAACACCGCGTCCAAATCCGGTGACTCGTGAGAAGGATCCTTCATTTGGTGATATCTGGCAATTGGATCAAACGAACCCCATTCCTTTGGAGTCACGGTATGAAACTTAAACCCTATTTCTGTAGCCAATTTGTATAAAGCAGCTTCGAAATCATCGACAAAATGAGTACTGTAATACCAGGTTGCAAAATCCAACCACATGTTACTACTGTCATAGAGTGATAAATGGCTGCAAATGCAAAGACAGGAGTAGATAAATAAAATCTTTAATGCCAAAGGATGCTTGCGTCGTATAAGAGGTACAAGATTTCGAGGAGAAACAAGAATCCACATGAAAAGAGGTACAGGATACTTCCATTCCACAGTGTTGAATATGCAACGCTCTAACGTTTCCACTGAACTGGATAGGACGTTGATGTCTGCCGAAATGGATGAGCTGATCTCGTCGAATGGGTAAGCTTCACTGAGGCATTGTCTAAGATAGCTAGTGATGGGGATATCAGCTCCTTTGCTAACCTTTCTGAGATGGCGTACGAGAAATAAGTCCTTGATTCTCGATGATTGTAAATGGATAGCACATTCTGTATTGACAGTAAAGAATCCATCACAAAATGAAAGTAGATCAACTATGGCATTTGGATCTTCCGGTTCAAAATCAACCAACTTAATCATTTTATGAGGGTGAATGGCTATAAATGCAAATAATGTCACCAGTGATAATACCAATTCTGCCCGAGTTTGGATATCAGTCACATCGGATTCTCTAAGTTGCTGAACTTTGAGGTTAGACTGCCTCAACGTCTCGGCAAAATAATCCGAGGTTTTATAAAATAAGTCATCTGGGGTCATAAGCTGGTCTCCTAAAAAGTGATCTCTTAGACTCAGTACTGGTTTATCCGTTAGCAAATCGATATTGTGTAAGTTGGCCACATCACATAGTGGCCAAAGATTTATAGTACCATACATAAAGATGGCCAGACGAACCAAAGGTGAAGCCATAAAGTATGCTGGCATCTCCTCTCTCCACACTCTTTCAACCTTGGTATTAACTCGATAGGAAAACTGATCAACACAATATTCATTAAAGAATTTGAACACTCGTAATTCAAATTGAGTCATATTGAGGTGTGTTGATGGGTTTAAAAGCGATGAATCTTGCTGGGGGTACAATAATTCAGACGACAGGCTTGACTTGGATTTTCCGTTGCCGCTAGTTTTAGGTGATCCCACCGGATAGCTACATTTTCTATTAGTATGGATACAATATTCACAACTTGGTTTTTGTTCACCGCATTTGATCTTAAGTTTTTTACAGCTGATACAACCTCCCCGAGACCTTGTGATTCGATTCAAAATCTGGTCCGGGGTATCAAGTTCTCCTGTATACCGTAGAGTATTCATAAAAGATGTAAACCTTACTGAAAGCAATAAAACAGTCTATTTATAATTAGCAAATATTTAAGGTGCCGCGTGCGTGCAATGGCCCATTATCACGCAAGTGACTATACAGATTAGGTTAAAGGGAACATCTATATCTATATAACGTCTATAGATAATGAAACAAAATGAATCATTATTGTGAAAAATCAACAACTTATTGAACGGTGAATTCAGAAACCAGGAAATTCTTTGGAGAAATTCCCATATTTCCAATATAAGTCTTGGTTTCAGCAGTTAATCTTTGAGTAGTTTCATCATCCCATTGTAATTCGTTCTTCATAATTTCAACCACACCGTCAACGGCACTAAGGGCTTCTCTAGCATTTAAGAAAGCCAATCTGGTTCTTCTAGCTAAGAAATCAATTGGATGTCTAGCGTATTCATATTTTAATGAGTATTTCAATTCAGCAATGGTGAAGGGTTCATCAAATGATTGGTAAGACAAGTTATTGTCAGTTGATGCTTCACTTTCGGATGGACTGAAGTTCTTGGTAGCAGCCAAGGTGATTGGCAACTTATTATAGTCGGATTGTTGGTATAATTCTAAAATCAAGGAAGATCTTGATCCATAATTATGACTTAAATGTTTAGCTAATTTCAATGGAATTTTATATTCATGAATCAATCTAGCAGAATAATTCTTTGAATAGTCTTCACCACCGGCCAAAATGATTTGATTTGTTTGACATGGTTTTAATTTATCATTTTTACCATCAAAATCATAGTTTTTAATTAAAGTATCAACAGTTTCTTGAGCCATTTCTCTGTAAGTAGTCCATTTACCACCAGAGATAGTTAATAAACCGGAATCGGATTTTGAAACCAAATGAGAACGAACTAAACCTTGAGTAGAACCAGAAGCAGCATCTTTACCTTTTGGAAGTTTCTTTGGATCACGAACCAATGGTCTAATACCAGACCAAGCAGAAAGGACATCATCTCTATGAACTGGGAAGACAATATATTTTTGTAATTCTTTTAAAATGTCTTGAATTTCTTCTTCTAAAGGAATTGGATTTTCAGGAACAGATTTTAAAGGAGTATCAGTAGTACCAGCCAAAACTTTACCTTGCCAAGGTAAGAAGAACATAACACGACCATCAGAAGTAGAAGGATCTAATAAACCCATATCTCTTGGACAATAGTATTCAGGTAAAACAACATGAACACCACTCGATGGAACAACCATTCTTGGAGCTTGTTCAGTTTTTGGAGGTAAACCTTGAGGATCTTCATCCATTTCTAATAATTTATCAGCAAAAGGACCGGTAGCATTAACAGTGGCAGTGGCATTAATATTAAATTCTTCACCAGTTTCACGATCACGAGCACGAACACCAACGATTTTTTTAGCATCATCTTTTAATAACTGAATAACTTCAACATAATTTAAAACGGTAGCACCATTATCAATGGCAGTCACAGCTAAGGTAGCATTCATTCTGGCATCATTAAACGAACCATCATGGTAGATACAAGTAGCTTTTAAGTTCGAATCATCCATCATTGGAGCAATAGCACTAGTCATTTCACGAGAGAAAATGGTAGAACTTCTTAAATTTTGGTGACCAGCAAACCAATCATACATTTTACAACCAAGGAAGAAATAAGGAACCTGCCACCATTTATAAACAGGAATCATAATTGGTAAAACAGAACATAAATGAGGAGCGGTTCTTAGCATATTACCTCTTTCATTAAGAGCTTCAATAACCAAATCTAATTGAGCTTTACTTAATTGGAAAATAGCCTTTTCTAAATAACGAACCCCACCATGGGCCATTTTAGTAGATTTTGAAGAAGTTCCTGAGGCAAAATCATATTTTTCTAACAAACACACATTTAATCCTCTGGTTGCAGCATCAACGGCTGTACCAGTACCGGTAGCACCACCACCAACAATTAAAACATCGAAATTCTTGGTATTTTTAACTTTTTCAACCAACTCAGATCTCGATGGAGGAGCAGCTAATGATTTTTTAAGTGGCTTGTACGAGTTTTGAAGATCGGCCACTACTGGAGGACGAATGAAATCGAGATAAATTATGGTTCCACCAACTACTGCAGTAGTACCTAGAGTCACCTTACCAAAGGCCGATTTTAAAAATCTTGACATGAAGTAATAAATTATTTGTGTTAAATGAAACTAACTAACAAGAATTAATTTGTTGAAATATGAAAGAATAAGATGTAACGAAAAAAAAAAGAAAATCTTCAGCTTATAAACTCGTGTCTGTGAACGTGAAAAATCCGCTGGCACAATCGTCCGGGCCTGAAAATCCTACCTGCCTAATTGCTGCTGCTGCTGCTAATGCTGCTGCTGCTGCGCAGCATTCCCTTACGTACGGCTGGATCGGTTGGCACAGGGTCACAGCCAACCTGGGGGTGTGGGGGCCTTGGGTTCGAGCCTGGCCATAGTCAAGGTAGCATTGAACACGATGGTGGTGATACCCAGCGCTACTGCCAGCTGTTGACTGAGTTGTTCCTGAGGCTGAATTGTTCCGGGATGACTCAAGTGCCAATTGGTGGTTGCGGTATGGGCCGGAGAGGCGGTATGGGCGCCATCTGGCCGACTTACCGAGGATTGCTCCATACGCGAGTCTACCGAGGCGATGATTTCATTGGCTGGGCCCGTAGGGCCGTAGGGAACAGGTTCGAGCCTGACGAAGGCATGTTTTGCAAGCTAAAACAGCTTGGCGGTGGACCACGACGTTGGCGGTCGTTTGATGTTTGCTTTGGGGGGTTGCGTTGGGGGGTTGAGTTGGGGTTGGGGTTGCTGTCAGGGTTCCTTCAAAGGCTGCAAAAATGTCTATCGTTAATGCACGACTTATTGTAACCAGCAGTCAGAGGAACAAACACAACAAACAAACAAACAATCGACCAAGACAACAATTGCAGCGATTTGCGGCGATTCGGACTTCGGAGCTCACGTAAAGAAGATGGCAGCACGTCTTTTCTGTCGTGGTGTGTCAGATGCTTCTTTTTTGCCGGGGCCTAAGAAGCGAAGTTCTCATCTGCATATGGCCTTAATGAAAACATGTGAAAAGAGCTGAAAACAACTGCAGTTACGACTTCTGAAGTTCATGGACTGTAGGGTAGGCGTTTGACCAAACGTCTTGCTAGTGTTTAATTTTGGTCCTCCTTTCGTGTTCCTTCCATACTTTTATCTTCCTCCATTGGAATCACCTCCGCAGGCACGGCTGCAACCTCGATGTGAGAACAAACGGTTCAAGAACAAGCACTTCAACCCTTTTTCCTCGCTCTAATATCAAGCTCCCAGAAGACACAAGGTTAGATCGAACATCCAGCTGTCTTGATTTGCCTCTTCTCCTTCATTCCGTTTTGATGCTACCTCTTCACCCAGCCAAGCAAAACGCCAGTTCTGGTCGTTCAATGCACATCTCTTGTCCTACTTCTTTCTGATCCCACCACTTTCAGTATCATGTTTCCTACTACACCATTCGGCTAGTCGTACCTTCCTACTTCTACGCTTAGTTGAACCTCTTAGTTGGGTTCTGGTTGATTTTATCACTGGGTTAGCTTATCTAAGTGGTCTGCCGCTATCGGTGGAACTCATTTCCGCTTTAGGCAAGCGACGCCAATAAATGTCGAGACTAAATCTGACTTGGAAGTTGATTCATCTAACTTGATTCATTTCGCTAGATTTCGCTATTACAATGAAAGTTCTTCTTCTTGGTTTGGGTGGTGTTGGAACCATCGCCAGTTACACCCTCAATCTCAACAATTCTTCTGTTTCAACCACCGCTGTTATTCGTTCTGATTATGATACCGTAACCTCTAAAGGTTATACCATTTCTTCCTGTGACTATAAAGAAGTTAGCGGCTATACCCCTACCAACGTTGTCAAATCCTTAGCAGATGCTAAGAAGTACGGTCCCTTTGATTACATTGTTATTTCTACCAAAGTCATTCCTGGTTCAAGTAAAGGCAATATTTGGGATGAAGTTATCGAGGTTGCAGATGATGTCCTCAAACCAAATAAAGGAACTTCCATCGTGTTGCTCCAAAATGGTATCGATATTGAGAAATATTGGGCCCCAATTAAATCAAAAGTATTCTTGATCAGTGGAGTCAGTTATATCAGTTCCACCAATGTCGGTAATGGACGTATTGAACAATATGCTAACGATGAAGTGAAATTTGGTTACTTCAACCCCAAAGAAACCGACTCCAAGCCTTTACAACAGTTCCTTGATCTTTATAAGAATGACGTCAATTCTGTCACCATTGACGATAACGTCCGTTATACCAGATGGAGAAAATTACTCTATAACGGTACCTACAATACCGTATGCTGCTTAACTGATGCCGATGTAGGAGTGATCTTCGACGCCGATGAAGCTAATGGCAATTCAATCATTGACAAGGTCATATTGCCCATGATGAAAGAAGTTAAAACCGTGGCCAATAAAGACCTTCAACAAAACTACAGTAGCGATACCTTAATCGAAGACGAAATTCTCTCCAATATGAACAAATTCACCAAGGAAATTGATGCTGCCACTTACTACCAACCTTCTATGTTGGTAGATTCCAGACAAGGTCGTTTGATTGAATTAGAAGTGATTTTAGGTAATATTCTTGCCATTAACGACCAATGGAAACTCGAAATTCCTAACTTGACCTTGGTATACCATTTACTCACCATTATCCAATACAAATTAAGTAAACGCTAGAGATCACTGACGTGCCGGATTACATAGAAATTAAATACGTATCATATCATATAGACACCAAATAACTTACATTGGGATATTCATCTACTATACTTCTTATGTCTCTTCCATGTCGCCATACTTAAGCGATGTCGCAATACTTATCTACCTGTTCCTTTTCTTTTACCGTAAATCATGTCCGACAAAGAAGACCAAATTCGTCAGTTCCAATCAATTGCTGGAGTGGAAGGTGATAACGATAAGGTCGAACGACTTCTCACTGTTCATGATTGGGATTTAAATAATGCCATTGTATCGTATTTTGATAATGGTTTCACATCAATTGAGCAAACCAGTTCAACTCATGAGTTTGCTTCCGGGTCCGAACGTTTTGAAGAAAATTCAGGGTTGAGTCGTCGTCTGGAGTCGAATGGAACTACTTTTTCCAATCTCCAGGGCCAGATGTTCCTTGATGATTTTTTACCTCGATTGCCCAAGGCTCCTCGAATAAGTAATCACTGGTCATTAGAATTGGGTATTTACAGCTCAATTAAGGAGTCCAATCAAACTGATGAAAAGGCAGAGCCTTCAGATGATAATGTACAACCAAAGAGAAGAAGTTCTTCAGGGGCTCTTTGGGTCATTCTACTCTTTATTCCAAGAACGCTTCTTCTGACAATAATCTCAGCATTGAAATATCTATTTGGAGGATTTATAAACGCTAGTGGATACCAGCTTGAATCGAAAAAGAACAGTTTACGCCAACTGTTCAATTACGATAACTACCGTGAAGATTATAATTACTTACAGCATTTCCAGGAGTTGGGCGATTTTTCCAATTTTAACTTGCACCAATCGAATTTTAATGATATTCATCTGCATGTACTGTCCAACCATGAATGGCTCTTGGTAGTACTCACCAATAATAGCGAAGAATCTAATTCCTTTGTGAAAGGATTTTTAACCGATGATGGATTCAATCGACTTTTCAATAAAACTACTGGAACATTCAAAGAATGTCAAATCTACATCAATAATGTTGACAATGATCCTGAAGCCCATGAAGTAGCTACCACCTACAGAGTCAAAAAACTCCCCTATTTGATGCTTGTAGGGAATGTTACTAACAATCCATCGATCATGTCTTCAATGTCGGTAGTATACAAATCCAATATTTCCCCCCATTTCCTCCTGGGTATTGATTTGGTAGACCACACGGTCAAGAAAGTGTTAAAGAACCTTAATAAGTTGTTGGATAATTTCAATCCTCAACTTATAACTAAAAGAATTGATAAACAAGAAATGGAATTCAGTCGTCTTATTAAAGAGCAGCAAGATGACGCATACCTCAAATCTCTAGAGAGAGATAAACTCAAAAAGGCCAATGAACAAATCCTTATGCAAAAGGAAAAAGAGCTCGAGAGACTAGCCAAAACCAGAGAGTTATTCTTCTTCGATTTAATCCGTTCTAACTGGTTTGAGTCCATCGGTGATCCGGATTCTGGATCCACCAAAATTGCCATCAAGCTTCCCAATGGTAAGAGAATCGTGGAAGTGGTTCTGAAGTCTGTCAATGTGACCGAACTATATCTTTATGTGGACCTTAAGCTCTTCATAGATGAGTTGATTGATCACTCTGATGATTTCAATGATGAAAATGACGTGCTTGTATACGTCCAAGACAACGAAATAGTCATTCCCGATGACATCAGCTTGATATCCCAGGAAGAGTACTTAGCCACGTTTCCCTTCAAATTTGAACTTATTCAGCCTTTTCCAAAGAAGGTCGTTGAAGCCTCTTTTGCAACCATTGGTGAGGTACCAGAACTAAAGAGCGGAGGCAATCTTTTGGTCGAATACTCCGAAGATGACTCCGAATCAGAATCCGGCTCAGATTTAGATTCAGATTCAGATGCACATCCCGCTAACGTCAACTAGCTGTCTGTTAGTCCTCTATTACGTAGATCTTGATCCCATTCCTGGGGTTTCTATACTTATATCCACGACATTTATACGAACCTGTCGCGACATTCTGCCGCAGCCACGCCACGACATTATCCCACCGTACATAATCTTGGCACGCACAGGTCATTGCAATTCCCCAATTTTACCACAAAGGTTTAATTAAAAGGATTCTAAGTACAACATTGTGAAAAATGGCAAGTCGTCAATCCCGGCTTGAAGCTGAAAAATTGGCGATAATTCAAAAATCGATGTCGCGAGGTCGGTCGGTAAGTCCTTCGGGAAATAACAGTCGGTCTTCTTCGACCCTGAATGAACGATATAATAAGGAACTTAAATGGTCAATTACAAGCCATGATCCTTCAGAAAGATTTGTCAGAAGAGATGATGGAACCGGCCAAGCTGGGGCGGATGATGACGAGGTTGCAGATGGCCAATTATGGCAGGATGAAGTTAGTGAAGAAGAACATATTAGCGATGATGACGATAACGAGAAGTTCCAGTATGACGACACGGGGAACATTTTACCCAACTATGCTTGCCACGATGAAAAAATCAATGAAATCTCGTCAATTCTTGAAAACTCCAACTTGAATGATCGTCTGACAGTGAAAAAATTGGAGCAGTTGACGGCTACGGAACGAGCCGTTGCTAATGCTAAAACTGCTGGAAATTCAGTTGACGAAGAACTCATGAAGAAATTGCTGACCGATAAACAAGCTCTTACGGGTGATGACAATTTGGACTTGAAAAGAACTGACCAGGATGCAGCTTCTAGAAAACAGAAACTAGAGACTTATTCGAATTATCGTAAAAAAATCATCGATCAAGAAAACGACCATTTAAGATCATTAGACACCCCACAAAACTCAAACCCCGATAAATTGGAACTCGGTGATAATCTTCAGGATGATCGTGAATTCATCATTCCTTATACTTCAGCCGTGGAGGACAAACTAGATTCTGAATTCGCATCCAAGTTGAATGAAACCATCAAAGAAGGCGACATTGACTCTAATAAGGCTCAATCAAGAGTTATCCAAACAATCACTAGGGGAAATTTCTTCCAGCTTATCAATCCCAAAGTCAAGCCAAAAATGTTCCTTGTTTGTATGGATTTTTCCCCGGAATCCATCTTTGCTCTTGAATGGTGCCTTGGTACTGTATTAGTTGATGGCTCTGTGCTTTTCATTGTTTGCGTTATCGAAGAAAATGACACCAATCATCATCTTAAAGGAAATACTGCTACTGAAACTAGTAGAGAAAGTTATCGATTGAATATGTTGAACAAGGCTAAACAACAGGTCTTAAATTTATTGAAGCTTACCAAATTACAAATACATATTGTGATTGAAATCATTCACCATCCTATCCCACGTCATCTCATTCTTGAATTCATTGACAATCTACAACCAACTCTTGTGGTAGTTGGTTCTAAAGGTCAAAGTGCTATCAAAGGTGTTTTGCTCGGTTCTTTATCCAACTACTTGGTTACAAAGTCAAGTGTTCCTGTAATGGTGGTTAGAGAAAAGTTGAAGAAAATCAACAGGTTCAAGACGGGTTCTTCCATATTCTCTAATAACATTAAACCATTGACGTTATCAGAAGCCAGGGTAGATTAAGTTTTATATTTTCACGTTCCTTCACTTTATTCTATATATTTTTACTTCTCTTTATTTTTTTTTTTCTTTTTCTTGATGATCATGATGCATTAAAATAAAAACGTTAATAAACATATCTATAAATATAGTTCTTGGAATGAACGTTTTCCAATACGTACAAACTTTCGTTGACATCCAGGAGCAGGGCAACTTCTTGGAGCATAAACAAGGGGATTATCTATCGATAACATTGCTTTCGTTTTCTTTGGCCTATTGATTATATTTCTGATGCATCTACCACAATACACATGGCCACATTTAGAAGCAAATACTCTCTTGCTGAAATCTCGGTCAGTATCGAGACATTGTTGAATACAAAACCAAGGAGCAGGAACTTGATGCTTAGCGACATAATTAGCAAAGTCCCTCTTATATTCGGGCTTGGGTACAAACTCATTTGGAATACCTTCACCCAAAGTTACTCCACATATGACACAAATGACATTTTCATCAGATTTGATGTTATTGGTAAAACCTTCGGTCTCGTGTTTCGCTATATCCTTCTTATCTTGTAATGCCTTATGAGTATGGCCCATTTCTGTTTGCAACCTCCTATCCAACGCTCTTTCATTATCACGTTCTATTCTCTCCATTATTGTTCCTTCTATGGCGTTTGGATCCGATTCGTCGCCAAATAGAACCTCATCTAAAAAAGGGAAAGACCCGGGGATCTGAAGTCGATTCGATAGTTGTTCAAGAATAAACTGGGGGAGTTGTGCTTGTTCCCAGGCATCAAGATCGTTACTGAGTCTGTTTCTAGGTCTAGCTCTGCCTCTTCCTCTGAAACTGCTTCGAGCTCTAATTCTTGCAATATTATTAAATCCACGGGCATTATTTATGCTGAACTGAGGGTCTGTATCACTAGAACGGTTATTCTGGTTATCTGAAGCCAAGGGATCTTCTCCAAAGTCAAACATCCCAAGAGGAGTTTCTATTCGTCTTATGATACTCTCTCTGAAGGCGTTATCTTCATTATATATGTTATTCTCGGGAGGAATATACGTAAGCTGGCGTTGAGCTGGGCGCTCATCAAGGATCTGGATATCATCGTCTATTACACGTCTTCGAACCATTCTTATATTTTCGTTATCTTCGTCTTCATTATTTGGCAGGCGCTGTCGTATTCTGAAGCCTGGAGTTCTAATAGTGGCACTTGAAGGCGGCAACCGGTTAGACCCGGTAATTTGAATATCGGTATCATCGTCATTATTTTGGGTCACATCGTGATCTTCTACCTCTATAACTTCGGTAGCGGTTTGGTAATCAGGAATATATTCTTCGTCAGACAGAAGTTCAATGATATCTTGCGATTCGGGCGAAGGAAGCGGTAGTTCCTGACGATTCTTGTCTGGAGACAGCCCTCTGTCGAGATTCTGGGGCATTTTGTGAGATGTACGGGCCTATGGACAATGAAAGATTTATTTGCTTTTGGTTGTAGTCAAGTAACGAAATATTCTAGACTTTAAATACAATAAGAAACGGTGGCAACCACTGACGGAGAACCGGGATTAAAAAGAAACTGATGTTAGTATAAGTGATCGCACTAGGCCTAAATGGGAGGAGGAAAATGTCGTGGCGATGTAGCTATGTCGCGATGTCGCGTAATGACGTGCTTCCCAAATAGGAAATCTTATGTAGCATACGTAGATATGAAGAAGCAGCTATTGAACCAAGAGCATGGTATAATGGGTGTTGTAGTGTGATTCATGGTGTCGCTTGTGGTGTAGGTATGGATATATAAGGTGATTGGCTGGACTCCGTTTGAAACCTACATTAACAGCTCTTAAGTCACTTATTATTACTATAAACTAATGTACACTATTTCTTTAAACCACTTCTGATGTAACGACCAACAACAATACAATGGTCTCTTTCATAAGGTTCTAAAGTCAATTGTTCTAAAGGTTTGATTCTTTCTTCTCTCAATTTTTGAACTTCTCTGGCGAAAACAGTTTCAGCATCAACAGTAGAATCAATACAGTTAGCCTTAATAGAAATGACAACAGTACCTTGATCTTTCAAGAACATGTGAGAGTTCAAGGCAATAATACGAGCTTGATCAGGTTGGGCAACATCGGCGAAAACAGCATCAACCATACCAATTAACATACGGTATTTTTGAGGATGACGAGCATCATCAATGATTGGGATAACATTTGGTCTCTTTTTAGCCATACCAATCAATTCTCTACCTGGACGATGAGAGAATTCAACAGCATAAACCATACCTTCTGGTCCAACAACATCGGCAACATGAGAAACTGAAGTACCGGATGCAGCACCCAAATATAACACTTTCTTACCTGGAGCAATACCTAATTCATCAATACCTCCCATAATACCAGCAGCCAATTTGGATCTGAATGGATTCCAAACACGGTATTCGATCTTGGTTGGTGCTTCACCTTCTTCCTTGGCTGGTTCTTCAACAGAAATTCTTTTTTCTCCGTAAACTGATTCACCAGGAGCAGTGTTTCTGGTAACCAATAAATCTTCTTTACCTCTGGCAATGAAAACTCCAGCATGTCTGTGTGGTTCAATGACAACTTTAGCACCTCCTCTGGCACCTCCTCTGGCACCACCACGGCCACCTCTAGCACCACCTCTGGCACCACCACGGCCACCTCTAGCACCACCTCTGGCACCACCTCTGGCACCTCCTCTAGCACCTCCGAAGCCTCCACGACCTCCTCTGGCTCCACCGAATCCTCCACGGGATCCACCTCTTCCACCTCTAGCACCGCCAAAGCCTCCACGGCCACCTCTGTCAGAACCTCTACCTCTTGATGATCCAAAAGCCATTTTTATTTATGTATTTAAGTAATTAATACAAAAGTATGTAGTAGTGAAAAATCCTGAGATGCCTGGGGCTCTTTCCTAAAAAAAATTTGCAGCGGCGGGTAACGGCTGCTTACGTAATTTTTGCGATGCTAAAGTATTGGAATTGGCTGTTTTTTTAAAAAAATTGACGCACGATTGATAAAATCAGGTAGCGCCGAGATGATTTGGCTGCAAAAATAAAATAACCAAGGCCAAGCAAGTGGTGGAAGATTACTAGACTTAAAAGGAGTGAACGAATGGGGTATCTTGATTAGAAAACGGTGATTGGTTTGGTTTGAAGTGATACTGGGATAATTGGAAATGTTTTATTAGTGAGAATATCTCCGAAGGTTGTTGGGGTGGAGATGCGTATCAGAGTGTTTTGGAACAGCTTCAAAAGTAACAGTTGCAATGAAGTAGAAATGATAGCATTGCTCACATCTGTAGAGAGAGACTCACTAGTGCACCAACTCCATTTATATTAAATTAGCTGGGTTGTCTTATTAAAGCATGTGCTGGGAGTCCAATTCAACTATGCCCTCTGGGAACTCCAACTCACCCATACCTCCAGGAAGTCCAATCATATCTTCTTGTAGTCTTCGTTTCACCTTAATACCTTCCATAAACGGGTTGAATGGCTCCGACCTTCTGCAATCTATGTACCTCTGCTTCATTTATCTCGGGAAATGTATATTTCCTTCCTGTACCTACCTGCATACCGACCTTAGACCAGGTCCCAGCCAGATAAATTTGTATTATAAATATATTCAATCTCTTCATGCTTCTTTCAATTTCCTTTTTTTCTCTTTGGATTTTCCAATTCCTTTTTTCTTCTTTGGATTGATCTCTTGTTGCATTTCAGTCCATCGTGTGTATACCACTTGCACGTGACCCGGCATACCAATTTCCCGATTGGGACGGCCATGGAGCCATTCTGAGACAGGCTCTACTTCCTAGTTTTTAGTCTATCCTTCTTTAAAACCCTTCTTAAATAATGCTGGTGGGCCTTATTCTCTATAGGTTGGCCCTTGTGGCTGGAAATATCACCACAGGATGTATGAATTCTCTTTTCACGAAGTATCAGGATAACCAATGTGTGAGAAACTGTGATAATCCCGACGCTTCAACTCATGTCTATTTTGAACAGCCTGCAATTCAAACTGTACAAATGTTCATAGGAGAGTTCTCCATGATCTTGGTGTACTATTTGGTTTACGTTTTACCCCGTGTTTCTCAGGAAAGAAACGGGTATCAGGAACTTGATTCTCAAGATAATGACGATAAGAAACTCACATTGTACGATAACTGTAAATTGGCCATTCCTGCCATTTGTGATATTTGTGCTACTACCTTGATGAACGTTGGGTTGATATACACTCCAGTGTCGATCTACCAGATGACCAGAGGTGCAGTTGTGTTGTGTGTAGCGATATTATCGGTGCTCTTTCTTAATCGGAAAATCACCAAGATTGAATGGATTTCGTTGATTATGGTGACCTTGGGGATTGGCGTGGTGGGATACAGTGGATCCACGTCTAGTGCAGAATCAAACGTATCGAAAGAAGATCCTGCGTTGGTTGTGTTGGGAATCAGTTTAATTCTTGTTGCTGTTACGTTGCAAGCCCTTCAATTTGTCGTTGAAGAACATATTTTAGCAGCAAAATCAATTGTACCTTTAAGAGTGGTGTATACCGAAGGATTTTTTGGCGTGGTCATTTCAATTGTGGTGATTGTCGTGTTGAACTTCGTTGTCAAAGCCATCGTGCCATCTCCTGAATTCACTGATTCTCCATTCAATCTTCATCAGTCACTTGCTGATACTTTTGCTTCTCGTCAAGTGCTTATCAGCTCTATCTGTATCATGATTTCAATTGCTGCATTCAACTTCAGCGGGGTCTCGTTGACCCAAGAGCTTTCTGCTACATCTCGCTCAACCATTGACACCTGTAGGACCCTATTGGTATGGCTTTTGGCCATGGTTATGGGCTGGGAATCGTTTCATTTCCTTCAATTCTTAGGGTTTGTCGTTTTGGTGTTTGGAACTTTATGTTTCAACGGGGTTTTGAAACCGGAAAAATGGCATTGGGTTCCTGAATCACTCAAGGAACCTCCTCAAGATCGTCTTATCAATGTAGTCGACGAGCAAATCGAAAGAATGTAATTCATAGTCTACTTCTATATCTATATCTATAATTTGGATCAATATTTGGCTTATGCACGCCCGTATTATTCTATTTTGTGGTGCCGGTACACGACTCCTCTACTACTAACAGCGATTGCCACTGAGAAAGTGATAAACTACACCTACAATATGGTAAGTAAAATGGCCAATAACTTTACAAATTCATTACTAACGATAGTCATTACGAGCTGTTCCAGAAGGAAAACACGAGAATTCCATCAACACCACCAAATTTGGTGAGGCAGCACCACATGCTCCTGGATTACAGGATATATTAAGAACTCAAGAAGGGCCATTAAATATGGCATCTAAAATTAATAATCGTCATCCATTAGAGGCCAGAGTGAACAATTGGGAAGAAAACCAACGTATGACGCAAATGGAAACCTACAGAAGAGTGTTTGGAGCCGGAGAACCGGTTAAAAGAACCATGGATCTTAGTATTATCGAATCTACTGATTTTAGACCTGAAGTATTAGGAGGTCCAACCCATTTACATAAAGACATCTTGCTTAATAAGGACTCTTCCATTGAGTGGGAAGATGTCTACAACGGAGGCTTCGAACAAGGAAACAACGTCCGTGATTTCCACAGTGACATGGAAACCAAGGTGGGAATTTAAGTTGATGGAGAAATTGAATTGTCAATGAGTGTTTGGATCACTCGATTAATGGAGGAATCTCTTTGTTTTGAATAGATGATTACAGCATCTCTGCTAGTGGGTAATGAAAGTCTTCCCCGGGTTGATTGAAGTTACTCTACCAATGGGTGTCTAATTACTCTATCAATAAACGACGGAACTTTCTCTCCGATAATTGAGTTGCTTGACTCTTGGACAGTTATCCCCTATTCACAGAACATAGCTTTACATGATACAATATAACGACAGTTGAGTAAGTACTACCTGGTTAGAACTAACTAATTTAGCTGTAGCTACTACCTTGAGACTACAATCTCTGCGAGGTCTTGATCTCTACACATTTGGTCTATTTGACTCCTTTTCATCTCTTTGTGAACACCATGAAACTTTCAACCACCGTGAACGCTTGATTCTTATCCCCATCTGTCTTGTGACCACTTTTCTAAAGCTTCAGGTGGCATCATTTAGTGTGGGCTGCACACGCGTAGTCTGTGAGTGAAAAAAATCATCTGGGTTTTTTCAAAAAAAATTTCAAACGTTGAAGGTCAAACGAAAAAAAAAAAAATTACCAAAAAAATCCTTTTAAAGAGTTTCCTCAAGTCTTTCAGCGTGTGTGATTGTCTTAATGACTGAAATTAATTCTGTTCCAACCATCCAAGCCAACGAAGGCAGTAAATTTTATTCGATGGAAGAAGTGTTTCAAGTATGGTTTGACAATAAACCTCAAATATTGGGCATGAATGTGATTCCTGACCCCCTTGAAGGTTACAAAAATGAAACACCTGAACCAATATACCATCTTCAAGCAAACCCCGGTAAAAATGCTAATGATGTCGATGATTTATCTTCAAATTTTGCCACTTTATCTCCATATCATGAAGACAGTGCCACTCAACGTTCAGTTCCTTTAGCTCCAGTTAATGCCCCTCCTCCTGGATTTTCCAATCAATCTGTTGAACCGGCTCTTCTTTCTCCTTCACAGATTAACTGGTACTATTTAGACCCAAGTGGTAATGAACAAGGTCCTTTCAATGGAGATATGATGCATGAATGGATGACCAGCGGTTATTTGAACCTTGATTTACAAGTTAGAAGACAACATGAACCCTCTTTCAAGACTTTACATGAGTTTTGTGAGAGTGTTCAAAATTTTATTCAGCCTTTCAAAGTTCCTCTTCCTGATTTGTCTTCACAAGTTCCAAAGACAAATTCATTGTTTCAATCGCAATTTCTGTTCTTGAATGGTTCAACATCCACTTCTGTTAACCCATTATTGAGTTCCCAAAAACCTTTGATTAATAACGATCTGTTTGTCAATTCAGGTTTTGGTTCAAGTCATCAGTTGAATCTGTTGAATCAATTTAATCCTGCCTCCCTGTTTGATCAGTTTGGATCCACCTCCTCTCAATTCAACGGTACTACTAATCCTCTATTCTCCCTGCCTTTAAATGTTCCTTCTTTATTGCAATCTTCAACTCAGCCTGTGATAAATAGAACCAACAGTGGTTGGGGAATCGAATCTCCCGCATCAGTAACTCAACCTACATCTGTATCTCCATGGGTCTCGGGTGCTGCAAATTCAATTTCAAGGGCCAATTCTCCTTTCGTTTCTGATAAAGATGGTTCTATTGGTGCTGATTTGAATGATATTCAAACTTCAGTTGTTACTGGTATCTTGGATAATCATGACAAATCAACTCAAGATCCGGTTTCTGTTCAACAGACTCAGAATAACGCTGTGGCTGTTGATCTCAACATTAATCCATCAGTTACAACGTCTGATGTTACTTCCTCTGAGACACAACCGGAATCTTTGCAACCATTTGTTCAAGTCAATGAGTCGTCGGTTGCTGCTGAAAAAGTCACGGAAGCCCCTCTTCAAGTAGTTGAAGCTCTTGAAAACCCCTCTCAAGAACAAATCACAACCCCCAAGGCTTCCAAGAGCAATGTTGTCCAACTTAGTCCTGCAGGTCAACCAAAAAAGGCCTCTGCTCCGTGGGCATCTTCTGAAAGTAAATCGAAACCGGCTCTTACTTTAAAGGAAATCCAACGTTTAGAGGCTGAGAGACTAGAGAAGCAAAAGCAACAGTCACTCCTTGAAGCTACAAATACCGCTAATATTAAAGCTATTGAAGAAAAGCGGCAGGCAGCCGTATTAACTGAAAAGCCTACTTTGCCAAAAACTTCTAGTTGGGCTACCAGTAATCCAGCTCCTTTACAACCTGCAAAGACCCTTGCTGAAATCCAAAAGGAGGAAGCAGAAGCTGCTGCTGCCAAGTCCAAGAAATTAGCTGCTTCGGGCATTCCTGTCAATAGACCTTCCTTTGCTTCTGCAGTTGCCACTTCTGCGCCAGTTGAAAGTGCCTGGACTGTTGTTACTCCTAAGAAGGTACCAGTTAAAAAGCCGGTTGGGCCATCACAAACTGTGATTACCAATGCTCCATCAAAAACCAGTCCACAAATGTTACGTTCTGTATCTGCTTCAAGCTCCGTTGCTCCATCTCAAAATACCTCATCGGCTAGAGAAGATTTCTTGGTTTGGGCCAGATCTGCCATGACCAATTTGTATCCAACTGTGTCCAAGGAAGATTTACTTGATATATTTACTGCTCTTCCTCTGAATTCGGCTGACTCTTCACTTTTGATCACAGAAACTATCTACAGTTCTTCAGCCACAATGGACGGCAGAAGATTTGCTCAAGAGTTTTTAAAGAAAAAACAGAACGTCGAGCAACAAGTTGGAATTGGTAGCAGTGAAGTTTGGAGTAGTGCCATTCTGTCTAGCGCTAATAAAGTTCAAGTTGTTGATGAAGACGGTTGGAGTACCACATCTAAAAAGAAAAGTAGAAGGCATTAGCATATAACTAAATATATATTTATTCGATGAACCATCATTGCGTCGTCTATTAATAAATTACCAATTCCTATAAATACAAAAAAATAAATTAAACCGAGATATTTGATATGCCTGTTTCGAGGTCCTGTAACTCTTCATAATCAATGTTATTTAAAATTTTACAAACCAGGCTTATGTTTTCCTTAGGGATCATGACAATGGCGGAACGGGCCATGGATAAAAAGTCCATTTCAAATGGACCATTGGATCCAAGGTCATTAACCCCATTGATAAGTTTACTGGCTAATCCTGCAACGATACCAGTAGAATCCAAAGGTAGTTTGGTTAAATCAATGGTGATAGGAACAATAACATCCTGGTCTGAACCTATGATATTGCTAGGATCGAATCCCATTGATTTCCGTTTCTTCGACGATTTTGGAAGTATTAAACTAACTTCATTGATCGAAGTTCTAGTAATCGCAAAGTATTCTGGGACCTTATTACTTGAAATTAATGCTGCAGTCTTCAAAATTGAGTTTGTTACTTCTCCTGATCTGGCACCGGTGAGAAGAAGTTTGATGTTTTTGTTAACTTTTGGTTTAATCCCTGATTTGTGAAAGAGACTGAAAGTTTTATTCTCCATTTCACGGTTAGCCTCGGCCACGGGTTGGGTTGGTTGACCTGGTGTTGAAGGGGAAGATGTTACAATGTAACTATTGGAAATATCGGAGAATTGAAAATTTTGTCTTGTTAAAATGCTGATGACTTTCTTCTTGAAGTGGTACGGGATTAACACGATATCACTGAAATGACTAGAAAGAAAGAACAATGAAATATTATTCTCCGAAAGAGGTTTGGTAAGTTCCAAGATTCTCAAACTATTGTCGAAACTTCCATCACTATCGATCTGAAGGTTTAGGAACGTTTGTTCCACCAACTTCACGTCTTCATAGTTCAATTTTTTGCACGCTTGAAGTGATTCTGAAAATAGCCGGTTCATAGTGCTGCAAGAGCATATTACTGTGCATTCAGTAGGAGTAAATGCAACGTGAAAAAAGTAATTTTCATCCTCCAGCTCGGAGTCATCGTCATAGACCTGATTAGCGTCACTTTCACTGCTACTATGGGGAGAGAGTTCCGAAAGACTTGGGAAATCTTTACTAGAGTTATCCACAGGTTGAGCAGCAGCATTAATCCGGCTGTTTCTGTCCTTAGAATTGGACCGGTTCCGGTTTACTGTATTGGACAACGACAATCTTATAGCACCATCATCTTCATAGCTATCCATACATGAATCACTGTCTTCGTCACTAGTATCAGAATCTTCATTATTACTGTCATTATCACTGTCATATTGAGTACTCTTGCGACATTCTTCGTGAAGCATCTGCAATATCGGTCCGGCAAATATCCATGATCGGCTTCGAGGAGCCGATAGAATCGATAGCTTGGTTGGATTAAGATACACCTGGCTATTCATTAACGCTACAAAATCAAGTAGTACTTGAAAAAAAAAACTTTTAATATATTTTTTACAGATGAATCATAAGAGGATTCATGCATGAGGAGAAAAGAGTCATCCCCCGGAACGCACGTGCTCTACGGCATTAGCGGTACCGGATGTGGCGGCATTAAGTATGATGGCGATCACGTGCTTGATTCAATTTGATGCCGCTCCTATTGTGTGGCCGCACCCGGCAGTAACCGAGCGGGACCCCTCACCTCCATACATAACCGGCATACTTCAGCCTATTACTCTGGTTTCTAACAAAGCCCAAAGAAAACCCTCTGTTTCAAAGAAACCAGCTAGTAGATAATGGCGATTGTAGATCGACTAGACGGCAGCCAAATTCTGACGCTCATAAAAAGTTTCCCAGAGCTCAATGGCTTCTTTCTGAGACTCAATTGAGCTTTCGATGAAGATTTCGACGCTGTTTCTGAAATCATCAATTCTTTCCATTTCAAAATTATCAAGCTCCTGCTTGATGGTATCACTGATGGTGGTGAACTTTTGGTCGTAAATGTCGGTCTTTTGCGTGAGTTTGTCAATTTCAAAATTGAGTTGGTTCACTTTGTCCACAGAAGTTGATCCAGCCTTGTACTTACGATTGAGTTTATCCAACAGGGACCTCTTCTTGTCAAGTTCTTGTTTGAATGTCTGATACTGCTGATAAATCTTGAGTCTTGTCTCGAATACGAACTTGATGGACCCTATTATTCGGAGGTACTCTTCGATGGTAAATCCGAGCGTGAGATGATCTTGTAAGTTGATTCGGTCTAAATTCTCTTTTAATTTCATTTGAACCTCGCTGAAAGCATGAAGAAGGTTTGTAGTCACCTTCAGGATCTCGTAATTACCAAGCTCCTCAATTGCCAAGGAGATTTCGTCCAATAACCCAATCATCTCGGTTCTTTGCGTGCTTATGAGCTCAATTGATTTGTAGAAATGCTTGAGATTATGTTCCAAGTCTTCGATATACCCTTTCTTCTGGCTGAAATACTCGTCAGGTTCTTGAACTTTGGCGGAAATCGAAAATAACGAACTCATGAATCCCGATCCTGTACTTGTAACTCCCACTCCACTTGGTCCGGTTATTATAGGAGCATTACTTGGCTCGTGGTTGGAATCATTATCTAGAGAATCATTATTTTGTAAAGAAGCTCCGCTTCCGCTTAAACGTTCCCTTTCCTTGGCCTCATTGATAAAATCTTCACTGGTTAAAAACATGATATAATCTTCGTCGTTACATAAGCTTGGAACGGCGTTGATTTTAGATAACATTTTTTCAAGTGATAATCGTCTATTCTCAATGAAATTTTCATTGAATCTGCCAATATACGTTTGTTTTGCTGGAGGAGGAGGAATTATCTTTCCTGGATGATTATTTTGGAGTTGATGATAAATCCATCTGAAGTCCTTGTATCTTCTGGTGACTGTAACTTCAGGATATGCAGATTGAGGCCAGTTCTTGGAATTCTCATTTTGATTTCTTGTTCTAATGGAATAGACGATATGAGCATTGGTGATATCACCTACTTTCATAGGATCGCCAACGGCAACTTCCAACTTGTTTAACTCAGCGTTATTGACACTGGGTGATTTTTTCAACCCTTCTTGGTTTTTTTCAGGAGGTGCCAACAGTTTGACTCGTGTTTCCTCCGAGGTGCCAATATCGTATAATGGAGCGTTAACTTCTTGCACCAATTGATCAGCTTTGGTGGTGGAGGTATTATCGTATGTTTCTGATGAATCTTCTACGGTCCCCAATGGGCCAAGAGGAGTTTTGGACTCGTCCGACGATTCGGTGCCAGTTAGTTTGTTCACCACCGTTTTCGATGGATATCGTCTCGGTCTCGAGGCCTTAAACTTGCCACTTTTGAGCTGAGATGACCGTTTGGGAGACGTCAAATCCTTCTCGTTTAAAGCAGCAGCATCAAACGGGATAGGACTGTCTTTATCATTGAATAGAGATTCGGAAGCATTGACTTTTTTCGGCGTCACCACTGACTCGTCAAGAATGGTACTTTCACCTTGGGTTAATTCGTTTAAAAGCGTATGTTTACGTTCTTCACGAACGTCGTTCATATGCGACCGTCTGGCGTCTTCAATAGGGTCGTATTCGGGTTCAGATTGATGGGTTTGTCCAGGAGAATCCCAGTGATTTGCAGGCTGTTGCTCAGGTTCGTCGTCTTCGTCGTCTTGGTCGCTTTTATTGAAATCAGAAAAAATGTTGGGATATCCGTACGATGACAGGTGGTTTTCAGAGGGTTGAAGAACATCGTCCCAATGAGAAGCGGCCAATTCGTCTCCGTCCATGATGTGATTATACTGGGTTAGATTAATAGGGGAGGAATAAGTCCAGGTGGCCGGAATCAACAGTGCGGGCCCAGATGGGGCGGGCTGCCGGCGAGGTTTGGGTCGACGCAAAAATCGATTGGGTCGACGCGAGAAATCGATTGGGTCGACGTAAGATATCGATTGGGTCGACGTGAGATATCGATTGGGCCCATGCTCTTCTAGTTTGTTCTTCTACGTGTTTTTGTCTACAAAACGTATTTCATTATACCAAATTCATTCTATTGCATCGAGCGGTCGAAATGAGGTAAGTCTATATCATCTAATATAGTAAGTGTTGCTGTTGTCCTCGTAAACTTTGCTTCTTCAAGTAGATTATGGCGCACAGTAGCCTCCATCAACTATCATGTCGCTACCAGTAGTAAAACTAGAAGCATCGGAGGCCAAATAAAGATAAGCACCAACCAACTCCTTGACTTGACCCTCTCTTCCCATTGGACAAAGGGCCCACCATTTTTCCTTGACTTCAGCCGGAGCAAAATCACTGATCTCGGTAATTATATAACCTGGAGAAACGGTATTGACTCGAGCAAAATGGGCCCATTCAACCGCCAACGATTTTCCAAAATGAAGACAAGCAGCCTTGGCAGCATTGTATGGAGCCTGCATTTGTGGAACGTTGACAATGTGGCCTGACATCGATGCCGTGATGATGAATGATCCTTTCCCCTTTTCTCGGAAAATCTTCCCCACGGGCTTGGCACAATAGTAGATGGCATTCAAATCACAATCAATAATTCTCTTCCAATCGTCCCAGCCGTCAACATCTATACAAGACCCCTTTTCCCATGCAACACCAGCGTTGGCAACGAAAATATCAATGGTTCCAAAGTCTTTTTCAATCTGGTAGATGGTTTCTTCAACTTCTTCGGGCTTGCTAACATTACACTTGTAAGCTTTACATTTAACTCCATAAGTGGAGGCCAAATGTTCTGCTTTCGATTCAGCCGGTTTGGAATTATACCAAATAGCTACATCAGCTCCTGCTTGGGCATATGCCTCGGCCACGGCATATCCAATTCCTCCTGAAGATCCTGTGATGGAAGCTACCTTCCCCTTTAGGGAAAACAAGTCCATGACATTGTTGGCAGTCTTGGGGGCTGGTCTTGGAAGTTCTCCTAAATGATTGTTAACATACGATTGAGGCATAGTTTGTTATATTTGTTATTCAATTGGTGATAAAGTTGTTATACATTTTTGGAATTTTCCAGCAACATAAGCAACTTATATACCAAATCAAGGAAATGCAGTCCTGCACACAGTACCCCGAGAGGAGGGGGGCTAAATACCCCATTTAAATGTCTGAGACATCGGAGAAGACGTCAACAAAAGCAGAAGACGTCAAGATGACGTGTACATGGCATCATCATAACAACCACCACATCGGCTTGGCTTAATGGGTTATAAGCTTCAAGACATGATTTGCAATCGGGGTGATTTTATGCCGGAATAACAGCCGGACAGCTTTTTTTCCGAGCATAGTTGCTGCTCAATGACGACGACGTGCATAAACGACTACAGGGTATTTTTTGCAGTTCGATATATATATAGATAGATAGATAAATAAATATGACCAAATTAATAGACACGTTTTGCAGGAGGAACTGGTTTACAGTCGTTTTCATCTAAAGTAGTGGCAATGACGTCTCTGTAATCCAATTTAACAGGAGCTCCGAATTTTTCTTGGTATGATAAGGTGTGTTTTCTCCAGTTGACATCGTCTCTTTCTGGGAAATCATCTCTAGCATGAGCACCTCTCGATTCCTTTCTGGCGGCAGCAGATGCAGCGGTTTGAGTAGCACAGGTTAACAAGTTTTGTAATTCCAAAGTTTCAACCAAATCTGAGTTCCATATCATGGATCTGTCAGTAGTCTTAATATGTTTGAAAGATTCATCAATTTTATTGATGTGTTCCACACATTCATCCAAAGTGTCTTGTAATCTGAAAACGGCACATCCCTTTTGCATGGTTCTTTGCATTTCAAGTCTAAGATCGGCGGTGGATTTAGTACCTTCAGCAGTTCTTAATTTATGTAAGTTTTCAATGGATTCATGTCCAATGTCTTTTGAAATTGGTTTATGAGGAGTACCAGGAGTTAAAGAATCTCTAATAGTATGAGAAACAGCTCTACCAAATACAACCAAATCTAAAAGTGAGTTGGCCCCTAATCTGTTAGCACCATGGACAGAAGCACAGGCAGCTTCACCACAAGCCAACAAACCTGGAACAACTTCATCTTCACCCTTTTCATTCTTTTTCAAAACTTCACCGTTCCATTTGGTTGGAATACCTCCCATATTATAATGAACGGTTGGTAAAATTGGAATTGGTTCTTTGGTGACATCAACACCAGCGAAAATATGGGCAGTTTCAGAAATACCTGGTAATCTTTCTTTCAATACTGAAGCAGGAATATGACTCAATTGTAAAAACATATGATCCTTCATTGGACCAACACCTCTACCTTCATTGATTTCCATGGTAATAGCACGAGAAACAACATCTCTAGAAGCTAAATCTTTAGCGGAAGGAGCGTAACGTTCCATAAATCTTTCACCTTCAGAATTGACCAAGAAACCACCTTCACCTCTAGCCCCTTCAGTAATTAAACAACCACTACCGTAAATACCTGAAGGATGGAATTGAACGAATTCTAAATCTTCTAAAGGTAAACCAGCTCTAGAAACCATGGCATAACCATCCCCGGTACAGGTATGGGCAGAAGTACAAGAGAAATAAGCACGACCGTAACCACCAGTAGCAATAACAGTTTTATGAGCTCTGAATCTATGAAGAGTACCATCTTCTTCGTTGTAAGCAATAACACCAACACAAGCACCATCTTCCATCAATAAATCCATGGCAAAGAATTCAATGAAGAAATGAGTATCATGTCTTAAAGATTGACCGTATAAAGAATGTAATAAAGCATGACCAGTTCTATCAGCCACGGCACAAGTTCTATAAGCTTGACCACCTTTACCGAATTCTTTTGATTGACCACCAAAAGCACGTTGGTAGATTCTACCTTCTTCATTTCTAGAGAATGGAACCCCATAATTTTCCAATTCATAAATGGAAGCAGGAGCTTCTTTTGTCATATAATGAATGGCATCTTGGTCACCCAACCAATCAGAACCTTTCACGGTATCATACATATGCCAATGCCAATCATCCTTATGCATATTCCCTAAAGCTGCATTGATTCCTCCTTGAGCAGCCACGGTATGGGATCTGGTTGGGAATAATTTCGATAAACAAGCGGTTTTGAATCCGGCTTCAGCCAATCCGAAAGCTGCTCTTAATCCAGCCCCTCCAGCACCAACAACAATACAGTCATACTCATGATCAATAACATGATACTTTTGTTGCATGTATTTGGCAGCATTGAAATCTTGTCCCTTAACATTAGATCCAATCACTTGATTGGCTCTAGTAGAAGTTTGGAATGAACGTACTAAACGACGAGATCCAAACCTTGAAAGCATTATAAAATTAAACGAATAAGATGGAAATTGTATTTCTTAATCAAATAAGATGTTAATTGAATGATTTCTTAAACGAATATGATGAAAATGTAATTACTTAATCGAATAAGATATTGATATATATGAACTACTTAAACGAATAAGATAATTTGATTGGTTTACTTAAACGTAAGATAAAAAATTTGTTGGATTACTTAATAATAAATAAAACTTTCAGGTGGTTTTCCCCAAATTTTTTTTTCCCTGTATTATTCCTTATGTGGAGGAAGTTGTCAGCGGGTAATGGGCTTTAGTAATGAAGAAATTGGCGCGTTTTGATTTGTTGAAAATCTGGGGGTGCTCCGACGAGGATCCGAGGTTTCAATCCGAACCCGAGGACCCGGCGGTTATGCCTAGTTTTGTTCCTGTGATTCCGGAGGGGGTTAACCAAGCTATGATAAGAATGATGATTATGGTGGTGGAAGGTAAAAGGGACCATCATATGGTGCTGGAGGAGGCCAATGGGTGAGGTTGAACTCCGAAGAATGGCTCCGAGAAATGCCGGGACGAAGCCTGGCGCGACCGATGGGTTCCGGGATTCGGCTGCAAAAAATGAAAGTGACCAAGGAAGCGTTGGAGTATTGCCTGGGAGGTGTAGAATGTAGACGAAGACGAATTCGGACTTTAGTGACTGCCCTGGCTTAGAAGTGAAATAGACGTATTCTTCTATTGACTACATCTGGTTAAATCCTTGTATGAACCACGTTTTATTGAACTGGTCTGTAGGACATGCTGCTACGAACTTTGGTCTTGATCAACCTTCGAACTCGCTTCTGCATTCCTGTACCAGTAATCTACACAATTTTGGAAAACAACTCTATATTAAACAATGGTTCTATAAGTTCTATTAGTCTTTGAATAGTTTTTGTAGTCTTTGTTAAACAATGGTTCTATTAGTTCAATTAGTCTTTGAATAGTTTTTGTAGTCTTTGTTAAACAATGGTTCTATAAGTTCTATAAGTCTTTAAATAGTCAACGACCTCTGATCAACTCATTTGGTAGCAAACGAAGTATCAACTTCTTAGGATCAAGCCTCCAATCATTCTTCCAAGTAACCATGTCGATCACTCATACAGCACAGTATCCCCCATCAACCCTCAAATCAGCTCCTGTTACATAACTGGCAGCATCCGATCCCAAGAAGAGATATGCTCCACATAATTCTCTTGGTAATCCTTGACGTCCCTTTGGAATAACACTGTACCATGTATTCTTCATATCTTCAGGTACAAAGTCCGATAATTCAGTGGCAATGTATCCAGGAGAAATCGTGTTAACTCTGGCAAATGGGGCCCATTCTACTGCTAAAGACTTTCCTAAATGTAAAACCCCGGCTTTGGCTGCATTGTATCCTGCTTGTAACTGAGGAACATTGACTATATGAGCTGACATCGATGCCGTCAACACAAGGCTTCCCGTTCCTTGTTTTTGGAAAATCTTCCCTATGTTCTTAGCGCAGTAATAAACACCATTGAGATCCACATTCATCACATTATGCCAATCATCATCGGTTTCTTGATCAATGAGCGCTCCTGAAGTCCATGCAATTCCAGCATTAGCAATAAAAATATCAATTCTTCCGAAATGTTCATGAATACTTTCAATGACACTTTTAACCTCACTAGATGTCCTGACATCGCAATTAGTGTATGTTATGTTTGTTTTAGGGAAATTAGTTTGAAGTTGTTTAATGGCAACTTTGTTTTCCGCATAGTCAATTATTGCTAAGTTCTTAACTCCCGCTTGGCAATAGGCTTCCGAAATTACAAATCCAATTCCTCGAGCTCCTCCGGTAATCACTGCAGATTTTCCTTCTAGCTTAAACAAATCAAGTACATTATCTGCTAAAGTGGGAAACTGAGCTGGTAATGATCCAACATCTTTGTTGCAAATTGATTGTGGTCCGGTAGTAAATTCGTCTACTGTCATTCTGATAAAAGATTTTCTGTAAAGGTGAAATCCAATCTGAACACCAAAAGCTGCATTTTTTGACCTATTTATATTTTTTCGAATTGGTTGCAAAAAAGAAGAAACGAGCCTTATCGTTTCTTTTTCCGTTTTCTGCAGGAGTTCCCGAGATGACCACGAATATGCTTAAAAGAATAGATGACTTTCCAAATCGGGATTCCGGAAACATATACATAATCACAGATCTATTAGTATTCTGTTGACGTCATGTTACTTTGAAAAACCAGCTTTTATCTGATACGAGGAAGCCAATTTCGGGAACGTCTCGGAAAACTTTGATTCTCCACGACTTTTATGGCTGCAAAAATGTCAACCAAACATGTATCTTTTAATGAAGGGGATTCCAGTAGTAGTAGTTCGATGTTCTTGAGTGAAATAAGTTTTCAAATCTCCAGAAGGGTGGTTGTGTGGAAAAATAGTTTGAATTCTACAAGTCAATGCATACTGTGATCTCAGTTACTGAACCCGTTCAATTATACCAACCTCGCCGGGTTAAATAAAAGAAGCTGTAGCTGGTATTTGAATATAGGAAAGGTGACTTCAGAAGTGCCGTTTTACTTCATCAGTTTGTGTAAGTGTATGCGAAGCTTGTCTTTAATTGTAAACTAAACTCACTTTTCTTCGAAATCGTCTTCAGAACATGCATGATCATAGCGTTCGTAGAAGGTGAACCAATATTGGTGAGTATTGAATTACATCACTAACTCAGATTTTATATACTTTATAATAGGTTTCATGAACAAGAGCCCATGATTCCTTGCTTTGGATAAGATACACCGCAGATATCACCTCTCGCTCAAGTACACAATAGTAGTTGTTTAACGACATCAACAAAGTAAACCAGTATAATCATAGCAAGGCCGAAAGAATTGAAGAGCAGTTTGATACTTACTTGATTGAGTAAGATACACCGCTTGAAATGGTTGATAAGGGTACATCATTGAAACATGTATAATCACTAACGTTTATCCTACTATAGGCATATATATGCTAAAAATCAAACGAGACATGGTTAAAAGATAACATCATCATCCTCTTGCTTAAGAAGATCACCGGAATCTTCATCTTGACCAGCAACATCCAATTTACTAACTTCTTCAACGATTTCTTTTTCCTTGTCTTCAAAAGAGTCTTGTTTTTCAGCCAGGTCTGGGGTTTGTTGCGGTTCTTGCAGCTGTTTTTGTTCTTCAGCAACTCTGGCAGCTTCATCTAGTTCCTTCTGTTTGAGTTCAGCTGCTGCATCTGACTTCTGTTTAAGTTCGGCTTCTTCCGAAGCAGCAGCTTCTTGTTTCTTCTCTTGGACTTTTTTCAATCTATAGAATTCTTCTCTATCCAATTCATCCAATTCTGAATTGATATAACTGATAGTATTTTCAGTTCTTGGGATAATGACATGTTCAATAGCATTGACTCTTCTATTGGTTACCTTGATGACTTCGTCTAAAATAATGAACGCCGTTTGTAATGATGCTAATTCAACAAGAGTTTCTACAGCCTTGGTATAAACGGACTTGGCCTTTTGAACCTGTTGTCCTCCTCTACCCAATCCAGTCATCTTGAAGTCATTGATTTCCTCGTTGATATGGCTTTCGAACGTTGGCAAGTACACCCCACTAACATTTTCTTGCTTGGTGTTAACTTGAAATCTTGCTTTTTGAACACTTTCTTGAACTTGATAAGAAATATTGTCCCCCGTAGCGTATTGAACCTCGGCCAAAGAAAAAGCTGCTGTTTGCATGACTCGTCCCATTTTCCGTTTGGAGTCATCAATTCTTTGGGTAATGTCTCTAAACCTTTTCGTCAAAGCTTCTGATTTTCTCTTTAACAAAGAATGCCCTTGTTGTGCACCCTTTAATTTCCCCTTCATCAATCCAAGAGTCATCCGTGTTGGGAAAACCTGTTCTCTGTTACCTGCTCCCGACATTTTGAATTACACAATTGAAGAAATTACTGGTATATTGACCGTATGATTTTATTCAATTGTAATCTAAGGAGGTTTCGACGGTGACGACATGGGGATGTGCGTGCGGTGGAATGTTGCGACATTTCTCCTACACCACGACATCTCTTGTGATTCAGCACGACCTCATCTTGTTCTTCTTGCAACACAATGTGGTCCATTGACCAACTAATAGCGGAAGAAGATATTCATTTCGAGGAGAGAATCTCGAAAACCCCGAATGACTTTGGTCTTTGGCTTGAATATTTGAAATCGAAGGAGTCGGCGTCATTTCAACTGAAAATCTTCTTATTACAAAGAGCCGTTTCCATATTCCCAAGATCTTATAAGTTATGGGATCTATACCTTGGGATTGTGGTGGAAAATTATACTCATGCCACGCAAAGAAATACGTTGATTATCGCCGGATTGTTCGAGACTGCCCTCGACCTTCTTTACAAGTCTCCTTTACTTTGGGTCAATTATCTCAAGTTCATCAGCAAATATGTCACGTTTGATATCACTTCGGTTCGTTCTTCCTTCAACAACAGTCTCTACAATCTTCCAATATCACAGCATCATCACATCTGGCCGCTTTACTTGGAATTCGCCGACACCATTGGCGGGGCAACTGCTGCTAATGTGTATAAGAAATACCTTCAATATGCAGACCCTGAAAGCTTGAAGGATTCAACCCAACTAAGCATAGACAAGATCATTATGAAGTTGGTTGAGTTCGACGATTTTGAAACCAGCTTGGAGTTAATTTCATCTTTCCAAACCAATATAGCGGATTACTACTCCCTCGACGAGTCACCTGTCAAGCTTCTTGAATCATTTATAGACGGATTGACCAGAATCTGTCCAAGGTTCGACCCTCGAGTCCAAACATTGATCTTACGTTGCATCAATGAGTTTCCTGATCAATCAGGGTCTCTCTACGTCAAACTTCTCATGTACTTCATTGATTTCAAAAGATTCGATAAGGTTAGAAGTTATACTCCCATTGCTTTACAACAATGCATTACTGTCAAGGACTTTGTGTTGGTATTCGATTTTTATACTGAATTCGAACAAAACCTCCTTGAAAACATGGTTCAAAATTCTCAATCTGAAGATGACCCTGACCTTAATTACCGAATCGCTTATCTTGAAGCTTTTATGGATAATAGAGATCTTATGATGAATGACATGAAACTTCGACAAAACCCCAACAATCTTGACGAATGGATGCGTAGGGTTGAAATTTTTCAATCTGAACGTCAAGATCTTAGCCAAACATTATCAACATTTGTTAACGCCATAATGACTATTAATCCCCTCAAAATATCCTCATCTAAATACAACCTTGCAGACTTGTGGATCAAGTACGCTGGGGTCTACTGGAAGACCGACGATATGAGTACTGCTAGTCTTGTTTATTCAAAAGCAGTTAAGTCACAATTCAAAACTCCAGATGACTTAGTCAAAATTTACATTGACTGGAGTGAAATGCTCCTAGAACGAGGCCATGAAAACGAATCTATAAGCCTTATCGAAAATATTCTCATTAATGAAAGGTATACCCCAGAGATTAATTATAACGATTCATCGTTGTCCGTCCAGGTAAGACTTCATAAGTCCATGCATCTATGGACTTTTTACTTAGATCTTCTTGAGTCTATGATTGATGACCCAGTAAAAGACTCCGATAAAATCGATAGGATAGTCCAAGGATATCAAAAAATGATCGAATTGAAAATAGCTAGTGTATCTACTATACTCACATACGCAGAATTTCTTCAAAACTACAATTATTGGGAGAAGTCTTTCCAAGTCTATGAGTTTGGTGTCCATTTGTTCGATAACGACAAAGTCAAGTTTGACATTTGGAATATATATCTTCCCCGGATCCTTGGGTACCGTCAAAAATCCCAACTGATATCAGCAGAACGAATCCGTGACTTATTTGATCAGGCCATCGATTCTTCTTCTCCATTGTTAAGTACACCTATTTACTTGTTGTATTCTCAGTTCGAACATGACAATGGTCTTATATTGAAATCCATTAAGGTGTTGGAATCAGCTATTAAATCTCAAACTTCTTGGCTTCAACTGCATTTTTCAAACTTGAGTATACAAGAACGAGAGAAATTCATAGCCTCTAAGTTTGAGGTGTACCAAGTTCTCCTTGGTAAGACTACCTCTATATTGAAAGATGTCGCCAAAGCAAGACTGATTTATTCGGAAGCATTGGAAGACCAACATTTAGCATTGACCCAGTTAGTGAAACTAAGTAAAGATTTCATTGAATTAGAAATAAGTCAAAATCAATATACTAGAGTGAGGTCCATTTTCAAGTTTGTCTCTAAATTATCTAATCCTGAAAGTGAGCTTATGAAATCAGAAGTATGGAGGGCATGGGAACAGTTTGAGGTGGACCATGGTAACGAAAATACTTTCAAGGATATGCTCAGATTCAAAAGACAAGTTAATCAAGAATTTGAACAAGATAATGCTATCAAGGATTCTATTAATCCAATGGGATTTGTCAAGTCAAGTACTAGTCAAAATTCCGATACCCCTATCAATCCTGATGCTATAGATTTGGACATGGATGATATGTGAATAGTTATAATACAGCTACAATGAGTATGTAATATTAAGGGTATATTAGATGATTATATATAGGAAACTAATTCACATTTGATCATAATACATCAGAAAAATCTCTTCCATTTGTCAACGAAACTTTCCAAGTTAACTAACGGGTCCATACAATTATTCAACTTGATGGACTTGTTGTTCTTGATCAAGTCACCATAACTGTTCCAGTTAATATGGTAATACCTGAAAACAACAAATAGGAAACTTTCCATTAATTTCAATACATTCTTAACTTTGGTCTTAGGGGTATTACCATAAGTCACCAAAAGTTGTAATAAGTTATAAACCAATGCCAATGAAGCAGAATTACTAGTTTGAAGGTCTTCAGATCCACGAGAAGATTGTTCGGTATTACTAGGGTCTATTGGGGAACCGGGGAACTTTCCTATTTGGCCGACAATAGGTGTGGATGGAGCACTTAAACTCAAAGGTAACTTATCGTTTAGTTGAATAATGATTTCAAAGAAGCTGTTGGAATTAAGTTGTTCAAATTCTTTGGCATCTCCAAATTTGGCTAATGCTTTGTAGATAGAACTAGAAGAAGAAGTCTTATACCAACCGCTCAATTTCTTATTTAATTCACTGATAATTTCAGAGTTGAATATTTGATGATCAAATAACTCGATTAGTTCGAAGACTTTATCCACAGAATAATCTTGTTGGAATAAAATCAAGAAAATTGGGATCATGAAGATTTCATCATGTTTTTTCAAGCCCAACTCCGATAAGCTTTTTATATAAAGTAAAAGCTTGTAGTTAGATTTGAACAATGGAACATCAAAATTAACTGATGAATTGGCTTCAAATTCCTGTAATATGCACTTGAAAAGAGGACGCAGAACAGCTTTTTCGATTGTTTTGTCAAATTCGTTATCTTTGCTGAATTTCATTTGTCCAGAAAGCTTTTCATATTTAACACGAGAAAATTCAAATGAAGCTTTGATATTGGACAAAGTCTCGTCGGATAATCCAGCGGTAAGGATACGATAGAAATATTCGTATTTTAACTTGTCTGGAACTATTGAGTCCCAATTTAATCGGCGGATAGAGTTCTTGTCATAGTAGAACTTCTTATCGAATTCCTTTGAGTCGCATGCCATTAATTTTAACCAATTTTGTTGATTTGCAGCAAAACTTTCCCATGACTTCTTTCTCGATGCATTATGAGTTTTAGTATTAGATTCAAAATTGACAATAACTTTATGAAATTCTTTATTGTGTTTCAATTTATCATTAGGAGCTTTAGGAGGTAAGTGGATGGGTCTTGATTGATCAAGAATGCTTAATTTTTCCGGAGAAATCAAATTAAGATCATCCATGGATGATTGAGACTTCACGTAATTAGGGAGTTTATACAACATGTTTTGTTCCCTGGATGCCTTGACAAGTTTAGAAATAGATTCAGATCTTTCATTATAGAAGTTAGAAATATTCTGCGTGATTTCACTGTCATTGCTGAAAGAAACAGCACTTGAAGGTTCTTCATCTTCTTCAAGAATGGAATCGCCGGTTATGTTGGATGATGAAACATGATGTTCGGGACTGATGCTATCCAAGGAGGTCGAGCTATGAGCCAATTTTCCTGGTAATGGGAAAGGTTTGGAATTTACCTTGTATTTAGAATCCACTAAGTCGGTATGAGACAATAATTTAGAGGAATTATTACTGTTCAAATAAAGGTTAGCATCATTAGTAAGGACGGGGACATTAAAGACCAAGTCCAAGTCATTTGACATAATTTCATCATCATCATTATCATCGTACTGCTTCTTGCGACGTTGCATTCTCTCTTTTGTTTCATGAGCGTTAAGATATTTTGTTTTCGTTCTGGTCAATGTTGGAGAGCTGTTAGAACGAGTAGTCTTTTGACTGGGCGATGGCTTTTGAGATGATGTAGAAATCGACCGTTGAATGTACTTTCTGGAAAGTACCGGCGTAGATGCAGTTCTTGATGGAGTAGGAACTTCAGACCTAGATACAGAGGTATTTTTCAAAGTGATCGTGGACAAAGATGAGTTTAAATCTTCATCGCTGGGGATATTAAAAGTGGAATTTCCGGTAGCAGCTTTCAAGTCAGACGCCGAAGCTGTGGCAAAGTGGAAGTTGTTGATAGAAGGGGAGTCCAGGGGAGATATTGAATTGCTTGTAAGGGAGCTTAGCCTTGATTCCGGATCAAACTGAGACGAACCGACCAGCAGGTCGTCAGAAAGTTGTGATTGTAAAGAGATGATGGAATCACCGGATTGAGGTCTATGTCTAGCGGCTGCTGAATTCAAGTTCAATGAACTATTAGAAAGTTTTTGTATGTAATAGTCACCAGGACGTTTAACTTCATTCAAGGCAGTTAATGAAGATAATGACCCAACTCTTCTAGGCACAAACTTCTTTTTAGGTACAGATTTAATCGAGATGTCGTAATAATTATCCAAAGACGAGGTGACGTCATCCGAAGGATTCATAGCGAAGGAATTAAACGAAAGGATTACCAACTAATGTGGTTTGAAATTAATTACGTTATAAAAAGGCGGTAATTTCAAGCAAAAAACCTCAATTTTGGCTAGACGGGAAGGCAATGTTTATTTAAAGCAACAAAGGGCGAAAAGATGTGCATGAGATTTGGGCCTGGTGCACGCCCTTCCTTCGTTGGGAGCCCGATGAGGTCTGTCACGTGTCGAACAATGCCGGATTTGGCTGCGAATCGGACAAATTATGCCCAGAAGGGAAATAAGGCTCTGATCCACGACCTTCGATGCGGCGCATATTGCTGCACCGGGAAGACTTGCTTCTAGAATCGGACGCACCCCTAGGGGGTGCAGGGGTTTTGGTGTGGTGTACGGGTGTGTCAAAAGTGCCCTGGAGCTGATTGTATGGGCATTTATTGCCTACCGTTTGTCTGTTTGAATTGATGACGACGGTGTGGTGGTTTTTGATGACACCGGTGCTACGAGCGATTGTAACTAACAGATCAGGCGGGTCTGTGGGGTTTTTTCTGGCCCGAATTCAGTAGGCGTTCATCCGCATTATGGATGATCTTTGGTCTGCAATAGTCGATTTGTCTATTAGCTATAAATATAATATGCATTTTGGAGCAAAATGATCCGATGTCGTGTAGGGGTGTGGGTATCACAAATGGAGAAGGGCCAGAGAAGATTTGGAGAAGAAAACGAATTGTGTTTCTGTTGGTTCGTTGGTGTTTCATCTACTTCTATTGGTCCTTCTTGTTTGCATCTAAGTCTCATGTCTATGTTCAGCTGTCCTTCCTTCTCTCTATTAGTGCTTGTACTCACCAATAGTAGATATCTCCCACGGTGTCTCGACAATCCTCAAGTCCAAGCAAACTCAAAATAGAAATAATTTGCATTTACGTCTCCGTATCAATCACTTGTCAACTGCTGCCTCGTCAATGGACATCTAAGCCGCATGGTGCTTCTTGATTTATGCATCTCTCACGTTATCAATCCAGTCCGTAGTACTCATTTGGGAAAGTCTACTCAAGGCACGGGCAAATGCAAACTTCTCCTCGTCATTCACAAACATATTGGCCTTCTTGGCTATACTTTTATCAAACCCGTGTTTCACCACCAAGTCATCATCTTCAAATGTTTCTTCGCTTCCTTTATCCTTTTGTCTCTGATATAACTGATAATTGTCTTTCTGAAGATCTTCTGGTTCCACAAACAAGTCTTTAAAAGCTGCTGCTGCGGTCACCGCCAATCTCCCATGAGCATCATAAACTGCGTCTAAAAATGTAATGAATCGTCTAACTTTATCTCTAACGTCAATGCTTAAGTAGGGGATATCAGTAATTATGAACGACTGATAGCTATTGGCTAGTGTAAGGTAATCTCCTGCTGCCAATGGTTTCCCACAAAGCTCCTCAAACGTAAATTGTGCAACAAATGGTGGGCTACTCAATGGTACCTTTAATTTACGGCCCCATACATTCAATTCGTGATTCTCAATAACGGCTTGATTAGGGTTCTCTGAATTGAAATATTCAAACCACTGACTAACGTGTTTTTCACAATTGGTGACATTTCTTTTACTATGATACAGAATTCCTGGTTTGGGATAGTAATAGACTGAACTTACCGGTTTTGGAATTTTTCTATAATCAGTGGGTGAATTGAGGTAAATAACATAGGTCTGTTTCTTAATGAGTTGTATGCAAGGAATGAACGACACTCGTTGAATCCCATTCATGTATAAGTCATCAGGAGCACGATTTGATGTTGCAAAAAGAACCACACCATACTCAGCGCTGAGTAGAAGCATAAGAAGTCGTCTAAGTAACATGGCATCTGCCACATCCGTCACTTGAAATTCATCAAAACATAATACCGTAGAACTCTTAGCAATTTCACTGGCCAAAATGGGAATTACATCCAAGTCCATGTGATTATGTTCAATCTTCAATTGATGAGACCGTTTGTGAAGATGTTGCATGAATTGATGGAAATGAAGCCTTTTTTTGGGGAGATGTTCCGGGACCGTTGAATAGAACAAGTCCATCAACATGGTTTTCCCACATCCCACGTCTCCATAAAGATATATGCCTCGAATCTCATTAACGGGAATTTCGTTCACGTTGGTGCCGACGTCCATTGAAGGTTTTCTGCTGCTGAAAAATGAGCTGAAAACCTTAGAAATACCTTCTTTCGGCTTTAAATCTCCTATAGACGGAGTTTCAACCTCCGGCGGGGTATATGTTTCTAGTTTGGAATGAAGTAACGAAAGATTGGTGATGATTTTTCGCTGATACGGGTCGTCTCGTAAGATGTTCTTCGAAACTTTGATGTTGTATTCTTCGAGGGGACTTTTCGCCAATGCCCTCCATGACGTCACAAATGTTCGTAGATGCTGCAGATTTCTTAATTTGGCAGCACTCTTCATAATGAAGAAGTAGCAGATTTCGTGCTCCCGGCGAAATCGGGTGCGGGGGTCCTCGGAGTGTTGATGCTGGTAGCGCCGGGTAGGGTGGTTTTGTGGTGCACGGGTTTATATCCACGACTAAGATCAAGAGCAAGACAAGAAGCACAAATAAGTCAAAGAGTATAGGTTATAAGTTGTTGTTGAGTATGTTGATACGCTACAGGGCTAAATAAGATTTATAGGCGGACTATAGGAAATATACTTTATGGCTGAATATACTAAATATTCTAATAAGTTAAGCTAAAATGGTCCATAACTACTCACGGGCCAAATTCATGTCACTCATGGTGAACAATAAGTCATCATCGTCATCATTGTGAGGCTTGTCTTCTTCGTCGTCGTCATCAAACACATTCTCATAATGAATGGGCTTTTTCGAGTAAGCAGATGGAGTGGTAGCTAAGCCGGTAACTCCTCCAGATGCTTCTGATACCGCTGTTGACTTCTTATCTTCTTTCTTATCTCTGCCAACCGCAGCATGGGCCGTGGTGGTCGACACCACAGGATTAGCCGCTAGGCGTGACGACCGAACAAAACTATTGTGACGGGATGACGAGCCGCCGGTTCTTTCTGATGACATCAGTTTCTCGAATGGAGGCGGCAGTTGTTCCGATGATACTGGAGAATTAACAGAATGGGATGATTTCCTGCTAGCAGGACGGCTTCCAGAAAGTTGATTATGTTGTAGGATTAAACTAGCATTGACACTGTCACCTAGTTGCTGATGATGACTCTTGAGAAGTTGAAATTTGCTTAGAGCATCAAGTTGACTAGATGATCCAGAAAGTAGTTTTGATTCTCGTTCGTGATTGAATCGAAGATCTGACTTACTATCAATCATTCGAACGAAATCACTTATATCATCATCGAGATATATTCCACTTGCTGGAGCACCCGAGGATGTCAGGCCAACACTGGTACCCAAGTATGAAGTATTATCTTGAACTGGGGTTGTGCTACTCTGTCTCATACTGGTGTTACTAAATCTTCTGCTAGCCCTAGAGCCAAATGATGAAGAAAAGCGGTGAGTGGGAGTGCTGTCAAGAGGAGGTATATCCTCGTATCCATGGGATGAAGATACTGACCGGGGGAATGAGGTAGCAGCACTGGTATTAGCAGCAGAAGAAGTGGTGTTGATGGGGATATTAGAACTTCTTGGATTTCTTAATAATGCTGCAAGCGATGCATTTGAAGTGGACTTGTTACTGGTGATGCTGACACGTCTTTCAAGGGAGCCATAACTTCCAGGCCCATGCGTAGGAGGGGAGTTGGAGATGGAGCCAATTTTGAAAGGTTGTATGGGGAGTCGTTTGGGCGCTGTTACCTCCTTGGAGGAGGGAGAAGGCAGATGCTTATCGATTGAGGTATTATCGGTGAGTTCATGGTCGCTCTTGGTTTCTTTATCGTCGTCGTCGTCGTCGTGATTGGCATCTTCGTCGTCGTCCTTTTCGTCTTGTTTCAATTGGTCATACATGAAATGATTAGAGAGTACTTCCTCGTTGTCGCCAATGGCAAAGTCATGGTGGTTTCTGTATGCCACAGACACTCTTAACGTACCTAGACTCGTGTGGATTGGGGTCCAATTCTTATGGCTCATATGGGACTCGGTCATGAGCATCTGATGAGGGATGATTGATTTGGATAATCCGATTCTTCCTTTGCTGCTGATGGGTTTTTTGCCGTCAAGAACCTTGTTTCCGATCTGGAGAGACGACCGGCCCAATCTCCGTTTTAATTGGAAAGCAGGCATCATTCGAGTATACGTGTATAATGTCCTAAAGAGGATAATGGCTTGTTTGTAGATAAGGGGAAGTTCATCGATGAAAGAGCCAGAAGATTCGGAGCGATCAAACTCCACAAGCCATCGTTCAAGAACAACTTCGTGTTTCTTGCCTCCCCCTTTTGCCACAGTCCAGGGATGACCATTATCATCATTTAACACGGTAGTTTCACCCAGGGAGGTTTGGCGTAAGTCAAGGTAAGTCTCTACGATCAACGGCGGCACCGAATTCAAATCGTTAAAGGACCTCCAGAGCTTCAAATCATCCTTGAAACAATCGTAGTTGTTGGCCATATGAAGATTAAACCATTTATTAATTTTCCCTTCAATTGATGGTTGCGATAACGAGCCTTCTTCACATAATCGAGCCAGAAGAATAATCTGAACCACTTTGCTGAAAAAATTCTGAATCACCTGGATTAATTTGGCATTTTGCTTCCGAACGTACGGGTCGATTTTATCGGGAGATACCATTTGCAATGGCCCGATGGAATCAACAACAACACACAAGAAGAAAAGGGTGGGTTTGTTCCAAAGGATCGCGACATGTTCAGGCGGTGTGGGCCGGGGGCAGCCCGGGGGGAGCCCAGGGGGGGCAGATTCTGGATCCATTTGGGCCGAGCCTTTGGGCCGCGGTGCGGATTTGGCGGGGGGCGGGCCAGGATTTGGCCATGGCTTGGGCGAGATTTGGGCCCAGGATTTGGCGGGCTTCAAGTGACGACGGACCCATGAGTCACGCGATGACTCAAGACGAGGTTGTGACGTGAAGAACCGGAGTTTTTTGCTTCCTGGTGCTGTTGGAGACGATTAGGTGGCGGTGTAACCGGCATGACGGTGTTTTGGTAGGCGTTCAATCCCGTTTTTGTGGTTTTAAATTACGGTTATGCTGCTGGTTTGGGCCTGTGTATGCACCATCATGTAGCGAAGCATGGGGTTACTGTGGGGTACGGGTTTCCCGACGGAAAGGGCTAGGGGTTTACAAGCAGAGACGAAGGTGGTAGAAATGACGACAAGAAGGAAATTCAGGTATCTGGTGACATTATAAGGCTATGGGGCACTGTGGTGATTTCAGCTATTGCGTTGGTTTGAGGTACACTGGAGTGTTTGCGTCACAGGTTGGGGTTACTAGGTTTACTAAGGGTACTAATGCTGCAAAAATGATGCGTACTCAAGCTTTGCATTGTCTTTCATATATCTCTAACTATATAAGGAGTGACTATTATCGGGTGCTTTGATTGTCATGGGTCTGTCTTTGTTTATATTACTAACTCGCTTTTACTGGATATCCCCGACAATAGTATTTGCGCCAAGGTGTGGCAAGACAAAGATACGGGTTTCCAAGATTCTTCAAACCCCATTGAAACCATATATTTGCGTTTTTTCTGTTCGATAGAAAATGACTATATTTGTACCAAAACAACTTCACCCTTCGAGAAGCCGGAATTTCTATGAAACTCCATGGAACGCTAGAATTGAAAATGGATGCATGCTGCTTTGTGCCCATTGCGGAAGCTAAATTTGCAGCCTTCTCTTTTCTCGTAAATACTGTTGAAACTGTTGACAATAATTTCTTTGGGTATGATGAAGAGCTTGAGATCTCTCTCGGCCATATTCATAAGTTACGACGATATTCATCACGTCAGAAAATCATGCAACAATAAAATCATGGCCGTATTTTTACCAATATTTAGAGATTTTTTTTTTTGTAATCCGCAATCATATTAAAAATAATCCAATGCAATGTAATATTTTGTTAAAAGTAACTATACAACGGATATACAAAACTACACTAACATTATGAAATACAGTCTTGCAGTTATACCTGTCCTTCAACTACTTTTAATGCCGCCTTAGCTTCATCATGGTTAGGGTAAATCAATAATGCACGTTGAACTTCTCTTAGTCTTCTTCTTCCAATAAATGCTGATGCTGCTTCCACTGCTGTTTGTTTGTTTTCCTTCAATGTAGCAACGGTAAGTGCAACTTTACTGTTAAGATGCTTCCATATATTATAGTCTTGAGGAAACAATAAAGCATTTTTTTGCCAGATCTTACTTTCAACTTTAAGCTTTCCATTGATCTCGCTCAATAATCTAGGTACCGTTTTTCTAGTATCCTTTACCAATTTGCTCAACTCCAATGATTCAAGCTCTTCTTTAATTGGCTCTAAGTATTCACTTAAATCATCAACCACCGAAATGGCCCCTAATGTGAGTACAACTAAAAGCTCGTTGCCGTGTTCTTCAACGTAGGTGAATAATTGATCTAATGCAGCTTGCTTGGTATCGTCAGATCCATAAGAATACAACATTTGCGCTGTTAATGTAATTAACCGAGCAGAACTACTGTATTGATTCAAAATATGTTTCAATTCCTCTAACGCCTCATCGAATTGTTCGTTCAAGAAAAATGCCAATCCAATAGTTAGTCTCAGTGATAACACCGTTTTACTACGTTCGTCTTCAATAACATCAATACTGAATTGAGCTTGCTCAATTGCTTGTTCATACTCTTCAGCTCCGAGATAATTTCTGGCCAATTGACTCTTGGCCAGGGCAAATTCCTCTAATACCTTTTCCAGTTCTGTAATTTCGTATTTCTTTTCAAGAAGCTCACATAATTTCTCTCCAATGTCAATAGATGTAGTATATTGCCTACATCTCTCGCTGATTGTCAATGCCACTTTCAATCCTAGTTCGTCCGTAGGCTTGTATTTTAAGTATTTTTGAATGGCAAAGTTAGCAATACTAAATTCTTGTGCTGCATCAATATCCTTATCATCACTTCCTGGAATATCCACTCTCTTATTAATAATGGAAAGACCATACATAAGTTGGGCCAAACTTGACTTTCCATTGGACAAAACATATGCATGAGTGAATAATCGTGATGCGGTCTCTTCCTCGCCATTGGCTTGCAGTGCTAATGCATTGCCTAACCATGAGCTGGAAAGTTGAGGTGCTAAAGACTGGGATCTGGCAAATGCCTCTTCTGCTAATGAAGCATCTCCGTATCTTAAATACAAAGCGGCCAAATTGGTCCAAATATCTCCATCACGGCTATCAAGTGTAGTTGCTTTGATATAACAATGTTGGGCCATTGCTGGTTCAAATGAAGCATAACTGTTACCTAATGCAACCCAGTAAACAACATTGCTTTGCTCTAATTGAATACATTTTTTGAAAATTCGAACAGCTGTGCTTCGATATTCAGTATTATCGATATTGTAAAAACCATCAAGGTATGCCAATCCTAAGTTGTAATAGACAGAAGATCTTAGGAACTTGTGGCTCTTAGAAGGAAGCAAGGATAATGCACGCTGACTTAACAATATAAGAAGATCACATACAGCACCAACAAAATTACCTTCCAGGAATGAATTTTCAGCCTGCTCTAACGTAACAATCGATACTACTAAATCATGAGAATTATCTTCGGGTACCTTCCTTATTATCTGCGTTATTTTTTCAATTGGTACCTCGTTAATTCTATCCTGGATAGTGAGGAAGAACCGAAGACTGTCACTTAAAATCTTCCACATATTGAGAGAGTTGGGGTTGATCTCGAATGCCTTGAAGATTATCCCCAAGCATTTGAGATTATTATCAGTAGCCCTACCAAAGAATCCGTTAAGGGCTAATTTGGCGGTGTATTCAAAGGAATTGCTATACAATGCATTCAAAATACATTCCTCATTCGGGCGTGATTCCAATGATTGCTCAAGAAACGAGATACCATCTTCGAATTCTCCCATTTCACAGGTAACCATCCCCAACATGTACTTGATGGTCCAATGAGAATCATCCATAGTTAAGACATGTCTGAAAACCTTAGCGGCAGCATCTAACCTCCCACAATGATAGTAAGCTTCACCCAATCCAATCCAGCACTGAATATCCATGGCCTTCATCCTTAATGCATTTTGAAACCATTCCACAGCTTTAGTATCATCTTGGTTATTTAGCGCAGAGCACCCAAGAACTCTGTATGGCCATGACCTATCGGATTCTTCTAATGTGTGGCTCAAAAGTTTTCTTCTAGACTGTTCTGTAGTGACAATCTTTTGACAAAGGATTTCAGCAATATCCCACTGGTTCTGATCTGTCAAATCTTCGACTAAATATTTAGCTGCAACAAGTTCAACTGGATCCAACTCAAATGCCTTGTAGAAGCACTTCTTGGCTCTAGTCTTATCATCGTAATAATCTTGGTATAATATACCAAGAAGAGTATACGAAGCGGCCAAATTTTTGTTTTCCTTCAATGAAGTAACGAGGTGATTGTACGCCTTTTCAATACTGGTAGGTCCGGTGCTTTCTAGAATATAACTCTTGGCAATTCTCCAATTAATCAAGGCCCTAGCACCATTATTCTCGATTGTTCCCTTGAGTTGATCAAGCGACTGTAATAAACGTTGTCTACCTTCTGCAAATTGACCTGTCTGAACCTCACACCATGCAAGTTCTGCTGCTGCTTCATAGTTATTAGGATGATTTTGAAGAACTTCGTTAAGAAGTTGTTTAGCTTGATCAAATTCTTGTCCCTCAACAAAAATCAAAGCTCTTCCAATCTTGGCTCTTAAATTCGATGCATTGTTTGAAAGAATACCATCATATAATTCAACAGCTAGTGAGAAATTCTTAGGAGCTTCATGATAAGTATACATAAGGGCAAGAGAGCAAAGAACATCCTCTCTGCTATTAGGAAGATTCACACCATGAGATCTTTGAATTTCAGCAAGACTATGGACTGCTGATCGGCATTTTTTGATACCATCAACATAGTTTTTGGTGTGGAGGTAATAATGGCACAAGATTCTGTTAGCAAATACCGATGATTTACATTTCCGATAACCCTTTAACATCACCGTTAAAACTTCTTCTGGTGACCACACTTGATGTCCTTCATCATCAGATAGCTCATCAGGATCATCAGATACTACTTCTTCTTTTTGTGGTTCTGAATCTTGCTTACTTTTTTTATTGTCGGAGTTTTTTAACAGATGAAGTTCAGAGCCAATATCTTTAAAAGGCGATAAGTCACTCATAAGAAATGCATATACCACCATACCAAGTGGCTCGTGCTGAAAAACTTTCAAGAAATCTAAGAGTTGATACTTGTCCAATTGGTTCAAATCGTGGATATCACTCCAGTCAAAATAAAGGCTCCAAGCCATGAGGCAGGGCGATTTCACCAATACCATTCCTTCAACCATTTCTTTAAGTTCCGAAATTAGCTCCTGCTTCTCTGGAATGACTTCAAGTACATCATACTTATACTTTAAGTACTCCTTTTCGTATTTGACACGGAGCTGGTCATTTCGGCAAACATTAAGGAACTGGTCAAAAAGACCAGGCAAATCCGATTGTTTGAAAATATCCCACTGTATTTCATCAATTTGTTCTTTATTTTTCAGCGTCAACCGACGAGGCATCTTCATTTTAGCTCTTGCAACCTTGTTCTTGATCTGGTCAGTTTCATCTTTCAACTCCATATCAATCAATACCTTAAGGTTTTGCTCTGGGGTCCCGAACGCATTCCCCACAAGATCTCCTAGTTTACTCCCAGGGATTGTTTCCCGAAGGAATTGCTTGTACAATGAAGGTTTTTGCTTATAGTCATGCTTAGCTAGGTAATTTCTGGCATCTTTGAGAGTTGCTCCATACGATAATCCTTGTTCAATTTGAACCTCAATTATGGAGGTCAAGACCTGAAAAAAAAGACCAAAATCATCTGTTTGACATACCGCTTGAAAATATCCTTTCCATCCCACCAAATTATTGGAATCAATCTTGGTAGCTTTACTTAAAGCTTGTAAAGCCTGGGATGTATTACCCAAGATATTGTAAGCCTTGGCCTGGAATAGATAAGCCGTGTAATTGATGGGATCTTCTTGAAGCGCCAATTCCACAAAATCAATTGCCAGCTCCGGATCGTTCGATTCCAAGGCCTTTCTGGCTTCTTTAAGTGGCTTCATAGGTAGTAGTAGAGTTTGAAACCGCCTCCGTACATCCTGATGAACAAATATGGTAGGTCGTGTGTCCGTCAAGTTGCAAAATACTTGGTATAGGATCAATTAATACTAACAGAACGAAGTAGTTACGAGGTTTCAGCGTGTTACAGTGAATCTGGTGGTATTTAAGCTTATACATTTGATTTCAACTTCTGGTCTACACTATAATTGTGATTTTGTGGTTGCACGTTATATAACCACTGCATTGACTACATAATCGTTTGTTCATGGCACAATCTTCTCCTTGAAACCGCCCAAAAAGAAAAATCCACAGCAGGAACTCCTTCAGCACTTTGTTGATTATCTCTTCATTACAACCTGTCTTTCCTTTTTTCTTCCGTTGTATGCCTCTCCTTCTTCGTCTTCATCATCTCTGTGTCTCGGGGTCGTGTACCGGCTGCCCAATTTTTCTTCTCATCCCATCTAGTCTTAGTTAAGAAGCTTAGACTACTACATTCGGTCAAGCTAAAATGACGGCCAGCAAAAGCCAGAGTCCTGAATCGTATGTTTACACCAGTGTCATCCGAACCCACATCGGTGATACCGCTGCCTCGGTGGTATCGGCGCTAATTTCCTATGGCCGAATGACGGCTAAAGATATAGCGGCTAAAACCTCAATCCCATTGAAAATGGTTAAAACTAGTTTAGTTTCTCTTATTCAACTTAACTGTGTGTTGTACTGGACCGAAAAATCGGGGACTTTCTACGACTTTGAACAAAATGGGGTGTTGGTGTGGCTTCATAGTGGAGAGATCATCAGTCTTACCAAGAAATTATATGGAGATCAAGCAGCAGAAATCATCCAAAACGTATTGGAAAATGGACATATTAGAGTGGTCGATTACCTTGGAAACGGTGATGTTTCCGATCGGTACGATCAAATGAAAATGTTGCAGACTTTATACGACGATGAATGGTTGCAGAAAATTCTGAATCTACATCTCAATCCTATTGAAGATATTTGGAACAAATTGTTCACCGAGTCGTTACTGGCTATGCCTAGAAGTGCCACCACCAGTGAAGTAAAACGAGTGGCTGAAGTCAAGGAGATCACTAAACAAAAATTTAAAAATGCATTGGATGAAGCGAATAAGTCTAAAACCATAAACGAATCATCAATTATTCGTTTCAATCTTGAACGATATCATAAACATGTTAGAACGGTGGCATTGGCAGACTTGGTGAAGTCTAGAGTTGGAGTTCTCACCTCTAAGGTGTATGAGACTGCATTAAGTCTCGTTGAGAAGTTTTCTCCAGACTTGAATGAACCTTTCTTACAAATATCAGGAGTCATTAACGATCCTGAAGAAGCAAGAGGTTTTATGGCCAGCGTCGAAAATTCTTTGGTTGATAATAAGAAAACCGTCTTCAATGTAAGAGATGTGGCGGCTGCATTGGATGATGAAGTGGATTTACGAAACTCGATTTTGACGCATAACTTCCTTAAACCTTACAAAAAAAGAGTAGCAGCCGATCATGATGTACCTACTAAAAAGATTAAAGTGGAAGATGACGATGAAATTTCAGCTTTTGCAACCGATTTTTCTTCTAATACTGATAATGATAGTCCTCATTCCATATCATTGGTGCAACAACATCTTCAGCTTCTCACATCTTCAACCACCATTCCTTTCTTACTTGAGATTAGTCCTGGGTCATATACCGTGCCTTATCTTAATCTTCTGAAGCATTTGAAAGAATTAATGTATGAAACCTTGATCAAAACCACATTAGGAAATAACTCGCTTCGAATCTTAAGGTGTCTCAAGAGTCTTAAATTGGCCGATGAAAAATCCCTTGCCAATTCGGTGTTACTTAAAGAAAAATCGGTTAGAAATGAAATCTATCGCCTTGTTTCCATGAACGTTGTTGAAATTCAAGAAGTCCCTAGAAGTGCAGACCGAGCAGCATCCAAGACATTCTATTTATTCCGTCATAAACCAGTCAACGCATATAATTATTTGAGTAAATCACTTCTTTTCAACATGGGAGAGATTCTCAATACCATTAGTAACTTCAAACAAGATCATAAAATTCTTCTTGAAAAATGTGAAAGAGAGGATGTAAAAGGTCATGAAGAAGAGTATCTTCTCGAGCTGGAATTAAAGACACTTCATGAGCTACAACAAAGAGAGGTTGAAAGTATTGCTAGATTTAATCGTATTAAACATATGTATATAGTGTATAGAATGATGTGAAGAAGACAGTACTATGGCATGTCCTACTAAGACGAACCTCGGGCATTATTACATAAACTTAATTATTAGTGTCTATTCTTCACATATACCGATGATTATAATTATATATATGATTATTAAGAGAATTAATGACAAATTTAAGCGTCAGCATCTTGACCTGGGTTACAGGTTTCATAATTTAAGATCTTTAATACTTTCCAAATGGCGAAAGCAATGACGGAACCAAGGAATGGACCAACCCAGTAAATCCAATGATAATCTGGGAAAGAAGCAGCAGCAATACAAGGACCAAAAGTTCTGGCTGGGTTTAAACCAGCACCAGTGTAGTATACAGAAATCAAGTGACCCAAGAATAAAGCAATTCCAATGACAAAAGGAGCAATATAAGTAGCTCTATGTTTTTCAACAGCCAATAATAAGACGGTTAAACATAAAATAGCAGTAGCAAAAGCTTCAATGAAGACACCTCTTGATCTGGAGCATCCACCGCCTAAACCATTGGCAAAAGCAATAGGACCCGGAGTCATGGCAGAAGCAGCACCAGCAGCAGCCATACCACCAATCATTTGAGCAAGACCCATTAAAACACCTCTAATTGGAGGAACAGCACCAGCCAAAACCAAGGTCAAAGTAACGGCAGGATTTAAATTACCCCCAGAAACTCTGAAAAACATGAAAACGGCAACCATGACCCCAAATCCGAACCCAAAAGAAATCATAATCAATTGTTGAGGATCAGATCCTTTGGTTGGGATATTTGGATCTTGATTAGCAATTTGAGCAATGACAAAAGCAGTCCATAAGAAGATGAAAGTACCAAAGAATTCCCCCAATACGGCAATTAAATGATTCTTCCATACAGAAGAGGAGGTCCCTACAGGATCTCTTGGTTCATAAGTCTCAACAACAGGTTGAGAAGCTTCAAGATCTTCAGCAGTCATAATGAATTAAAATTTTTATATAAAAGATGAACTTACCGGTTCCAATTTTGAGTTTGCAGGGATATTTGTTGTATTATATACTGCCAACCCCTGCCATCATCAAATTACCATTTTAACCAAATTAGCTATTTTTTGGCTGCGGACGAAGTTCCAGAAATCACATATCGTGCATGTATGCACTACGTGCATTGTTGGGTTGTGTGCCCCGGGTGGGTCCTTCCCTTCCCGCATCTGCATAGCGCAGAAGAAAACTTTTCTTTTTATCACCAGGTGCAAAACTACCAAGCAGCCTGAGATGACACCCTTGTAGCAGCCAAATACTCAGTAGTATTGATGGCCCAGTCACTGTAAATCACAAACTGAAGATCTACCAATTGCAGAAATTTGAAACAGCGGGTTTCACCTGGTCGGTTTCACCCCAATTAGGCAATTCCACAACAAACCTCTTTCACAATAAGCACCTGGGGATATATCTGTAGGGTGCAGCACGAACAAATTCAAATCCAAGCCCAAAGGGCGGATTTGCTTGTTTTAGGAAACAAAGGTGCATCCTCGGATTCCAATCATGCCTGCACTAAAAATATCTCATCTCTAGTTTGAAATTGCAATGGAGGAAGCTCCTGGAGCCTGTTGTCCAATGACAGCATCCCGTGGTGCCTTGCCTTGAATTTAAATTGATATTTGAGTCGGATCTACTGATGCTGTATGTTTCAGCCTTAACCCTCAACTTTATTGAACCCCTACAGCTTGACATCTGGGTCGTAACCACAACTTCATTGTGCCAGCTCGTGTCTGGGAAATATGCGGAACACTTTTTTCAAGGAACGGAAAAAAGAAAAAAAGAAAAAAAAAAAAAATCATTGGAACGGGTTGAAATTAGCCATGATGGTTGCATGAACGGTGACCTAAATTTTTGAAACAATATTTCCTGTCATTGCACTGGAAGGGGCGAAATTTCATTCGGACGTTGAATGATGCCGTCGTAAAACCATTTTTAAAAACGGCTAGCAAATACGGCTGCCCCTGATTGGGAGCCATGTGGTGTGCGGGTGTCATGCACCATCATGTATCCTGTCGAGTCGTGGTGCACGGGCCTCTTCTTTACGATCCATAATTGCCTCTGGTTGTGTGGTGCACGGGCCTTCGTTCTATAACGCTCATCCTCCGCTCAATCTAAGACATACTACTTAACCAAAATGGGGTCCCGGTTCCCGTCTCCATTCAATAGCAAGCGCATAATCAAGTATAGTGGCCGTAACGATCCCGGCTCCACTTCGCTGCAAAATCAGGACGACACCGGAATTGACCTTAATTCGTCCTCGTATTTGAAACTTCCGGTCTCATCATCTTCAGCAACTACTCCACAAGACTTGGTTCAATGGATCGAAAGCTTGAATGTTCGAGTGAAAAACACAGTAAAAGAAGGTCAGAAAGAGTATACTCGAAGGTTGGCTGAAGAAAATGAGGAAAAACTTCGGCAGAAATACCGAAATGTCGTGTTTGAAGACGGTTTTGAAAAATTGAACTCTTTTCTTCAAGACAAAGAACACAATGATCAAATTCTTCGGCAAATAAATCAAGAAAGTGAAGAAAGTGAAGAAAGTGAAGAAAGTGAAGAAAGTGAAGGCGGCTCTCTGCAAGACAAAGTATATGATGAAGGCCTGAGTCTTGTTGAGGAAAACAATGAAAACTCCAGCTTCGAACTGGGGTCTCAAGCAGCATTCGATGAATATGAAGATGAAAATCGTTCAGTTCAAGTTGAAGAAGAAGAACGAGAAGAAGAACGGCAAGAATACTACGAATACAGTGATGAGGAGTCTGATTATGGTGATAGATCTCAGCAGACTCTATCAACTTCTGCGGGCGTCTCGTTTCAAATCAAAAATGGAAGACCAAGGCTCTCAGATTACCCTCCAGTGGAACCTCCAGCTGATGAAGACGATAGTATCATAGTGCTTGATTCTGAAGAGGAGGAAGAAGAAGAAAAAGAAGAGGACCAAGAAGACACCTTCCACGGATTCCCAAATGAACAAAGCGATGAAGAGGAAGAAGAAGGGGAAGGATATGATGAAATAGAAAACGAGGCAGAATATAGTGAAGATGTTCAAGAATCTGACGAGCAAGACAATATTCAAGACAGTGATGACGAACAAAATATTCAAGAAAGCGAGGAAGAAGACGACGACGACGTTCAAGAAACTGAACTGCAACGTGATGTACAAGAAGGTGTATTCGATGAACTGTTTCTTTCATCGAGCAACGTACCCAACCATGCCAACATTTTTGCTGACGAGAATCTCTTCAATTTGGCTGAGACAGCCCTCCAATCACAACCCCAACCACATCCGTCAATTCCTCTGCTTCCTCGACTAAACAGTGGTTATATGGCAGATTATGAACTCAGTCAAGCCAATTTTGATCCGGATCCAACCAACTCCAATGATGAAGCTAATGAAACAGATATAAATGAGCAAGCACCTGTTCCCGAAGCTTTTGAGTGGAGCTCAGATGGTTCTCACCATATGGAAATTGAGGATGAAGATGTCATGACGGATGGCTCCATGGCTGACATAGAAATTGTTGACGACCCAAAACCTTCAGCGGCCATTGTAGAGACTCAAGCATCAGACCGTGATGAAGAAATCCAAGAGTCAAAGAATGCATTGCCTCCCTCACAACCCCAGTTTATCCCTGCTCCAGACCCAAAATTCCCTGTATTCAAGACTGTGGAAAAGGAAGATCCAGAAGAATTGCTTAACAAATTGAAGGAGACTGAAGAAAAGTTTCATATCAAGCTCAATTCTGTTCAAGAATTAGAATACGAAATATCTGGAATTCGATCCTCGTCCATTGCTCCTGATGAAACTCAGTACTACGAAATTGAGGAGACTCAAGAAATTAAAGAAGAACAAGAGACATCACCAATGGTTTTTCAAGAATATAAGGGAACTACTGGTGGGGAAATGGATGAAACTCTTTATTTTGAAGCTAACGAAGGTAGTGACGAAGACAAAGAAGCTAAGCAAAAGGAATATAAAGCAAAAGAGGAACAGGACCGAGAAGAACAACAGAAGGACGAAACTCTATACATTGAAATTGAGGAGCAAGATGTATCAAAACAACAAGAACAAGATGAGACTCAATATGTGGATGTTGAAAATAACGTCGAAAACGTAGATAACCAAAACGAAACCCAATACGTTGATGTTGAAGATCACGATGAAGAGGTAGAGAACCAAGATGAAACCCAATACGTTGATGTTGAAGATCACGATGAAGAGGTAGAGAACCAAGATGAAACCCAATACGTTGATGTTGAAGATCACGATGAAGAGGTAGAGAACCAAGATGAAACCCAATACGTTGATGTTGAAGATCACGATGAAGAGGTAGAGAACCAAGATGAAACCCAATACGTTGATGTTGAAGATCACGATGAAGAGGTAGAGAACCAAGATGAAACCCATTACGTTGATGTTGAAGATACTATTATGCAAGCTGGTCAAGAGGAACAAGAGAAAACCGAATATGCTGATACAGAACTTGCGAATTCGTCTGGGAATCCTGCTGTTGATGACACTTCCTATCCATTGAACATTATAGCTGATACTACTCCGCTACCAAGTTCACTGTCTGTCAATAATATGAGTGATGCACAAAGTGAATTGCTAGATCCAAATAATGAAAGTTCTTCTATGTTAGCTCAAAACACCCTGAATCCAGAATCTAAATTCACTGAACAGGAAATACTTGACTCTATTAATGAAGCAGTCGAAGAGTTTGCTAGCGATAAAAAGGGCGGTAGTGTTGATACTTTTGAAGGCCAAGAACCCAAAGACCCTGAAGAAGAAGCGAAAATCGATGGCATCGATGTAGAACGATTTGATGTTGAGGAGCCCAAGCAGTATCAAGAGCCTCGGATTGTCCATAATGGAGAACCAGTAGTTGAAAATAAGATACTCGGACATGAAGCCGCCCCTGAACATGAAGCGAATATCACAGAATACTATGATGCTGGAGAGCAGTCAAGTCCGTTTGAACTGCAGAGAGAACAATCGTCGGATGTTTCTCTTAATGGACAAGAAGAAAATCCACTCCCTTCGCCAGAACAGAATTTTAATATTGCGTCACACGAAGAGGTCAATGAAAACATGATCATTGAAGAACCATCAGATTTAAATCAAGTTGTAGTGGACTATCAACTGACAAACATTGAAAGTAGTATCAGTACTCTTCACCCAACTACTATAGAAGAACCTGAAGAAGTACTAGACGAAATCCAAGAGAATTCTCGAGACAAGGAAGACATGAACGTAGTTAACATGCAGGTTACCGAAACTATTGAATCAGTTGATGAACATGTGGTTCCTTCATCTATAAAAGAACCTGATGATGAGGATGATAAGTTCACAGCTATTGAGATTGATAACACTTCGGTTTATATGGGAAATGAAGAATCTCAAAAGCCTTCTATAGAGGAAGTAGAAACTCCCGAGCATACGCCGCAACCCAATGAAACAAAACATGATTTTGAAGTTGAAGAAGTCCCTGCACAGTCCTCTAGGAAAAGAAAAGTTGATTTCAATGAAAATTTGTATACCAAGAGATTCAAGGGTGCATTGGACTTTTCATGGTTAGTAGGGCGTTCTGAGCCGAAAATTTATGAAAGTGGTATCACAGAACATAATCAAGAACAATTTGGAGTAAGTGAAGCTGCTGAAGAAGACTTAAAAACTGAAAAACAGGAAGCCGTTGAAGAGACCAAGAATGATCAAGAACAACATAATATTCTTGTTGGAGAACCTGTCGAAGAACCCGCCGAAGAACTTGTCGGAGAACCTGTCGAAGAACCCGCCGAAGAACCTGTCGAAGAATCTGTCGAAGAACCTGTCGAAGAACCTGTCGAAGAACCTGTCGAAGAACCTGTCGAAGAACCCGCCGAAGAACTTGTCGAAGACGAAGCTGAAACGCATGTTGACGAGCATGTTGAAAAACTAGCTGAAGGACCGGCTGAAGATCTAGCTGGAGACAAATCTGAGTCATATATCGATGATTTGCTGAACAGCAAAATGGAAAAAATTGTTCCTATCGTCCATACTGAATCTGAAGTTAGTTTTGCCGAAGGTACCAGTACTTCTCTGGATTTTGACAAAAAATTAGTGTCCCATGTTGATATTGATCACGAAGATTTATCACTGGAAATCACTGAAATTGATCAAGATCAAAGCTCAGAAATCCCAAGTGAATCAAGGAGTTCCATTGAGAGATCATACTTTAACAGTTTTAAGGCTCCATTCGCTAAATTTACATGGTTATTTGGTCATTCTTCAGATGCCAATGAACAAAAAAATGAAATTACAGAACCTGTTGAAGATACTGCTGAAGATCCTGTTGAAGAACAGCTTGACGAGCAACCTGAAGATACTGCTGAAGATTCTGTTGAAGAACAGCTTGACGAGCAACCTGAAGATACTGCTGAAGATCCTGTTGAAGATCAGCTGGAGGAACAAGTTGAAGAATCTGTTGAGGCGACTAATGAGCCCGCTGATGAATATGCTCAGAAGCCTGTTGATGAAGAACTTGCTTCGCAAGAAGAACCCGGTAATATCTCTCTTGAATCGGAAGATTTCGATAAAAGCTCGAATATAGGTGTTGTCTTCAATGTTATTAAAGAAATGATCGACCGTCGATTAATCCAAAAGGGATCTGGCCCCATTAATGATACAGGAGATCACAAGGAATATGAACATCCTACTGAGGTCAAGTCGAATGAGCTGGTTTCTTACAGGAGAACTCGCAGTCAAATACATGATGAAGAAGGTGAAGAGTTTCAACGTGAACAGTCCGAGCAACAGTTAGAAGAATCTCGGTTTTCAAAAGAGAACGAGCCTGAGGAACAACAAGGTCTTCCAACAAATCATGAAGAGAATTTGGAAGGCAAAGCCGAAGACAAAATTGAACCGTTACCCGAGGCAGAGATAAATATATTACATTATCTCAAGCAGATGGCTAGTCAAATAGAAGTTAAGCAAGAAAATCCTGAAGAAGCAGCCTCGCGTGAAGAGTCGAACCAATCTGAAACCAATGAATTTCCTAAGGAACATCAAGAGACCCCAATTAATAGTCCAACTAAGCGATCCAGACCACATGGAGAAGACACTGAATCGATTCCTTTACTTCATAACCCAAAGCAAAGAAGGCTTAGGTCTGATGATGTTCAGTTGGATCGGCCAGCTCAAAGAACACGGTCCAAATCTCCATTGAAAAGAAGTATCCGAGAATTGAGTCATGAAATAGAAGAAGGGTATGTACCTGGTAGAAAACGGGGAAGAACTAGGGAGCGTGAGTCAAACTAAGATGCCTTGCTTGCCAATTAATTCAGAAGTTGAAGTTCCCAATTCATAGATGGTGTTACTTTGAAACTTACCAATCCTTATTCCTAATTACAATGTAATTAATCCAAATAATAACCAAGAATAGATTACCAATTACATAATTTTAATAAATAACGAATGTAAATTGATGTTTCAATCTAAAGTCTATGAGCCAAATAAATAATATATATACAAGTTTATACAAGATGAGCCATGGCAAATTCATAAGTGCTGAAAAACACCATATTGGCAATGAATGACCGAGTCACAGAAATTCCCAATCCCCGATACAGGCTTCTTTCTATTCTCCCTATTTTTCTATTCTTAGGAGGGTAAGGCAGTAGTCCATGTTCTTTCCGAAGGATATTGGTGACTACATCTTTTTGGATCAATGATTTGACAGTATCAATGGGAAAAATACAAGTCCAACAAAGAACACCCGCCATTCCTCCTGCCAATAGAATAGAAAACTCACTGGATTTATTGGCATCTTTGTTTATGAGTGTATTCATAGACCACTTGAGCGATTCGTAAACCGAATAGTAGATCCCGGAGCTCAAGGAATCTCGGAGCACATGGTACCTGTATCCGGAGTAAAGACCATTAATACCTTCATATTTCACGATTTTTTTCCAAACTTCCAAAGTTGAAGAAGGTTTCATTTCAACATTTGATGCTTGAATACTTCTTGGAACATCAGCCATTGGTTTGTTCCTGATAACTTTTTCGATCTGGGTATAGATCTTAGTGAACTCAAATGGTGATGCGTAGACACTGACCCCGGCCCCGGCAAAACAACCACTGACAAAGCAAACAGGGATGTTTTGAATGAGAGGATGTTTCGGGGTTGAATTTTGTTGATTTCTGTAGATGAAGGAATGGACCCATGGTTTAGTAGCGGTAAAGATCGATACACTTAAAGACTTGGAAATTGATATTGAAATAAGAGGTGCTGAGATGCCTCGGAAGAAACCCTTCCATCCTTCGAATTTATAGGTTTTTTTAATACAATCAAAGTACGAAACGTAGTTTTTATGGGTTTGCATTCGGGTCTTGACGGTATCCAATGGAAACCCAATAATTGTGGAAATAAAAGTGCAGCCATAAGCGATTATGGTTGAACGATACGGAGATAGTACCGGAGAGAAGATGTGAATAGCTTTTGAAGCGTCGATTTCTCCCGTGATGGCCGGGATTCCTCCCTTATGTGTTGACGCCATGATTTACTAAACAAACAACCTGAACAAGGGTGAAAACACGGAGAAATTGCAACGCTAAGGAAAAAGAATGAGTTAGAAAACGGAAAAATTTCGATTACAACCGATTTTTTTCCTGATGAGGTCTGATAACAGGGGCAAAACGTGGTGCTTATGTAAACCACAGATTAACCAGGAGTATGAACTGTAAACTGCCAATGGAACCAGGATGTTTGGGTTCTGTGAATGGAGTAGTTATCGACGTTGTTGCCTGGAGGGGTTTGGGGTTACGTAAGATGTAGTGATGAGGTTATGTAATAGAGGTAGCAATTGCAGCCATTGACCGAGATGACGAATGACTAACAGAAAAGTCATTTGCTCTTAGGGTACGGACTGAAGTAGACTGAATGATGTTTGTATTGTATTGTTGTACGATAGATAACAGGTCTTTGTAGAGATCATTGGAGCCTAATAGTACAGACTTGTAGAGGCCGTACTAGAGGAGCTTAAAGAACAAAGATGGTGGTTGCAATCTGTGCAGTAGATGCTTGGAATCTACTTAATACGCTTTCAGTTCGATAAGTTTTTGTGTTGAGTCATTTTCATGGCAACATGGTTAGTTTTAGATTGAGTTGTATCTGTTTTTGCTTGTCTTTTCATCCTGTATTTGCTATTGCTGCAAAATCCCGTTAGCGGAAAGATTACCGGTAGGACGGACACCGTCCTCCATAACTTATATCATCCAGTGATATCTAAGGTTACGACATGACGTTCATTTCTTTCGACTTGCTGAATTGTATCCGATCTGCAGTTGATATCGTGTGCTACTACATGTCGATGTTCTCTGCTACTACATGTCGATGTTCTGTGACAACTATATATTCATGCTTTATGTACTATTTACAATCAACAACGTCTGCCTCCCTTCATCTGTGCATCTCCTCCACCCCCAATATGATACTCTCTTCTTCAATCTAGTACCCTCTTCTCTTAGCATCTTTGACTTGGCTCATGATATTCTTGAATCCTTCAGAGAACGTTCTTCTCCACCATTCTCTCTTCTTCTGCTTCTGGTATTTGGCAGGACGAATGAATCTCGATTGCACTTTCTGCAAATAAATGATACGTTCTTTTCTGATCAACTGCTTGAGTTTTCCAATCTCTGGTCTTAAATTTCTTTTAACATCAATGGTTCTCCCTGCTATTGGTCCTTGGATTTTGATTCCTCTGGCCACGTCTCGGGGATGTTGTCTTGACTTGGAAAAATCGTAATCGATGTTTCTGTTTCGGGCCAAAATATTACTTCTTATTTCATTAAATTCGTCTTTAGATTCAGCTAAAAGTTCATCTACATGACTTAAAGCCGATGGTTTGGCGGATTTCTGGTTCTTTTTCGTGGCTTCAACGTTGCTCTCTTCAAGGAGCTTGGCGAGCTGGTCAAAATTGGAGTTAAATCGACGTTGAATAGTTGGCCACACACGTATTTTGGGTATTGAAGTTCTGAACATGACGTGAAGAATTTCGAGATTCTGAAAATTTTCCGCTCAAGTATTATTAGTATCCACACCCGTACATCCCAGTGTTGGACTGGTTTGGTCAACACCCGTACCCCTACTTTTTTCATCTACTAGATATGCCAACTTCAGACCAGCTAAAAGCCCTAGGAAACGAGGCGTTTGCCAAAAAAGAGTATAAAAAAGCAGCTAAGATCTACAGGGATGCCATCACACTAAGTCCGAGCCCGGTGTTGTACTCCAATCGTGCCCAGTGCTTCATTAACTTGAAAGACTGGCCTCGAGCATTGAAAGATACAGAAGACGGAATGGCACTTGATCCAGAGCCTAAGTTGGCGGTAAAACTTCTATACAGAAAGGCGCTAGTGTTGAAAAGTACTAGTCGGGCCGATGAGGCTTACGAAGTGATTCAAAAGGCGCTAAGTATGGACAAAGATAACGTCTCAGTACAACAATTAGCCACTGAATTGGCACAATTGGCACAAGAATCGCCAGTGAAGGCGAAGAAATTGAAGTTGCAAGACCCAATACCTGTTCCATTACAAATTGTGGAACAACTTCCTGAAACCGTCAGGACTTTTGTAGCTGACGGCACCAGAGAGAAAGAAGCTGCTCAAGACCTTGACATCATGTTCCAGTAGACGAAAAAGCCCGGGAAAACTGGCTGCAGAGCTGCAAATAAGTGATCCGTAGAGTGGATCAAGCAACAAGATGTGCTCCAATAGATAAACACAAGAAACAGCCAGATCAAGCGTGAAGATCATGAGATGATTTTTCACCATCTTCCCTTCTCTTGACCATCTCATCTACATCTGCACCCCATACATAATTACATAACGCTTACACACTACTAAACTTCCATTACACAACCTCCAAAACATCACCGAACCACTCGTTAGCCCTCGGTTTCAATCTCTTAGACACATCTTCTGTTTATCTTAGACGTATCACATGATACTAACTTGGCGCACTGAGATAAAGAAAGAGGCAATTTATCATCTACCCCCTTTTCCTGGTATGAGTTGTATATCAACCAAACTGTTTGATACAGACGGGGTGTCCGTGTTTCGAATCCCGCCCGGACCCAATTCTTTGGCTCGATGGAATATCAACGGGTCCAACATGGTGTGGTCCGGAAGCCTCCGAGTGATGGAGCAAGAAATCATATCCGATTCAATTCTCCCATTTTTAACCAACAGTAACGAAGATGATAACCATAATAGTAACGATTCTAATGATCCTCAAGTATTCCCGCCTCACGTAGGACTAAGATTGAAAATAGAGTTGTACAATCCTCAGGAAATGGAATCTTTCCGAGGCGAAAGACTTTGGGCTGAAGCTTGGTATAATCCCCCCGATGATGATTACAATATCGCCAATGACGGACAAGAGACCATCCAGTCCACAGAGTCACCCAAATACTACAAAATGATAGTTCAATTCCCGGGATCCGGCTACAAATTTTCCAATTCAGATCATAAACCTTCAGCTCTGACCTCTCCTGTAATAGATGAACCTAATAGACCAAACAACGAGTCCCTGGATTCTTCCAGCTCCTCGCATCCTTCTGTTTCCAACGAATTGATTCAAGTGGCCTTGGGGTTGAAATTCGATGAAAACTTCAGTGCTATTTCCTTTGCGGAAAGCTTGGGCATTTACCGACGTAGATTTCGGAACTATCAGGACCAATACCAATACGAACTCCGCTTATTGGAAATAGAGTCCAAACTGAAATCTTTAACGTTGGAAAACCCTTTCAAAAATTACACCAAATCTGATTCTGATGATGACGATTCTGATGACTTCGGAGACTTTGTGTCTTCTTGATGCATATAGAAATGAACGTGGCCTTTTAACGAATAAATAATTGATTTACTTTTATGTAGTATCGCTCTATTGGGTATTCATTGACCTTTTTGCCAGTTTCATAAGCCTCACATTGCCATATGTGCTTTATTTGGACAGTATCAAGCCTTGACTGAGCCTGTTTAAGCCCACCCCAATTCTTGTAAAAATTCCCATGAAACTCACTCTCTTGCTTACATTCGCTCAATACACATCAATAAATACCCTTAAGTCCCCATTGGATCGCTTTTAGATCGTTTCCCAAAAAAGTATGTTTTTGACATTTTTCACGATTCATGCAGATATTCGTATAATGTCTCGCAATCAACATATTTTTTTTGCAGCAATTCGAGAAATTACAAAAAATTAACTTTTCGTCAACCTGTCCTGAACTCTGTATTTTGTGTCTATTTAAGCCTTATTTATTAATATACAAATCTCCAAAATATTGTCTTTATGCTATATGTATGTATTTATTTATGTTTATTAGATATCATCATCTCTTCTTCTTACCGTAATACATCTTTTGAATGAGAGGATGATGCTCCCGAAGTTCCTTATTTTTGTTCTTATTATATTCCACATACGCCATATCTTCTCCTCCTGCCAAACCGGCAAGTGACCCTGCACTTCTCGTAGCATTACTATTTTCTATTTTCATTCTCTTGTCCTTAGAAATGAAATTGGTGTCTAAGTCATCTCCAACTTCAACCCCTGCTGCATCCTCATTTTTAAGTAGTACTTGTTGCAACAATTCTCGTCTTTCTCTTGGGGTGGAGTATGCCAAATCAGGAAGTTGTTCCATTCCACTTAAATGTGTAATAACTTTAAACGCGTACCCTTGATCAACCAAGAATGCCTGTCTTTTAGTGGAATAATACATCTCTTGAGTATCTTTAGAAACTAAAGAATAGAAAAATGCATTAAATCCTTCGTCATTTCTTCTTTTGGCTCTTAAAATTCGTCCCAATCTCTGTGCCTCTTGTCTTCTTGAACCATAATGTGACGAAATTTGAATAAGACAAGTGGCTTCAGGTAAATCAATTGAGGTGTCCCCGACTTTACTAAGGAATATAGTGTTAATTTGATCGTTATACTGGAAATTCTGTAAAATTGTCATTCTTTCCTGTTGTGGTGTTGATCCGTAAATAAACGGTTTACCTAATTTCAAGGCATATTCCTGTAATGCATAAACGTTGTCACTGAAAACAATAATTTTATCTCCTCGTTTTTCGTGATAATGAATCAAAAATTGACATGCTTGGAACTTTGTAGGATTCATAATGTAAAGAAGCATTCTTTTTCTGGCACTCTCACGTAAGTATTCTTGGTAAAATTCTGCAGTCATCGGACACCATACTTCAGCACACTGCACATTAGCAATATGTCCTTTCAGAGCCAAGTCCATCCAATTGGCTTCGTATAACTTGGGTCCAATTAAGAAATTCAAATCATCAATTTTATCATCTTCTCTGACTAATGTAGCAGTTAGTCCAAGTTTTGCATGTGCTGCAATGGTTGTTACGACTCTTCTGAACATAGCAGCGGGAACCACATGGACTTCATCTAAAATGATGAACCCCCATTCCCTTGATGTTAAGAAGTCCATGACTTTCTGAGAATCATGAGAACGGTTTCTTGTATTAGCTACCATAGAGTAAGTAGAGACCACAAGCCCAGACTCACTGGCAAACATTTCTTTATTTTCACTGGTGAATACTGCAACACTTTCAGGTTGAATTGTACACCACTGAAGGAATTGTTGTCGCCACTGCATCACTGAAACTGATGAAGTGCATAGAACAATGACAGATTTTCTAATTGTACATGCAGCCGTAATTCCCACAAGGGTCTTTCCAGCACCACAAGGTAAGACGATAATACCTGAACGAGCTCTACCATTTCCAAACATCTTGGAAAGTGATTTTTCCTGATACGGTCTGATCTGCGTGGAAGGCTTAAGATCTATATCGAGGTCTGGGTTTCGATCATCATTTCTGAAATCATATTCTTCCAACATCGGATAAACAATATCCTGACATCTTTTTTTAACGATTTCAACCGATTCATTTGCGATTTCGAACGAATGAACTCTATCAATATCATCATCATCATCTTCACTTTTACGACCCACTACTGATGCAAAGATATCCTCAACTTTTTCTTCAGTCAGACCAGTTGGAGGAGCTGTACCTTTGTTCAAAGAAGTTCCTGGTAATGTAATACCTTCACCAGAAGGAGCGGGTTGACTCAGCTCTGATGAAATTCTGAGAGGACCAATAACAGGATCTCTAAGAAGCATTTGAAGCACATCAGCCTGAGTACTTTCGACGAAATAACGATTATGTTTCAACACCAATTTCACCTTCCCAAAAGATACAGTTGAACGCTTGATAAAGTTTACGAACGACTCAGCAACAGGAACCTTCAGTAGACGGTTCAACACGGCTATGATATCATCAGTCTCCAATCCGACCGAAACCGCCGCATATAACGATGGAGGTGTTATGGTGTATTCATGAATATGCGAAGGTCTTGAAAGAGGTTCAGCTATAGTGATAAGAAAGTCCTGAGCTTGTTCGGCTAAAGGAGAAAAAGCTTCTAGAATAATTCGACTATCAAGCGGAGAAATCCATAACGGTCTTGAAAAATGATCAGGCTTTAATTTAAGGTATGAGTAATCAGATCTTCCAAACACGTTAGACACCGAATCAGGGACATAATCGGCAGGGATATCGGCAGTAATGTCGATTAAATCATCCTGGTCAAACTCCTGATCGCTTAGATGGGCTTTTATGGATTCCACAGATTGTTGGGCCTTTCTTTTTCTATCCGATTGATTTGCCGCTGGTTTCTTGGATTTTGCTGATTTTCGAGATCCATAGGCGTAATCGTCATCGTAATTTTTGGTGACATCATCATCAGAAGAATCAAAAGAATCTTCCGAAAGATTCCCGTTATTCAATTTATTGTAATTGACGGGTTTTGCCAGCATTCCAAAGAAAAGAAAAAGGTTGAAAAGAAGTAAGTAGTTATAGATTTGTGAGGGATATTTGAACCCGGCACACATCTAGAATTGCAGCCATATAAGAACGAAGAAAGGCAAAGATGAAGCTTTTGAAGCAGACTTGAGGACGAAGATAAGTTATATGAGATATTAATGGTAAGATACATGGGCTCATGAAGAGTAGGAGAAGAATGGGGGCAAATAGACTTAAATTCAATGGTGCCCAATTAGTCTTAGGTCCTCATAGTTAACAGCATAGTTAAGGCTAGTTAAAATCATAAGACCAGTTGCCATAGTTAGACCGGAACTAATACTAGTTAAAATACCTCAACTGAAAGACCTCAACTGAAGTGACGATTGTAAGCTGAAAGTATACAATTATCGACTACACTTGATACGTAAAAATACCCTTTATTATTGAATTAAATATGCAACTACTCTAATCAGTGAATTTATAAGAACCTGAGGCCATGGTGATACTTCCTCCACGATAAGACCCTTTCTTCATCTTATTCTTATTTTTGGTAAAATCTTTACCTCTAACTTTTAATAATTTATCATTAGCAAGTTCACCCCAAGTACCAGCAGCACCTTTATAAGTATTATCTTGGAGAGTTTGATCTTCGAATGAAATTTTGGAACGATCAATTCTAGAAAAGTGCTTTCTTTGTCCTGGTTTCAATTCTTCTTCTTCTCCAGCTGGAATAGCTTGAGGTTCAGGTGATGGAGTCATAGACTCTGTCTGCGAGGATGATTCAGTTTGCTTGGTTGGAGATGCAGAAGTTTTTTGTTTTTTAGATGTTCCACCGGAGCTCTTAGATCTTTTCTTGGATGATGAATCGCTATCTGAACTGTCACTGTCGCTGTCAGAGCTTTCACTTTCACTATCAGAGCTGTCACTGTCGCTATCAGAGCTGTCACTGTCAGAACTTTCAGAAGAATCAGAATCAGAAGAGTCAGAAGAGTTAGACTTAGACTTAGTATTGGAGTCACTTTCTGAGTCCGAGTCACTTTCTGAGTCCGAGTCACTATCTGAGTCCGAATCACTATCTGAATCGCTATCAGAGCCTGAACCACTTGAATCGCTGCCAGAACTTGAGCTTGATTCACTATCAGAACTTGAGCTTGAGTCACTAGCAGAGCTATCATCAGAACTTTCAGAATCTTTGGACTTACTTTCTTCTTCTTCTTTTTCTTCTTTCTTTTCTTCTTCAGCATCTTCCATTTCTTCATCGGAGTCTGAATCTGAAGAGTCTGAATCAGAAGAGCTTGAAGAGTCTGAATCAGAAGAGCTTGACGATTCAGAGTCAGAAGAACTTGAGGATTCAGAATCGGAAGAACTTGAGGATTCAGAATCGGAAGAGCTAGAAGATTCTGAGTCTGGTTCTTCCAAATCTTTCAACTTGTTTTCAACCTCTTTCAATTCCACTTTTTTGTCAACACATTCCTTTTTAAGCAGTTTCACACTCTTGTCGAAGCCATTGCTTCTTAAGTACTCGATAATATAAGATACAACTTTATCGTTGGCCATTTCTAAATGCTGATAGTGAAAAACTTGAGATGAGCATCAGAAAAAAAAAAAAAAAGCCATCTCGCGACATTTCTTCGTTATCTGTAACACAATGCGACATTTTGCAATCGAAGTTTAGTTGAAAAAGTCAATGAAAAGCTTGATTCGGTCATTTTGTAGAATGGTAAGTCTTACAATGGGTGATACTAATCATTGTGCAGGAGAGAGAAGTAGATCAGGTTTTCTTTTTCAATCGATGATTTTAACGTTTATAAATTCATATAAATATGTGAGTATAATATGCACTAAATACAGGGAACGGTTGGCCTCTAACCCACTATCGCTTACTCAGTGACACTGTGAATAGAACTGTTTTCTTTGTAAACTTGCCCGGACGGTTCTTTCATCTTTCACAACTTTGAAAGTCGGCCTCTAACCAACTCTCTTTCAACGTACTTCTGTTGCTTGACTACCAATTGAGCCAAATAATCAGAGCCGTACTTCTTAGTGAGTTCCTCTCGTTCAATAACTTTCTCCAGAACCTTCAGGGAACACCTTTGGTGTAAAATCAGAATGAAGAGACTCACAATCAAGTCAGGCTCTTCTCCATTGACAGGATGATACGTATTGGGGATGTCTATTGGATGACAAATAGGTAGTTTACCTCGTACTTCAGGTAATGACTCTTTTCTGGCAGTGTCGTACTCGCTGAACAAATGATAAACTGGAACTCTGACATTAGTCAATACAGCATTTAATGAAGGAACTGAATTATTGTATCCCAAATAAGTCACCAATTGATTGGCAACCGTGGTTTTAAGTTCAACCGTTTCAACATTTTCCGTATTTTCAAACTGGTCCGGAATTTCATCCAGCAACTGATTATGCAAAATAGTGGGATGGTAATTAGAGAAAAAAGATCTCTTCTTGAAGTGATTAAAGATATCTTGTTTCCAATTTTCGGAACGACCAAGATTGAAAGAAGACTTGACAAATCCTCGACGGAACCAATTACGTATATTTGTTTCCCAGAGATCTCGGTGCTTTGGAAATGCATGACATATAGGGTTGACCACCACGCATGAATCAAATAAATTTGGCTGAACTAAACTGGCATACAAACTAGCAAAACCTCCCATTGAGTGGCCGAACAAGATATTCATATGAACAACACTATTAGTATCAACCTGCAAAAAGGTCTCCCGTTCATCAACAGTTAAGATCTTGAGCAAGTCACGTCCACCGTCACACCAGTCATAACGAAGTCCTAATTTATCCTTGTTAGCCAAGGCTGAATCACCGTGATTCACAGCATCGATGGCAATGACTGTATTGATATGAATATTAGCAGAAAGAAGATAGTTTTTTTCTCTATCATTGAAATAGCTGAAAAGTTTATCGATATGATAATGCCATACCGCTTTGTTACTACTTGCACCAGGAAAAAAAACCAAGTTTAGCTCGAAAGTCTTTAACTGAGGATCAATCACATCGCTAATGGCCGAGGATGATTTGTATTTCCGATAGCAAATGTCAAGCCTAGGATAAGAACCGTCTTCAGATTTGAGTACCGAATATTCGGCCCGAGGATAAGCAGCAGCAGTCCTGTGAGTCTCGTAAGTGTAGTAAGAAGAAGAGCTAGGAATTAACATTAATGACAATCCAAAAATCGGATGGGAACCAGATCAATTTAAAACCTCTGATCTATGATTTGAGCTCGAACAATAGAGCCCCTTACTATCATATCTGGCTATTGTTCCCGACGTAAATCCGAAGCACAAACCGAATTATAGCACAAAAATGCGCTTGTTAGAGATGTTGCGTTGACAATGGAATTTGACCGCCCAACATCAATAGATCGAGGCCATTAAGACGCAGCTTATGCCCGTAAAACAGTTGGTATCAATGTTGAACACAAAAAATAGTAAGTGCTGATCCAATCAAAAAATTCCTTTTAGTCCTCGACTATAATTGGCGAATCAATGCAGCGAGGCTAATTTTAGGACTAACAGCTTTGGATCCTCATAGGCACCAAAAAGTCTGTATCAAAGTAAAGATTATCTCAAGTCATTCATCACGGTTAGATTTTTGGCTTACTGGGAAGATACTCACCAAGAGTCTTCTTAATAAACCGTTGGTAGAAATCTTGCTTGTTCTCACCTGGCTGAATCTGGAGAATTTGGCTCGATTCTTGACTTAAATTTTCAACTCTTTGTGTAATAAAACTTTCAATCACATCAATGGTGTCGTCAGGACACTGACCATTAATTAAGTGCTCTCCTTCCATATCAACCCCAGTAATCAAATGAGCGGGGACCAGGGATCTGATGAAAGGAACAGTTTGAGGTGGATTCCAAGTTGCGGTCTTGCCTGCTACATGACAAACTGGACGTTGTAAATGGGGTAATATCGACATGGTCAAAGGAAGAGCAGCACTGCCGCCAAAGTACGTGATCAATTGCTGGGCCGTAGAGCATTTGGATTTGTATTTACCCGAGGTCTCATCGTAGTATTTTTCACCTTGTATGAAATCATCAAGAACTCTTTTATCGAGAACCTTGTAGAAAGAATATTTTCTGAAGAACTTATCGAAATCTTGTTCTGTGTCGAAAGTGTCGATGATCAACGTGGTCATCTTGGAAAATGCTCTCAGGAATTGGTCTGTAGTCTTCTGATCAGTGTAAATGACCGGTTCAAAAGCCATCACTGAGTCGAATAAAGCAGGCTCGTAGAAACTAGCAATGATGGATTGTGTTGCACCCAATGAGTGTCCCACGGCAATGTTCCGATTACCTGAATCAATGAGAAAGTTTCCCTGTTGTTGTTCGGTCTTCAACACATGGATAAGATCTCTAGAGCCTTGTTCCCAAGGAAAGCAATGTCCTAACTTATTAGCATTTAACATGGCCGAGTCTCCATGATTAACGAGATCCATGGCCACCACGGTTCGAATATACCAATTCTTATTCTGGTCGTTATGGCTTAAGAGCTTCTCAATGTGGTATTTCCATACAGCCTTTTGCATTCCTGTTCCATGAAGAAAACAGAGGTTTATGGCGATTTTACCAGGCTGTATTGGCAGTTGAAACCTCCAATAAGCGATACTAAGTTTCTGATCCGGCAAAAGGGTGCTTCCAACAGGACGAGGAAGAGGAGCTTCAATTACTTGTAGGATTGGTGTTGACATTTTGTATATAAAAGCAATTGGCAGGAAATTAGCAGATCTGGGGGAACCTCGGACTATTTATATGGGGAAATAAGGCCTGCGAGGGGTTCGAACCGATGATATAAACGATTTTTTTTCTCCATCATCGTTTTCACCTCGGTCCTTTTCAAGCCGGAAACTTTTCATCTGACAAATCCACCAGCGACAGCAATCGGAATCGTTGGGAAAATGCCTGTTCTTCTTCGTTCCATCCAGCAGATCCGGGCTTGGCGACACCAACACTTGTTGGCGGGGCTAAAAGTGGGTTTGGTACCAACTATGGGAGCGCTTCATGCTGGGCATTGCTCTTTGATTGAAAAATCAAAAAAAGATAACGCCAAAACCGTGGTTTCCATTTTTGTCAATCCGTCTCAGTTTGCTCCTCATGAAGATCTTGATTCTTATCCAAGAACGTTGGACAAAGACCTTGAAATTCTCGAGAAACTACGGGGTGTAGATGCTGTATTTGTTCCCCAAGTACTGGAAATGTACCCTTCAGGAATCTCGTTAGACGTATCTCAACAAAGAGGAGCCTTTGTGACCGTCCAGGGATGTTCGGAGCAACTTGAGGGTAAATCAAGACCGGCCTTCTTTCGAGGAGTAGCGACCGTTGTGTCTAAGTTGCTCAATATCGTGACTCCCGATAACGTTTACTTTGGGCAGAAGGATGCCCAGCAATGTGTGGTGATTAAGAACCTTGTAAAGGATCTTCTCTTCAACACCAACGTCAATGTCATGCCTACTTTAAGAGAGTCCAACGGACTCGCCATGTCTTCTAGAAACGAGTACTTGTCTGAAGATATCAGACACAAGAGCTCCATCATCTACGCTGGTCTCTGCTCGGGTCAAAACTACTACAATACCGCTGTTTCTACCGGAAAACCACTGGTAGGTACTAGTGGCATCTTGTCCGCCATTGATAACACCTGGAAGTCTCTTCCAGAAGGGTTTTCCGTTGAATATGTGGCTGTCAGCCATCCTGAAACCTTGGAAGACCTCGACAACGTCGATTCTACAACCGGTGCCATAATATCCACTGCATTGAGAGTGCCAACGGCCTCAGGAGGTAATGCTAGATTAATTGATAATGTAGTATTACTACCAAATATGTAAATTTCATTCCATGTATATACAATTCTAATACAACCAAAATGGCTGCAAAATTTTTCTGTGCGAGGAACTTGACCTCAATTTAATCGTTAAAAACCTCTTGCTTTTAGTTTCTTCATCACTCTGGATGGTGTCTCTAATGTTTTCTCGAGCTTACTCTGTTCCATCAACTTAACTAACTCCTCCTTTGTAGTGGTTTTAAATCCCAACTTCTTCTGGTCCTTATCTCTCACACCATAGAATATGTATCCAAACTCGATCAACCAAGCGGGATGGACAGCTGTAACACAACTCATGTACTCTTTAGTGGTTAGAATCAATTCATGATACACCACATACTCCATGTCAATAGCGCCGTTCAAGCCTGAAGTAGGATGAAGAAACATATTCATGTAATTATGCCTCAAACTAACGTATTCCGCTTGTGAGTTACCACTTATGTTGGTTCGGAGAAGTTTAGACAGTTGTTGATAGTAACAAGCACAAAGACACCGTCTAATATCCACATCATCTTTCGCTTTCACCACAGGCATTTGGTTCTTTTTCATAATAAAGAGAAGCTGATTTCTAATCTCTTTTGCTCGGGATAACGATTTAGCTTGCAAGAAGTTTTGATTGCACCATGCTGAAACTTTAGAGTAACTCATACCAGGCTTTTTCAGCTGTTGTTCCCATTGGTTGAACACATTAAGGAGAGTTAAATGGTCCGATTCAATAACAGTAAACTTGTCTCGAACAGCGTCCGCCTCCCTTGCTCTCTCTTTTGGTCTATAAAAAACCGAAGGAACGGAAAGCATTGATACTATGATAATTGCTTCGTAGGAACACGAGAATCGAGGGTCACAACTTAACAACATGAACTTGGCAAGTGAAGGATCCATGGGAAATTTCGTCATATTGCGACCTAATGATGTTAATTCACCGTTATGATCAAGTGCACCAATAGACCAAAGTTCATATAATGACGAAGCAAGTAAATCGGGAGGAGGAGGATCCAAATATGGAAACCTTGCAACATCCTTCACTTTAAGTGATTTCAATAGTAGCATCACATTACTGAGATTAGTCCTTTGGATTTCGGGTATGGGTTGAACATACATTTGTTCCTCACCAACAGCCCTTTCAGTATAAAGTCTGTAAGCAACACCAGGCCCTGTTCTTCCAGCTCTTCCACTACGCTGCTGGGCATTAGCCAAAGATATAGGTACTACTTGTAACATTTCCATACCCAATCTAGGACTGAACACTTTAATCTTAGCTAACCCAGGATCCACCACATACTTCACTCCATCTACTGTTAAGGAGGTCTCGGCAATATTAGTTGCAACAACCACTTTTCTTCGTTTATCGTTCTTCTTACTGAATATACGTCTTTGAAGTTCAGAAGGAAGTGCCGAGTAAATAGGATAGACGTCAAGAGGAGGAGGGTTATCTAAGAGATCTAGTTTTTCATGGATCAAATCGCAAGTGGCCTCTATATCTTCCTGACCCGTCATGAAGACAAGGATATCTCCATCATTATGTGATGTTTTTGCTGCATTTTGAAGGTGAATGGTGAGAACCTGCTTTACTGCTTGTTCGACGTAATCGGAGCTTCCAGACCGGCTGAAGAATACTTCGACTGGAAAGGTTCTTCCAGGAATAGTGAATTGAGGAGCATTACCAAAGAAATGAGTAAATCTTTCAGCATTCATGGTGGCACTGGTAACAATCAACTTAAGGTCTTTTCTTCTAGCAACAAGCTGGCGAAATAATCCAAGAAGAATGTCTGTATTAAGCGATCTTTCATGGGCTTCGTCCATAATGATGCAAGAGTATTTATCAAGATTTGGGTCCTCCAAACTTTCCCGAAGAAGAATACCTTCTGTCATGTATTTAATTTTTGTCTTTTGTGAGTCAGTTTTATCATCAAATCTGACAGAATAACCCACTTCATGGCCGAGCTTACAATTCATTTCTTCACTCACTCTTTTGGCAACTGAGGTAGCAGCTACTCTTCTAGGTTGGGTACATCCAATCATTCGATCATAACCTGCTTCGTAGAGAAATTGTGTCAACTGGGTTGTTTTACCAGAACCAGTTTCTCCTATGACTATAGTGATCTGATTTTCAGAAATGCATTGAAGTAATTCGTCTTTAACGGAAAATGCTGGAAGGGACCTTCTTTTCAACTGAATTTCGGCATAGGACTCACTAGATTGAAAACCATCTTCATTTGTATCGTTTCGCTCATCATCCTTTTCGGTGTCAGTGGAGCCAACAATATTATTTAAACCGACAGCAGTGGTTGATTCCTTTGCCTGTGTTTGCCGTTCTCGTTTCAGTTTTCTATCTTTGACGGCAAAACTACCGTTTCTTGCTGAAAGTGCAAGCTCAGACTGTGGGTCTTTCACCACTTGAATATTGGGATCCACCCCCTTCTTGAACGTAAGAAGATGCAGTGATGCTTCGAGAAATGGGGGTACAAGAAAATGAGATATTATGGAGATATTAGAAGGAAGGTCTTGTACGGAAGCAATATGATGTTCTGGAGTTGGTTGTTCGTAAGACTCAGCCGGAGATGTATGATCTTCAATTGACGGTATATCGACATCATGCTGTTCTTGTTCCATTTGAGCAAGGTCCGAGAGTGAAGGTCCAGAAGGCTTGGATATCGTTTTTAGAACCGATGGAGGAATCACGACAGGCATCGACTCTTGTTTGATTCGAGTAGCGTCTTCTTTTTTTATTTTCTTGAAAGCAATTTTCGATTTGGATTTAAAACCCGTCTGTTCTTTCTTTACATTGGACTCATTTTTGAGTTTTTTAAACGGTATTGATGTAATTTCTTCTTGGCCCTCACTATCTTCAAGATCATCTAATATCAATAGCTTTCTTTTCGCCAAATCTTGCAGTTTCTTTTTGCTTTTCGTTATTCTTCCAATATTATCATTAATCTGATCGTACACTTTATAAGCAGACGTTTCATTTAGTCCTAATGCTTTGGCTTGGAGGATAAAATTAGCTTTATCTCTGTTATTTTCGAAAAATTTCACTAAGGTGGTCGTGAATTGGTCATTTACGGATCGTCCTAACTCAGCAGATACAAAAGAAGTTACCTGACTAAGCGCAGACATCTAGTCCCTCTATTTGCTGTCGTTTTTACTGAAATATAGAAACTAACAATATGTAGTAGAAATGTCTCTGGAACCGGCCCAATTAAGCGATGGAGACACGTGACAAGGATTTGCGACATTTTATCAAAATCACCACGACATTTATCCTCCTACTAACCTGGAGAAGACTTTCTTTTACTGAATGAAGGCATTTCTGAATGCTATAGTAGCAAGGTACTGGATAACTCCAGCACCGACGTCTGCAAAAGAAGCCAAGTATATTTACAGGAGCTTCGAGAATATCTCCGAATGTAGCATGGAGTATCTCCGATTCCAGCGTGGAAAACCAGGAATAAACCTTTATGGAAGCTATTTGATGGTAATATACAATAATCTGGATTCGTGTGCTACAGATCCTTTCAATTTTAGTGAAGGCAAGGAAGCCAGTGTGGCTCAGAGATACAAAACAATTGAGAAACTACGAAATATATGTGCATTACCTCGGTATTCTTATATAGAGAATAATGTCAAGTTTTTCGAAGAAAAGCATTCTTTAGCATTCTTTCATGAATTGACGGACCAAGGGAGGCAGTTCCAAGGGAAGTACAATATTTCACCCTGTACTGCTGAGTCTCCGTTTGCCAATATAGGGGGAGATTGTAAAGTCTCTGACCTCCAGAGGGCGATTAGACATGATTATACCAAATTCCATAAATTCACGTTGATGGGATTGGAAACTGGCGAAGATGCCATGAAACCAATCCACAGTCAAAGCTAATTGCCATCTGTATTTGAGAAAAGCATTTAAGTAAACGACCATAGCATATTTAAGTAAACGAATAAAGCATATCCAAGTTAACGAACATAGCACAGAGTAATTTCGAAGCAAAGGCACCACTTCTACAAATACATAAATTGCTTCCAAGTAAATAGTGAGAATACAGTAACCAATAAATGAACATTAGTATATAAAGTATAGAACTAAATTATAAACTTTTCTGGACAAAAGAAATCACATTTTATTAACAGTTTCCATGTCTTTTTCTAACACTCCATTCAAATAATTTAAGCCCATTTGTTGCTTTAATAATAAGCCTGATAATTTGTTAATTAGCTCTTCATTGCTCTTGTCATTAGAATCATTTTCATCATCTAACATAGACCCCAAAGAGGTATCAAGTTCTTGACTTCTTTCTTTAAGAATAGCTAATCTTGCAAATATATCATTCAATTTACCCAACGAACCATTGGGATTAGTCAATTTTGTATTTAATGAATCGAATTGCTTTGAGATTTCTTCTTCTTCTGGCAATAATGGATATCCTCTTAACTTAAGAATGGCTAAGATCGTAGCTAATCTCAATAATCTTCTGGATAACTTGACATGCTTAGCCTTAGCTTTTAAAATTCTAGAAGTATTGTCTAAATCATGTTTGGCAGATAATGAGGTAATTTGCTCATTCATCAGGTTTAGTAATAACCTAGATTTAGCCACATAGTCTAATTGAGTTTCTATTCTTTGAGCAACCTCAGTGAATGACGTTATCTTTACAGGATAATGAAGGTTACTGGGTCTATTTGACATGGCAGTATCCCAATCTTCTGGGGACTCATTAGAAGGTCTTGGTTGATTTAGAAGAACATTGATCTCTTGTTCACTGAATTTATTATACAAATGGGTCTTCAAAGCACATTTAGAAGAGTTTGGATCCCATTGTTCTTTGATTTTAAGAAGTTGATCATTAATTGCTGGTGTATATGACGATTGAGACAGTTGGTTATTGAAAAGGGAACTGTTGAGGTTGGAGTTGTTTTGGTTTTGGCCAAGTAGCCCATTTTGGGGCTGATTGAAAAGACCACCGGATTGGTTATTATTCTGCCCAAGAAGTCCGTTGGATTGGTTATTGTTTTGCCCACCGAGAATCCCATTCTGTTGCCCATTCTGGTTGTTTTGACCAAATAAACCGCCAGTTTGAGGCTTTTGCTGAGAAGTACTTTGACCGAAAAGACCACCTGATTGAGTACCATTTTGGTTATTCTGCCCAAATAGACCACCTGATTGAGTATTATTTTGGTTATTTTGACCGAAAAGACCACCTGATTGAGTATTATTTTGGTTATTTTGCCCAAATAGACCACCAGATTGAGTATTGCTTTGATTATTCTGACCAAAGAGACCACCAGATTGGGTATTGGACTGATTTTGTTGACCAAAGAGACTTGAAGCCGGTTTATTTTGGTTTTGATTCGCTGAAAGTCCCGAATTGGTGGACTGATTCCCCCCAAAGAGACCCCCAGAAGGCTGGGAAGGTTTGGATTGACCTCCAAAGAGACCTGAAGACGGTTGGCTGCTTTGATTATTTTGACCGAAAAGCCCAGAAGATTGTTGATTATTTTGATTATTTTGACCGAAAAGTCCATCTGATTGTTGGCTATTTTGAGCGCCAAAAAGCCCAGAACTTGGCTGGCTTTGTTGGGATGCTTGGCCAAACAACCCCCCAGATGCATTTGGAGCCGTAGCTGTGGAATTCTGTCCGAACATGAAGAAGAAATTGGCTTTAGATTTAAATCTCAAGGTTGAAATTTTGCTAGCGCGATGCAAAAGGAAAGACCCGTACACCATAACAAAATGGAAGTGAATATGAAGAAGTAGAACAACGGAAACAAAGCATGACTTAAAGACGGAGAGCAAGGCGACAAATGTATAGGACTTGGATAAAGCTGTGGTAGAAACGGATCGCATTCAGAGAGAAAAATGACAAGTTTGAGGCCAAATAGCGAGAATTGAGCCGTGCTACAGAGATCAAAGATTGACCAAGATAGTTATGAATGTATCATATGCATTAGTTTACATGTATAAATTAAACCTGGTTGTTAGACTAGGAATGGAGCTATTGATCGGATTGGCGTTGCTTGAGGAATTCTTTGGTGGCACCTTTGTCGTAACCGTAACCTTTGTAGATTGGATTCTCTTTCAAATGGATCTGTTGTTCGACGCCAGGAATGGTTTTTTCTAATTTTAAGTTGGCGAAAACACATTTGTTGAATAACTTTTCGGCTCCTCTACAGTTACCCAATCGGTGGTTTTCTTGTTCCAAGCATTCGTAATGTAACTTGAATTCATCAAAGCAGTATTTATTTATATCTTTCAAGACGGACACAGCACATCTAGTGACTCTTCTACCTTCCTTCAAGCATTCCAAGGTACCTCCGTTCTTTTCATCTTTACACATCATGAAATCATCGTTATATGGTTTACATTTGGCGCCAATGAAAAATGCCGATGACAAAAGTGGAGCAGAAGTAGCACCAACTTCGTCTACTTCGGGAAGTTCTTTGGGTAACGGGTTTTTATCAACATTTTCCCATTGATGTCTAGCGACGTTGATGTTACCTAAGACCATTATCAATGAATTATTTGTGAAAAGGTCTGAGTACTTAGAGTCCGAATTTTATGGAGGATTATTTTTCTCGCCTTATTAGTGGTGCTGAGAAGTACGCCTGGTACAGAAGAAAACGCGTAAATACTGGAACAGAAGCCGACCCTATAACTACTTCATGTCCAGGAGAAGGAGAGTTGGAAGGGGTACAGGAATGATGTGTGTGGATAAAGGAAGATGGGTCTGTGGAAATTGCGAGAACTTGGAGAGTTTCAATGGTACAATGGTGGGTGAAATTGACTACATGGTCGAAGATATCGCAGATAACCAATTCGAGAACTTGAGCAAATTTGAAGTTAAAGGAGAGCCAATACGGGCCAGCTGAACAAGGTGTGGCCAATTCTTGTACAATAGAGGATGGTAAATACGTTTTTCTTGTTTTTTAGTGGACTGTCGTTGAAGTAGAGTAGGAGTTTGAAATACCGCAAAAAAGAACGTAATTTTCCTATAAGCACGTATGTTGAACGTTAAATGACACTTGAATTGTCGAATTGAAGTGCAATGTTCTCAGTTTGAAGCTTTGGATTGAACGAGATGTATAAAGAAACGTAAATTGGTCTGTCTAGGAATTGTGGGATCTCTACATGGCAAGTACCTAGAATGGTCGCAATTTGTCCCAGTAAGGAAATTTATGATCCCAAACATGCCTTAACAAAAAAATCTGAAAATCCTAAGAAATACTACGTTTGGTTTAGAAATCGTTTAATTGTGTAGGGGAAGAAGTAATTCTTTTTATTCTGGGCTACAATACCTGCTGTTATAAGTGTTTAAACTTGTTAAATATATGTGCTAAGAAACATGATAAAAGAGACCTTCGACAAAAATGGATATCGTCAAAGTACATGTGGGATCCATCAAAGACTACATTTTGTAGTACCGTTGAAGGTCACTAGAATAAGCTCTCATTCCTTCCTCATCAATAGAGTACACAATGGATCACATCAAGTTAAGCAAAAAGTTATTTTCCGGTCGTTCTAGCAAATACCTCATAGAACTAAGCAGATGAATTTTGCAGCCGAAGTGTAGCCTATTGAACAAACCACTAAACAGCAATTTTGGATAAGTGAGACAAAATGCCCTCTTTTAACTATGTCCTTCATATGAATACACCTGGCTTTTGCATCTACAATATAGCAACTACATCATAAAGCATGTTTCTTTTTTCTTTTTGGTTTTGCGATGGATAATGATCTTAGCAATGTAGAGATTGATTGGTGTATATTAAAGACTACTTTTATAATAAATATACAATCTAATTTTACACTCACCACACACTGTACTGTACAATCTACTGTTGATACATAACCGACATATTTTGCTGTACTTTTTAATTGAGTGTGGGAAATAGACGAAAACCTTATCCAGTCAAACCAAACCAAGAAAACCCTTTTCATCCGTCAATAAACAACAGTAGTACGATACGGACGTCGGTTATTTCTCCCATTATTCCAATCGCCTGATGTTAGACTTGCATTTACTATCGGATACTGAGCCATTATCCCCAATTTGGGGCCAAATTACCTGATTTGATGCTCGGTAAAATACACCTTCGGAAGCAGACCCAAATTTCCGGTGTCCACAATCAGCCAATCACATGGCTCCATTCCAGTTTAAGCCAAGTTGTTTCCTCAAATTACCAGTTGCAGGATGCGTCAATAGCACAGCATGTAACTCTCGATTTGGGGAATCATTTCCTGATTCCTCTAAGTTATGCATGCCCCCTTGAAAATCTCTTTGGAGGTGACATGCTGCTTGCATGAATAAAACGACCTCCTGGAGTTATTTTTGATGGCTCCAACATGCATTTACCTTGTGAAATCGGAAACGGATTTTATATTCTTTTCTTAGCAATGGGCTGGGGACCTTAGCATAAATGCATCCACGTGAATTATGTGTGGTTCCTAGCTATAATTGCATTTATGTATCTAGGAGTGCTTGACTCGTGCACATATCGGATTAAGTGCCCAAGGGGCGGTGAAATTATCTCTTCGATGCTGTGTTTCAGGTAGGCTTAGGATCTTGTAGTATAGGTTGACAGCTAGCGCCATGACTATAGCTTTAAACTGAACAGACTCTCGAAAATGTCACGATTTCGACCAAATATCCTGAATTTCGGTAGGTATTCGAAAAAGATGGTTGCATTAATTCAACAATACCTTTCTTACACAGGACAAACCGCTAGGTGGAAGTTCCCTTGTTGGCCTTGATGGCCTTAATAGCATCCAGTTCATGGCCAACGACCTTGTACACAGTCAATAATTGAAGTTTCAAATCCAGAGAAATGTTCTTACTTAGCAATTCGTTCAAATAACCAATGAACTCAATCTTTAATGATGCGATTCGTGATTTGATCGTTTTCTCCATCACATTGACCTCTTGTAGAATGGACTCTAACTTATTCAATGAAAGGTATTTGGCAGTTAAATCTTTCAATTTCATCAGAACGTCAATTGTAGCATCTTCAGCGTTTAACAAATATTCAAAGCTACTTAGTTGCTCATTAAGCAATAATATGAGCTTGGATCTTGTCTTCAATTGCACCAATTTCTTCTTATGATCCAACGCAGCTAGAACCGTTGAGTTCGACATCAATAAATTATCATGAACAGAATTTAAGTCATGGTTGAAGTGCTTGATGTCAACTTTGATTGAATTTATCAACTCCAAACTACCATTGATGGATTTTCCAAGCTTGATGAAATCTTGATAGTCGGAATTAACCAAATCAAGTAGTTCTTGATTTAAAGAATTAGATAAATTACTTAAGTCTTCAATCAATGAATTAATCGATGTGAATCGATGGTTTTCATACAAAAATTCGTCTATATCAATTTCCTGCTGGAAATCATCCCTGGATACCGTTGTAGGGTAGGGAAACGAATCAGAAACGCCTAGATACGATGCCATAATACGTAAAGAAGATGTTAACAGAAGATTTCAACTACAAAACCCGTGCCGCCTCGACAAGAAAAAATCTTGGCTCTAACCTAAAAATAATAGACCCGTTCACCAACAAACACCAAGGGACCATTTCATAAATGCATTCCCAATTCAGGTGTCGACTTATCAACGGAATTCTCTTTCATCGAAGGAATCGCTAAACTGGATTGGGCAACGACGAATTTTTCCCAAATAGACTGGTGACATCACTATATACTAACCAAGGCGATGGTTAATAATGAGTGAGCAACACTAACAATACGTAAATTCTGCAGGGTACACCATTCTTATTTCATATTTGGGTAATATTTAGTTTTTCCTTATTGAAGATATACGCAATTTTAAACAAACAGGAGGATTATCTCAATTGAGATGAAAATTGACGAAATCGTGTAAACTTGCCTCGAAGGTTGGGGGAAATTAATTTGATGTATCAGGGCTCATAAACGAAGAATTATGTGAAATCGCCCCTATTGTTGCCGAAAGAGAGGGTCAAGTGGAGATTTTATGGTTATCTTATGAATTATGATGGATAAACGAAATTATGAAAGAGTGGGCATTTAGAGATGATAAAGATATTGCGCTCTTAACTTTAATTGAGCCGTGAATCGTAAAACTAACTTTGAGGATTGAGTATGCTGATTATATCTGACGTATTATTTATGCTTTTCAATCTGCAATAATCACCTATTTAGACATCATCGGTAACAATGGAGATATCAGTATATCGCTTAATCGAGTCGTGTACAATAAAGAAATCCTTTCCTATTTCATCTAGGATGCACGTTACCCGATATACAGAAGATAACTCAAAGAATTATGAGCAATGATCAATCAAGAGGGTGTCAATTATGAATTAAAGGTTGTAAAGAATGAATTGATTTAACAAATTTAGGGGCAATTTGTCAAATAAAACGCTCACTAGTTACGAAGGTGAACATGGTCAATTTCATGATATGATTATGTATATACTAATTAGGAATTACTGGAACGCATTAACTCAGGGACATGAGTGCGATCGATCTGCACTAAATAAGCGTAAAAGATAAAATGCAAGAAAAGGAGACGTAACTTACAGCGATGTCCGACCCGCGCATTAGGGAATTATTTTGTAGTTATCTAAAAGTTTATCTCCATATATTACTTTAACTTAATTTTAATATTGATGTTAAAATTAAAATTAAAATTAAATAATTAATTTATGTCTAAATTGAATATATTAACTATGAAACGTATATGGTTATTATCAAATTGATGATTGATCAATGAAGAAATGGGGTCCTAACAATTAAACGGTAACATTCCTGAAATGCATTCAAGTACCAAATCCATTTTTGTGATCCTGATGCATCATGCGGTTGAAAGCACTGACACTGCAACTCCTCATTTTTTACAGGTTATGGCCACTCACCCGACCGGGAATAACTATAAAAATCCAGCTACACCCATGTTTTTAGTATTGAATAATCTTCGATTTAATTCACTTAGAAGACATTATATAAATCGAATTAAGTTACAATGTCAACTGCTGTTTATTATCTGAATCATAATATGCCAGTTGAAGATGTTCATTCAAAACATACATTACCTTCTTTATCACAAATTATGCCAATGAATAATGCTGCAAATTCTGCTACTGGTAGCCCAAATGTTAGTAATTCACAAGCTGAATTATTTAGCCAATCTGGTTCTCAACCTTCTCTGCTAAATACAACTCCTGCTTCAAGTTTTAGTGGTGGATCTTCTGGTAATTACATCACTACAACTAATGAAAAATGTACTTGTAAATCAAATGCTAACAGGATTCCAAGACCAAGAAATGCTTTCATTTTATTTAGACAAAAATATCATCAAAGTGTTTTAGATGAAGGTTCAGTGATCAGAACCAATCCTGAAGTTTCAAGAGAATTAGGAAGAAGATGGAGATCTTTGAGTGCTGAAGAAAAAGAACATTGGAATAATTTAGCTGAAGAAGAAAAGAAAAATCATGCTAAGAAATACCCTGGTTACAGATATACCCCAAGAAGAAATGGTAAGAACAAAGGATGTCCTGCTTGTCGCCAAAAGGCACTCAGACAACAACAAGTTCAACTCCATAATCAACAAATGCTTCAAATGCAACAAGATCAATATTATATGATGCAACAAAATGGTGTTACATCAAATCCATCAACCAATAATACTTCAAGTATACCGCAAAATTATCATCAAGGCATCCAACAAGGCATCCAGCAAGGAGTTTCACAATTTGTGATTCAATCAAATCCATTTTCCCAACATCAACATCAAACTTCTAATCCTTTCCCTCAACAACAATTTCAATTTTCTTTCAATGACCAATCCACTCAATCCAATCAAGATAAGTTAAGTCCCTTAAGTGCTCCAAATCAAGCCCCTGCCGTTAACCAAAATTTTGTTAACGGAGGTCAATTCATGACTAACGAATCTTTCATGCCAAATCAACAGTTTTTGTATGATAATAACGGCGCTCATCCTCAACCTCAAAGATTCAATTCATTACCAACTCCTGTTTCGAATGGAGGTTCTTATGGATTTGATGTATTCATGCCTCAACAGCAACAATAGTTTAATTCTTGTTTGTATATTAGTAGTCTTGAACATAATAAAATGTGATGTAAAATACATGATTGAATATACAGTTTTTCGATGATAAGTTTGATTAGTTTATTTTAGTTAAGGTTTAACTTGCGTTGTACAATTTTGATTATTACTAGTCTCTGTTTTCCTAGGCTTAAGCGTCTGTTACTTTATCAGAACCATCAGTTATACTCGGGTCAATGATGTTCCCATAGTTAAACTAAGTTTTAACATGATGTCGTCACTACTGCAAAAATTACAGGTTGCAACCACGGCCCACCCATGGTGCCTGCATAAATGCCCACCTGCATCATTGCCCTCCTCATCCGGATTAGGCAAGTCTAAAATCCCGGCGTCGATTTTCTGCTGCTTCCCCTTGTGCCGAGGAGAAGTTTAGTCAGATCCTGTTCTATAAAATTGAGAAACCACACGTATCTGTAAGGCGTGAAAATGACGTAGGCGATGCAGTGCAGTATCGATTAATGTTTCTGTTTTTCTTAGGCCGGATTTATTGCTGATATCTACTAATGGTAATTTTGTGTTTCCGATTAATCTTTTTAGGAACAGGTTTCTTTTTGTTATTAGCGTTGAAGTTGCGCCTGCACGTTGGAGGCACATATATCTGATTGGTTCAAGAGGTACATCTGCACGGGGCTCATGACCTGACACCGAAAGAAACGACGGGTGAGGGCGGACACGACACGACACGACACGTGACGTGCAGCAACCAGCATGAGGACCTCCACCACAGTTTACTCCATCTGACGCCTCTTGCAACGTCCATAACACGACACGGACATTGGGGTAATCTGACACCCAGGATGGAAATATGATTTTTACAGGTTAAGTGGATAAGCCCACTGCACATGTCAAGTTGCGTTACGCACCCTGCACACCCGGTGTTGTGCTGCAAAAAAGGCTTTCAACGTAACCATGTCAACATATGCAGTTTGATGGCCGGTTTTTGTGCATTTGGGATAGGCGGTGGCCGGGTCAAGATTTTTGCTGCCAGCAACGAATGCGCTCTGCATGTGCTTCACATATAGGAAACGCAATTATCGGGGGAATTCAGGGTCTGAGCATATGATGCTATTCAACCTATCCAAGCCTGGTTATGAATCCAGTTGCACCTCTTCTATCGGAAAACCTTAAATGCGGAGGTACTAAACCTTATCTTGAATGGCACACAACTACATCCCGATCTAAAGTTACAAAATAACTCAATGCTCCACTTATAATTGCGGTGTGGTGCAGTGAATTCCGATGAGGTTAGTCTATTGTGTGAGCAATATTTTTTTCCACGTTCAATTAGATAGCCCTTAAACGACGGAGGTTGGGTTGCGTGCAGCTAATTTTGACTCGATTATTATTACCGTTTTGGGACTTCAGAATCGAATCACAACCATTAAGGTTTTCTGAAGGTTATACCGAGTAATTGACCTATGGGTTAACAGGTAAGCGTATCTGTAGATTGTAATTACTGCATTTCTCAGCTAGCAATCGTATCTGTAGGATGTGGCTGCTTATTGGCGAAAGATGGTGATTTGAACCGTTGAGACCTGTTGACTATTAGTATAGCTGTCATCATGCTTGTTCCAACAATAGCCCCATTCATGGAATCTGCAATGATGTATTGTTTTGTCGTAGTGTAAGATGGACGGGTCCATTTCCATAGATTGAGACACAAACGGTGTCTTGACCATATTGACTTTATCTACGTGGTTGCGTACTTACTTTTGAGGTAAACTCATGGATTGACTGCTCATGGACTGCTCATGGACTTTGAATACTCATGGACTTTGACCGTTTAGCGGACGTGAATATGACTACATCGCTGCATTGTGCAATTTGTCCTCTTCTGGAAGTATGGCGCCTGATACTTATCGTTTGTGGCTTCGTTTGGTGATAACTGGCTTCATTAGTGCTTCAAACTACACTTCACTATCGTAAATCGTACATAAATAAATAAACTAAGTGTATATAACTTTTAGCACCCTAAACCTATGGTTTTTCTTCATATGTCTTCACCAAAACTATCGATGGTGACAACTTCTCCAGGCTTAAATGGAGGTAATCCTAAATATGGACATCCATCACATCTAAAAGCATCTCCCAATGCACAAGAACCACAACCTCCTGTTTTACCTTCAATTGTAAAATCAATTTCTGTTAAATCTTCTTCCGTGAATTGAACTTTTCTTTGCTTTAATTTTTCTTCAATTTTAATTGCTTCTAAAGTGGCCGATTGGGCCATTTTACCTAAAATTGAATCTTGTAAAGTTTGTTGATTGGCGATTTCTGCTTCTTCAATCTCTTTAAGTCCACATGTACAATCTTTGCAAGCTTTTCTTCTTTTTTTGTTGGAAAAATCACATTGTTTAGGTTGAATAGTTGATGAAGGAAGATCTTCTAATAATTCATCTTCATTTATAAGTTCATCATCGGATTCAGAATCCGAATCAGAGAAATAAGTTAATTTTTCCAGAGGCCTGATTCTTTCTGACGATGAATCACTTCCCGGACTTGTTGGTGTAGTTAATCCATTCGATAAACTTACTCCTTTGCCAATCTTGCTTCCAATATTATTATTATTTTCATTGGTCTTACCATTTTGGCTGTCGCTACTATCTTCAATACTTCTCTTCTTTCCAAATTTCAAATTCAACTTTTTACCTTCATTCTTCTTCTTCAACATCACCACTTCAACAGGTTTTGGTTTGACCCATTCGTTATTTTCAATAATTAATCCACTCATAATCACGTCCAAGTCTTGATCTTTTGGTAAATCTCCAATAATTTTCCCACTCTTCTTCAAACTCGACGCCAATTTTTCAATAGTACTCGAAGGTAGACTTAAATGCAGTTCATTAGGATTAATATATTTAATTATGTCGTAGTATTCGTTTGATAAAGTTATAACTTCTTTTGCTACTCTATCAATGATCTGTTGGGACACTTCAGCGCCAGGATATTCGGTTTCAACTCGAAGTTTTTCCTGTGACACCTTCTCTACGTCCGTCACTACCGTAGGATGCAATAAAATAAGTATATTCATACTCAAAAATGTTAGATTAAATTAGATGATGTTAACAAAGTTAAGAAGAATTTTTTTTATAATGGTCCGATTAGTAATGCGGTCCGCACACGCACACGCCCGTACACCGCAAGGGGGCACAAACTCCGGTTCAGGAAAAAGAAACCTGCTCAAGATGACGTACCGGAGGGCTATGATTGGATGGAATGCAAGGTGAGTATATGACATGACCATGATGACGAAAACATTAAGGTGAACTTGAGTGGATATCGCCTGGACGATGACTAAAGGAAGACATTCGTATTGTCGTCACTCAACTGTGACGACATGGACTGATGGAATAGATAACAGAATGCATCGTGTATTATGTAATAAACGTAGTAGTGGTAGAAAATTATCTAAAGAAATAATTAGTTTCGATTTGAATATGACGATTGTATAATAAGTATTATGACGCCTTTTGCTGAATCACGTAAACCATCTACTGTTAATCATGATAAAGTCATGATGTTATTACGCTGTTCATTCAAATTAGGTTATGAAAATTATGGTTGCGAAAGCTTACAAAATGGCTGCAACACTTTTCAAGACAAGACAGGCTCACCATGGCTTGAATACACATTTATGATAGAATCGAGTACGTCTGTATTGTTGGCAACCTAAGCTGTGGACTGGCTGATTGAATAGGCCTAATGGAGTATATAGACTCAGACACTACAAGCCTACAAACAGAATAAAGTCAAACAAACCGTGGATTATTGATTGAGCAAACCAAAGTTATGCTTCACACTAGACTTAGTGATGATTTCCAGCCATCGCAAGGAAACAGAACGGCCCGGCCTTCACTTATCCACCACGAATATCCCTAATTACTTGACAGCTACAGACGCAAGTACTTCAATACACAGTGGGAAATCCTGAAATTGCTTTTGGAGCTAAACACAATCCAATGTAACTAAGCAGTTTGTCTTTATTTTTAGATTCCAGACGAGTATCTGAACGTCATCTAAACAAGTTGTGTATGAGGTTGGCACAGAACAAACTCGAGCCCGTACCGATGGGACTTGGGGCCCAACAGACTGCAGAACGTCTGTACCAGCACCACCTGCTTTTGTACCAGTAACACAGACAGCTTGTATAAATAGCCTAGACGGCTGTATCAGTAGCCATCATAGACGTTGATGTCTTAACGACCTATTTACGACTAATCATTGTTCAAAGCTTATTCCATAATGTCCCGAGTGCCTAAGAAACAGCCGACTTTCTCCTCTCCACCAAATAAAGTTCAGTTCCACTTACACCACGTTTTAATCCACAAACGTGACCCCAGGGCGTCCTACTTTTCTTAGACAAGCAACCTTTAGTGGGCCCCTCTTCGGAGAATTAGCCATTTCGTAATTCCATGCATATCAAGCCAGAATTCACCGATACATACCCAATCTAGAAATAATCCCTTCTCAAGACACCGTTGCCCCATAATAAAGCCCTTTGTCGTACCTTAGGCGTTTGTAGGCAAGTTTCGGAGAAGAACCTTTGACAGGTACGGCTCGCATCGTTAAAACCTTAATGCGACAACCGGTGAAGTTAAACTGGATGTTTCCCACCAAAAAACCACCACAGCTCCATGGATATTCAATTTGGTGATCTCTGGACATCTCCATAGTGGTTTTTGGGCTCGATTTGGCCAAGATCATTAGGATTAAATTGCAAGAATGCATCTAACCTCTAGCATTTCTCCTCGTAAAACCCCTCGCGGACCAATGTATTGTTTTGGGAAATCCGGGGAAATGTCATGGCTACTATAAATACGTCAAAATGCCAAGGTCAAAAAAATGAAAACTGATTAAAAGGTTCTCTCTTCAAGAATTGACTCGATCATGGACTCTCTAAGCGATAAACATTCCATTGAGCATCAAGAGAAGGATGGCCCTACCTTGGCTCCTTTAGACGATCCTCATGTGTCTCTCAAACAAATTGTCAAAAATAATCCGGTTGCTAAATGGACTAAGACAAGATTCCATATCTACTTGATTTGTGTATGTCTTTTCCTCGGTACCACAATGAACGGTTACGATGGTAGTCTTATGACAAGCATCAACACTTTGGACGAATACATTGATTACTACAATCTTGACTCCAGTGCTGGGGGTACAGGATTAGTATTTAGTATTTACTCTGCTGGGGCCATTTGTGCTGTCCTTTTCATTTGGATCACTGATTTCATCGGTAGAGTTAAAACCATTACCTTGGGGTTGTTTGGTGTGGTTATTTCCGTGATTATCATGTCTGCTTCTGCTAACCATAATGCTTTCATTGCTGGGAGATTCTTAATTTCCTTCTTTTCCGCCATTGCCCTTTCTGCTGCTCCCATTTATATGGTGGAGATCATGCCTCCGGATTTAGGTTGGTTGGTTGGGGTTTTAAACACCTGTTACTACATTGGATCCATTATTGCTACCTGGACAATGTATGGTACCTCGATCCATTATAAAGGTACCCCCAATGCCTTCAAAATAGGATTATGGTTACAGCTTCTTTGTCCTGGTCTTGAATTACTTATCGTTTGGTCTTTCCCAGAAAGTCCAAGATATTTATATGCCAAGGACCAAAAGGAGAAGGCTCGTCAAATTATCATCAAATACCATGCCAACGGTGATGAAAACCATCCTATTGTTAAGGCAGAAATCGACCAAATTGAACAATCTTTCAAGGTAAATGGTCTCTTAAAGCCAAAAGACTATTTGGATTTCCGTGGTTTCTTCAATTCCAGACAAAATAGAAACAGGTCATTTATTGTCTTGTGTTGGTCTTGGTTTAATCAATTTAGTGGTAACCAAATCATTACTTATTATATGACAACTTTATTCCTTCAATTAGGTATTGAAAATTCAACTACAAGACTACTCCTTACCGGGGTCTATAACATTCTTTGTTATATCTTTGCTGTTTGTGGGGGTGTCCTTAAAGAGCGAGTTCCGAGAAGATTCATTCTTTTATATGCAAATGTTGGTTTTATCATATGTTTCATTGCATTAGCAGTATCAATGAAAGAATTTCAAGATAATCCAGATAATAAAACTGCAGCCTCTGCCGGTATTGCCTTCATTTATATCTTTGGTATCGTATTTTTCTCATTTGCATTCACTTCCATCCAACCAATTTATCCTTCGGAAGTAATGTCAAATGACATGAGAGTCAGAGGGATGGCTTTGTATCAATTTATCAGTAATGTTGCTTCATTTGTTAATCTTTATTCAGCCCCAGTGGCAATGCAAAATATTAAGTATTGGTACTACGTTTTCTATGTTTTCTGGGACTTATTCCAGTTCATCATCATTTATTTCTTTTTCATTGAAACCAGTTCTTTGACATTGGAAGAAATCGAAAATGTGTTTGATCATAAACATCCAGTCAAGGAAAGTGTTCGGTTATCTAAAATAGCTAGGTCTTCTGTCAAGGTAAATGATGAAGAAAAGGTTTCAGATGAAGAGATTATATCTTAAGTTACTCATTGTTTAAATGTCAGGTGTGATGAAGAAAAAGTTATATTTAAAGTATATCTACTTGCTATACTTAAAGAGCTGGACCTCTTTTTTTATAATACATAATGCAAAAAGTAATAATACGCACGAGAAGTAAAAAAGAAAATCAAACAAATGCTTCATGAACCCATTATGAAATGCCAATAAATAAACAAATGCAGAATTAAATTTCATCCACTTCTGTATCGTCATTCTCTTCTATATCGGTAGCATCATCGTCTCCGGATTTAATTGGAGGTAGCACACGTCTAGGACTTGATTTAGAAGATGTAGGAGATCCATTTAAATGGTTTGGGGAATGATGAGGCGAACCATTGTTGAGGCTTGGATTTCGACTATGGCCAAACTTGATGGACTGAGGAGATGATAATGACATAAGCGATAATACGGCATCTTGTTCATTTGACTCTTCCGGGCCTGCTTTTAAGCTGACATTCAACGAAGGTAGCTTGACAGATTGACTTGGTACTACATTGGGTACGTTGGGGGACTTCTTCAATTTTCTTCGATTCAAGGCCGCAATCAATGCATTATGGGCACTGGATTCTTCATCTGGAGAAGGAAGATCAATGATGCTGCTAGTTTTCTCTTCTTTGAACACAGGAGATTGCTGGAGGGTTTGTAAATTGATATTGGCTTTTGATAGGTTTTTCAATTTGGACTCGTCAAACGATCTTCGTTTGTCATCTCCGTATAAGGCAGTTGAAAATTTGGATTCATCAAAGGATTTACGCTTATCGCCATCCAACGAAGTTCTTAGTTTTTTAGAAGGGGATTCATCGCTCAAAGACGATTTGAGCTTTTTTGTAGGAGAGTCCACAAATGAAAGTTGGGTAAATGTCATGCTTTTATCGGTTTGCATTTTTCCTAGTGCCGATGTCAATTTGTTTCGAAGTTGACTACTGATTTCGGACAATTCTTCCTTGTTGGGGCTTTCGTCAAACAACTTCTTGGGACTGAAGTATTGTGGAGTTCGGGTCAACCGGTCGCTGGTCTCGTATGGAGTACATAATGAAGCGCTAAGTCTTTTGAGTGAAGGAGAAGTGGCTCTTTTCGTTCCAGGGGTATTTTGGTCAGGTGTCTTCAAATAAGCGCCGAGGTTATTTTGGGAGCTTGAGCTTCGGGATAATCTTGAGGTTTTCGGGGTCGCTGGAGGCGATGCAGAAGGTGTTGAAGGAGGATTCCTACTCATGATGGATTCGTTTTGATCGGACGTTATTGCGGTTATTCTTGGTTTCTTTCTTGGTGTAAGTGTAGCTGAAAGTGAAGGAGGGTTTTTTGTTTATTTCGCGCCTGGGTATGGGTGGGTCGTGGACAAACCAATGCTCTTATTAAACCCCGAACCAAAGGGTCTTGGAGACGGTTGGGCAGGCATGAAGGGGGTGTAGAGGGCACGGTGGAGGGAGGGCATAATGGCGCAAGGATTTGGGATAATTTGGAAAGTTGTTGTAATCAAAAAGAAAGGTTGGGTGTGTTTTCGTTCGCCATATACTTTCGTATACTTTCGTATACTCTTATTTCTCCAGGAACAAATAGTCGTATCAGACAATAAAATTTCCTAAAAATCACCACCAGTAGACTCCTTAAGGCAAGAATATCAATACTACAGCGTATTTTTCTTTTCACAATGGAAAACCGTCATTTTTTGCACCTTTCATGGCTTTTCAACGTCTGGGTTTTGCAGCCGTATGGGGTCGTGTGCATGCCTGCATCTGCAACTTTATGTCAAAATTAGGAACTCAACCCTCCGTCTTCAAAACCCGACAGACCAAGCCATTGGAAGAAGAAAAGTAGGGGAGTTGAACAAGTCTTACGAAAGAAGATACCCCCCCTTTTTTTTCCGTTTGAACTTGCCCCATGTACTGACTATGGCCTCCTTTTTGCAGCACCTTTGACTGTCACAATTGGCATCACCTAACCTTCAATTAAGGTATAATTGTATTTGTTGATGACCAGAAAATCATCTATTCAACTTGACTTCTTCTTGCTTGTATTTAACTCTGCTATGTATCTTTCATCTACCATCAGCTTATCGTCTATTGAATATTTCAAGCTTCAAAACCCGCAATTAGGTCCATAAAAATCCCTTCAATTCTCACCAAAATTTCCCAGTATTCTCCCCATACCAATTAAAATTATATGACCATCAAAATCTTCACACCTTTCTTCATTAGCATCGTTTCTGTTTGTATTCGTCATCGTCAATTTCCGTCTCTTCGTAAATTCCATCGCGAGCCAAACTGAACGTCGTGCGCAAACCATCTTCATCACAACCTCCGGACACCCCCCACCAAATAAAAACAATGCCTAAACCACAATCTCTACTAGCCGCCATTTCCTTTAATTCATGTCAGACAACTTTTCCACGCGTAGAAAACGGCTCTCCATGGCTGGGGCTACCAGGTCAAGTCTCATTAACACAAATATTCCGACAATTCCTTCCAATAACGGATTATTAGGTAATCAACCTCCATTACGAAAGCAAAACGGTCTTTTTGATTCAATCATGAATTCAGCCGCCAAAAGAAGATCCACTCTAACAACTCCTGCCTCCAAAAGACGTCAAAGCTCGTTGATTCTCTCCTCCCAACCTGAACAGACTCCGTCCTCAATTCAAGCCAATACTCCTTCGTCTTATACCCGAATCGATCTGAGACCACTAAGAGATAAAAATTACCAGGCATTAATTCAACAGGAAATCTACGATTTCTTGTCCACCAACAAATTCGAGCTTGAAATGAACCATCCGTTGACTTCGAGAACCCTAAGGCAACCCACCCAGAAAGATTTCGTCCTCATATTCCAGTTCTTATACGGCAAAATTGATCCCAATTATAAATATACAAAATCGATTCAAACAGAAGTCACCAACGTGTTGAAAATGCTCCACTATCCTTACTTAGACGGAATCAATAGATCTCAGATAACAGCAGTAGGTGGATCCAATTGGCCCGCTATTCTCGGTATGCTTTATTGGTTAGTGAAACTAAACCTATCTCTACTGAACTTCAGCGAAGAGGATCTAATCAGCCCCGACGATAGATTCGACAAATACTTTATAAGATACATCATGAATTCGTACCGTGCGTTCATCGACCAACAAGAAGATTACTCCGAATTTTATGAGGAATTGAAATCAAATTTCGAAAAGGCCAACCAAGAACTTATAAAAGAGATGGATGAAATCAAAAAAGTCAATCAGGAACTTCAATCAACATTTGACCAGGTAAATGCTGAGTACAGTGAATTGAAAAATGGCGAGTTGAAATCAAAGGCATTAGAGAACGATTTAGTAAAGTTTCAAGCATATATAGAGACCATGGAATCAAGAAAACTGAAATGGGGTGAAATTTTGGATAAAATCGACTTGGAAATCAAAAACTGTGAAAATGAACTAACAAAGATTCAAAAGGAAAAGAAAAGTGTTGAAGAAGTACTCGAACTGAAGGGTTTCATAATAAAAGATATCGACAATCTTAATTCCGAACGTGATAGACTACTGAAGTCCATTGATACCACCAACTACAAAATCGATGATTTAAAGGCGTCGATACAAGCTAAAGACATTGATTTAACGAAAAACTTTCAAAGTCTTAACAACTTCATCAAACAATATAACACCACCATCTATAGAATACCGTCCATGAATTATGATTTTGAAATTAAACTCAATGAAAACATCCTCAATAATAATGATGCATATCGCCCCGAACAAGTTATTAACAAGGTCTTGAAAAACGAAAAGGTAGAACTACTAAAGTATAGATCACAGCTAAATTCTAAAATTCATCAAGATCAAGATGAAGCTATAAAATTACAAGAGCAATCAGACCTTTTAAGTGAAAAGATAACTGAGCAACAAGAAGAGATAGATACGTTGGAAGCCAAACTATCTAATAACAAAGCAGATTACAGCGAATCATACGACACCATGCTCATGGAGACCAATGCATATTCGATGCAAATTGAAAAGCTTGAACGTGAACTAAGTGCAATTAAACTTAATACTAACCAAGGATTCATTGAAATTGAAAACAAATTCCAAAATGCAACCATAGAGTTCGACGAACTTAGTCATGAAATATCAAAACAGCGTTCAGTTCTACATGATAAAATTCAAAGAATAATCGAGTTCACCATTACATTCAAGATCAATATTCAACAGAACATCGAAGACCTTGATATGTTGGTAGTTTCAGAACTTGAAAATGAACAAAAACAAGTATATACAGAGTGATCAGGAATAATATAAAACTATATTGCTATTAAATATTTACAGGATATACAAGAGGTTTAATACTCATTTCTGAGCCACATTTGGACCCGTTTCTTTCTATCTTGTCTTGCGTCTTTCTTAAGATCATGCCATTTGCTTTTTTGCTCCTCTAATTCCTTTTCGATTTGAGCTCTTCTGTTATAATTTGTGGTTGTCAATACATTAACTTTCATTGCATCCAATTTAAACTCTTTGGCCAACTTACCAATAGTCCATTTAGCAGGATCTTGACTTCTCAATTCAAGCAATTTTTGCACGGTCTCTGGAGTGATATCATACGACTTTTCCTTGGAATACCCAAGAATCAAGGGCATGTCTTCAATCTCTTCTCTAGTGTATGTCTTCAAGTTTTTTGTGGTTATGGACATGTTACGACGGGGGTCATTTTCTGGTAAGAATGCTCTTGGGGTTTGTTTTAAGTAAGGACTCGATTGAGGTGGGTTATGAATGATTTGAGCCTGCGAAACTTTGGCAGGCTTGAAGTTGAATGCTGATCGGGACTGGTTGTATTTGTTTTTGGGAACACTGACATACTTGATGGCAGTATTTGCTGATTTAGACATGATGATGCAGAGTTAGTTGAATTTTATGAATGAAAAAAAATCATGAAAAATTCGAGACAACCACGACATACACGTGACACACGCGACATCACGACATATTTCTACCCTAGACAGAATTAACCAAAGACAGCACCGAATGGAGGATATACGACCGATACTGAGGAGCCTAATGATGGAGACGATATGGGGGTGTATTTGAGTGACATTTTGTGAACAAAACGTTAGTGTGTGCAAAATACGTACGGCTGATAGGTCATGTGATACTAAGGACATAAAAACCGTTATTTGGCTGCCAAAAAATCAGCCGGAACACCACAGACCCAAGATCACAACCATAGGCGAATGGAGAGATCCAGGGGAATGGAACCTGCCATGTCGATTAGACGAGTCAAGATCTCATATGGCATGGCACCCCATGGAAAATTTTCACAGTCTTTAGTTCCAAAACGGACATCGTGCCGAGGAATGCAGCAAATGCACATTTAATGCCAATGATACCAAGACCGTTTCCAGCAGCATACGAAAAATAGTATGGCTCTACCGCTACTGTTTGGGCAGCTGTGGATATCCACCATGGTCTAGAACCCGAACCCGAATAAAGTCGGGAATATGCAACCAGGTGCCGATTTGGAAACTAGCCGTGCGAGAGCTCACATTCCTAAGTGACTGTGGAATAAGATGAACATCACCGAGGAATGTAACTACGATTGGATGAGAGATAAGAGCCGTCAACTACAACTGACGTTCATACCATTATGGAATTAAAGGATTTTTTCTACTTTTGACCAACTCGTCAAATAGTTGTCGTCACAAATTCGTGGTGCGTCACACGACCGGGAGCATACGAGGTTATGTACAGGACACATCTGATGAGGGATCACATGAAGTAAAATATGAAGAAAGACGGCCTAGGAATTGCTTTAAGCATATTTGAACTAGGGGAAGTCAGGAGAAATATGAGGATCCAGTGAGCGGATATTGATGTAGCGATTTCCGGATCCTAAGTCATCATCTCTCGTTTGCTCACAACTGAACGTTAAAATTCCTCGTCTGTTTATTTGTGGATCACCCTAAAACGGCAACGGTATGCATTGTTTCGGCAAGCGCTATGCGTCGTACAATGCAGACGCGAACCCGCATGTCGCCCAATGAGGAAGGGTTGTTTCTGTTATAAGAACGGCGTCAACAATAATTATGCATATTGTTTACTCTAAATGCTTTCGAGACATCATGATTATTTCCCACTATAGGAGACCATAACTACAATTCCACCAAGAGTTTTTACCTTGATTCATCTGTACATTGTCGACACCACCTGAAACAATGGGATCGTGTCCCCATATATGCCATCGGTGCAAATTTACTTTATTAAATTAAGTAAAACAACGCAAATATTCGATGGTGTCATGCACCAAAATGTACATTATAATTTTCTAAAAAACTCTGTTTTTGACGAATTGGGATTCGGTTGTTTTCTTCTTTAATATACCCCCAACCTCCCTGACAGATTTTTTTTCTCTTTTCTTCTTCTTCTTGCTTCATCGTTCGTAACAAACTCACCTTTAGTCTTTCCTTTAACTTTCAACTTCCAGGTAATCACGATCTTCGAATCCAATTTTATCTAGTCACTCGTTATAATGTTGTTTAAGAATATTACTCCTTTAATTTTATTGGCTGCCTCTGTTTTGGCCGATGTTGATACTACTCAAACTTCCACCATTACTGTCACCAAGACTTTATTAACTCCTGAAGAATCCTCTTCATTAAGTGAAGCTTCCGCTTCTTCAGCTTCTGCAGCTTCTGCCTCCGAAGTTTCTGCTTCTGCTGCTTCCGAAGCTGCTGCTGCCTCTTCAGCTTCAGCCGCCTCAGCAGCCTCCGTGGCTTCTGTTGCTTCTGTTTCTTCAGCTTCAGCCGCTTCAGCTTCCGCTGCTGCTGCTGCTTCTGCTTCTGCAGCTTCTGCAACTGCTGCTAAGAAATTAAACGGTTTCAAAGGTGTAATTGCCGTAGCTTCTGCTAACTCAACCAACAGTACTTCAAGTGCACCAGCACCTTCGTCTTCTTCAATTGCTCCTTCTACAATTGCTTACTACAACTCAACCACTGGTTACTACAACTCTTCAACCGTCGCTTCAAGCTCAATCAAACATACTACCAAGAAACCAACCTACGCTTCATCCACTGGATCTTCTTCCGTGGCTGCTGCTTCAACCAAGAAAGCTTCATCATCATCTCATGCTGGTGCTGCTCCAATGGGTGATGCCGCCAAGGGTGTTGCTTTAGGATTCATTGGTGTTGTTGCTGCTGCTTTATTGTGATTATAATACCAATCCCCATTTTTTTCAATTTAACTCTATTTTTGTCAATACTCCCGTTGAAAGCTAAATTACTTTACCCAGTTCTTTAACCATGAATTCCGACAGTCGGTTATGTCTTGTTAGAATCAATGTTTCGTTCCAATTAATTAGAAGAATCAGCCAATCCTAATATAAGGTTTGTTTATGGACTTTTTTCCATCATTCCTATATTTAATCTCTCCAGTTATTTATTCTCTACTCGCTCTTATCCTTTCTTTTGGTTTTCTTTATCTTTAGAATATCTATTGAATACCTTCGATTGTTTTTTTGTTTTGCTTCTTTTTCACGCTGTATTTACTACTGGTTTTTTATATGTTAATTCGCTTTCACGGTAATAAACGATAATGAAATATCTCTAAAAGTTTAATAATATTTGTTTGTACTATTATTCAATTTGTTTTATATTATGCTGTATGTAATTAATATATCACCCTCTGTCTATATTTTGCCGTATGTAATCTTAGCAAAGTTCTGTCTTTAGCTTATGCATCTATGCATATCTTATACATATGCATGTAATTAAAACCTTATATTAAATCAAACCTATTTTACATATATAATTTCATCAATAACGTCTACCATTCATGTCTTTCAAGTAAGTGTCTTTCTCAAGAACGTAATATTCCATTTCTGATAACCCTTGAGGGACTTTTGGGGGAACCCGAGGTTTGTTTTCAAATCCAATGTTTTCATCGTTCGTTCCACCTATTCTATCGAAAATAGAAGGAGAAAACTTATTTTGATTCTTCTGATTTGAATAATCCCATTTTCCTTGTCCCAAATATCCGGTTTCAGAAGTTCGGTAATCTACTTTCAAGTCTTCTTGATTGGCATTACCATTTTGTAATCTCAGGCTTCGATTGAAATGTTCACTAGGAGTAGGAGCATAGTATTTAGGGTTCAATCCAGTACGTTGGACGGGAGGATTCTTTTCTCCGGCATGTGTAAGCGATTTGACAGGTTGATCGAAAAGATACACTTTGGTAGGGAGATCATTTCCATTCAAATCTTCGTCATCATCTTCTACCCCAATTGAATCAGCAGAGAAAGGAATAGCAGTTGATTGGTTACCGATATTAAGGTTGGACATCAGATGAGTCAAACTTGGTGGAGGTTTTCTTCCAGGTGACTTATCAGCCATCTTAGGCGATCGTTGTGGAGAACGTCTAGGTGAAGTCTGATGGGATGGAGGAATTGGCAGCACATGGGGAGGGGGAGGAGGAGGTGGAGGGACCAAAGAATTACCGTAAACGTCCTTAGCTAACTGATCAAAATCATCATCTTCGTCATTAACAGAAACTCCAGCCCGATGAACATCACCCCCTGATAGGCTTCCGTCGTAAACGCTGATTGGAGATAACGACTTAGAACGATCCACCGGTTCGGGGTTATTCCACAATTTGGTGATTGGTTCTTTACTTTGAAACTTCTTCGTAAGCTTGTTAAACTTGCTGGTATATTTCTTGGACTTGGAAGGAGGAGCTTCATCAACAAACACTTCAGAAGCATTGGTTGAAGTTTCGGAAGCTGAGCCTCTGAATAAGCCCGAGATTCGACTTTGCTTCGACGATTGACTGGACACAAAAATGTCATCAGCAGGATGGGGAGAGTTGTCGGAAGGTGGAGGGGTAGGTAAGTCTTTAACGTACTGGGAACCGTCTTCATGAAGAGGAACCTTTGGAGGAAGAACAGGAACGCTGGGGTAAAACGTCATTTCCAAGTATATCATTCCTGCTCTTTTATCGTTCAAGGTTAGATCGTACCATTTGTCGTAAATGTATTTTTCAAGCTTAGAAGATGACATGTCGTTGTCTACTCTTTTATTTTCGGGACTGAAAACAACGGAACAGTCTATTTCACAATTACCAATGGGCGTAGGTTCATTTCTGGTTTCATCAAGCACATCTACTCGAATGATGGGCTTTCTTTCTCTGGATAACTGGTATCGAATCTCGTGAGTCCACTCTGGGGTCTGACCAGCACGGAAGTGGGATGGAGTCTTTTTAGCGTTAGTTCCTAACCTGATGGTTACATAAGGTGACTGTTTATCGAGTTTTCTACGGTTAGGAAGATGCTTGGCTCGACAAACGAGAATCACAAGAGTACCATCGGCGGCTTCAGGCACAAGGTCTTGAGAGTACGACGTTTCCATTGAGGCAATAACTCAAGCAGAATACTTGTGGGCGGGTTGAAAGCTATAAAAAAGAAGTAGATTCAAATCGAAAAATAGCAGCCTCATCATATTTCTATTTTAGGAAGTAGAGGTAAACAAACCGGGCCCCCGGCAGCACACCCGTACACCACATCACCCCGTCTCCCGTATCTAGTGGTGGGATAGGATCGAACAGAGGGTCATATGTGAGGCCAAAGGGGCAGCAAGGGGTAGAGATGGGCTTGGGTGGGTCATTACGGCCATAACCCAAGGGGTGGGCTGCTAGGATCGTGGTTCGGAAATAGGCTATGGGCATATATGGTGCGTGACAAGATCTTGTACCAAACAGGAAACCAACAGGAAGGGGGAACCTGAACAGATCTGGTAGCATTGGAATTGAATGGATGAAGATCTATAATTAGTCAAATCAAGGTCTTGGCACAAGCGGAAGCCTCAATTTTGCTTTTCCATTTCCGGCTGTCTTAGGTGGTTCTGAAGGTAGTCTTCTTCGTTTATTCGCAGCCATCCACAGTACGAGACGGTAAAGCACGCTACAACACACACAAACGACTTAAATCAAAACGGATTCCCCGTATATCCAATCTCATCAACTGAAGCAAGGACTCTGACACTTTAATGCCCCCAGAGCCCCAAAATGGGGGTTTATTCCCATGCCAAACTCTTCTTCACGGCTCCTCCTCCAGAATTTCGCAACCAACTTCCCCTTTTTGCACGACCTCATCTTGAATTTTTCACCTCCATAGTTTCTTCTACAAATCCATCGTAATGTCCCGAGCTAGAGGCGGTAAGGTGTTGCTACCGTTCGGTCTCGATTACTCCGACGTATTGAGCACGGATTCGTCCCGAGAAAAACCCACTCTTGTACTCCCAGTGCATGCTCCATTGACATCCCAAGAAAAATCCAGTACTAAGCAGGCTCTAACCTTTTCCCGACTTCTTCTGGACGGCCCTTTCTATACGGGGGAAACTACCGATGGAAATCCAGTAACCGATGGAATCAAACGTCATTCTGATAAATATAAAAAACAGAAAAAGGTTTCTAGAAGCATAGAAGATCATCCATATCAATTGGAGCTTTTCCCTGAAGAACTCTATCCAGTGATGGGGATCTCCAAAAAGAAACTATTGTCATTATCAAGATTCAAGAGTGAAGGAGGACTCACAGAGTTCAATTACTCTCCTCTGGCTGACGCTACTGCTCAGAGCATGTTGGAAAAATTGAACAATATAGCAGAAACCTTGGATGGTGATCCAAACGCAAATAAGGAAGAAGTCGAGGAGGAAGAAGAAGTCGAGGATGAATACGAAGAGGATGATGACGACGATTACAATGCTGAAAAATACTTTGACGACGGTGAAGATGACGGTGCCGATGACGGTGACGATGAAGCTGCTTTTTAAATCCACGTTTGTTCTCTCAAGATGAGGAGGTGTTCAAGGTAGATAACCAGATTATTGATTGAATGTATATACTTAATATAAATGACTTTAATGCATTTAATGATCCATACACCGTAAAAACTCGTGTCAGATAATATAATTGTTGATTATTATTAAATCTATATACTTAATGTAAATGATACTAATGCATTTCTAGATCCTTGCAATTTACCCAACCATCTTCCAAACTTATGCTCTTTACTCACCACAATGTAAACCACAACTTTTCTTTCTTCTTTCAACTCAACTGCATCAATGTCCACAACCACTCCTTTCACATTGGTGATTTCTCCAACCAAGCTAAAGGATCTCAAACCTTCTCGGTCAATTTTCCATACTCTTACTATGCCATCGTATGATCCACTAAGAAACAAATCACTGTATGGGATAGAATGAACACTTGTGATCCAATATGGCTGTCTTCGTGGGATTTGCTGACTTCCAACTTCGCTAGAAACCTCAGCACTGGCCTTATCACTGGCTAAAGAGGGCTGAAGACCATGGGATAATCTCTGCACAAAAAGTGGTTTCTTTTTGGCTAATGACCATAATGCTATGTTACCATTACTTGAACCGGTGATGAAATGACTTTCGTCAACCATGGTGACTACGTCAATTGAGCCTTCAGCATAAAAGTCATCCAGTTTCTTCTTATCGAAATCTCCTCCTCTGAACGTCAATCTTGATTCTTCCAGGATCTTCCAAAACATGGCAGTTTTGTCTCTTGAACCAACAGAAACACAAGTTTCTCTTGCCAAACAACTTATATCGGAAATGTTATCTTGATGGCCAAAAAGAATTTCTAATTGGGCTAATTGATTAATAGAAAAGGTTCTCACTCTTAAGTCAGAACATGCAACATATAATTGGTCTGAGTTTCTTCTGAAACAAATGGAATTTACTTTACTTCTAACGTCAAATACTTTTAAACATGAAAGGTTCTCACTGGACCATACAATGAGTCGATTATCATTACCTCCAGTAATTACGTACTTACCATCAGGCGATGCAGCAACACAATTGATTTGGTCCCAATGATGATTGTGTTGAACATTTTTGGTATTGAGAGCGTAAAACTTGGATCCTCCTTTATTATGCTTTATTCTGGATGGTTTTTTGGTGATGTTCCATTTGATGAGCTCCATGTCTTTAGAAACGGTGTACAAGTACGGATACTTCACAGTAGTAGCAGTCAAATTCTTTGAGCCGATTCTGGTGGTAACCAATCTGATTGAATCGTCAATTTGTCCCGAGACTTTGTCTCCAATGAACTTGTATACAAAACCTTTGTCTTCTGCAACATCTTTCTGTAATCTGGACCCGACAATATCATTATCTAAATCTTGAGCATCAAACTCTTCATTGGCCAATTCGTTTTCTTTGATATTGTCCAAGTACTGCTTAGCCAATCTTCTCCTTTTATCAGCAGCGGATTCTGCTTCGAATTCTTCGTCTGAACTTAAGTTTTCTTCATCATGGCTATTTTCAGGTATTTTATCAGTTTCTGAGTCGGAGCCACTGGAAATTTCTTCATCATGGACTTTTCTAGAAACCAGCACTGGTTTTCTACTACCTGGCTTGGTCCCGCTCCGCTTTCTCTTCCTGGAAGGGTCCGATAGAAGGGGATCACTCATGATATTTGGGCTTAAGATGAGATGAAAAATTCGATGAGCATAAATTTTTTTCTCTATAAAAATATCGGCATTGGCAGTCTGTGCGGTACGGGTGCAACTGCTGGGACGAAACCTATCCAATCCACATATTCAGTCTATATAAAACCATATAAATAATCAGAAATGGCATCAGTCCTCAAGTAAATCATCAATATCGTGGTCTTCAGCTGCGTCGTACGCAGTTTGGTTTCTGTGTCTTATTTCATTGAGTTGATCCTCCAAGATGGTTTGTTTTTGCTTTACCGATTGTCTGGTCTTCTTTCCCCAACCGAACGAAGCAGCTTCTTGTTTCAACGATTGTTGCTTGGCCAATTTCTCGGCTAGTTCTTTGGAGGGCTTTTCTGCCTTTTCCTTTTCATCTTGTTCAATTTGCTGCTTAATAACCCGGTTCTTGGCCCAGTTACTGTAGTAGTTTCTGAAAATCAAGTAGCAACATACAACAACCGTAAGACGGAGGTACTTATAGAAAGCTTCCGGTTCCACGTAATTAAAGACCCATTCGAACATGCTGTACTGGTGTTTACTGGCGTTGTTAGAAAACCTTGAAATATCAAGAATCGTCGACAGGCGCGGCCGGATTTGCCGCAAATTCATTCCATCGCAACCAGAAGAAAACCTGTACAGTTTGGGTAAAGTTCCAGATGTTAAGCACAGCTCAAGAAACGATTGGAATGGGAAGTTGCATTAGAAATTTGAATGGGAACTGATTAAGGGGAGCAGACAACTGTAGTTGAACTCACGAGAGCGTAGAATCGTCTGAGTGAACAGTAGCTGAGCAGAGACAGTAGCTAAGCAGCAGTAGCTAAGCAGCAGTAGCTAAGCAGCAGTAGCTAAGCAGCAGTGCTAAGCAGCAGAAGCTAAGCAGCAGTGCTAAGCAGCAGTAGCTAAGCAGCAGTAAACCAGCCAAGCGAACAACGTGATTCCTAAACAGAATGTACAACTAAAGGCTTATGCAGTTCAAGTGGAGCAAAAGCACAGAATCGTAGCATAACATTAACAACAATTTCCCGGAATGCCTCCTGTAGTTGCACAACAGCCTTATCATTTCTCCTATCATTGAATGTCCAGATATCACCGTAGTCAGCCCAGTACTTCTCTCACAGCTCGTCGTTTCTAGCCCTTACAATTCCTCGTCACTGTCCCACAAGCTTTCTTCCGGGAAATCACCTACCTCCACCTGTTTTGGACGCAAGAAGCTGCCGTGATTGTTTCTGCAACTGAAGTAGCTAACGCCTTCGATACTTCCGTCGTTTCTTCCCACGGGCTCGTCAAACTCTACACCCACCCACACCGATTCCTCGTTGTCGATTTGCTTGATGGTGCCCACAAACTTCACCTGTCCTCTGCGTTCTCCTTGGATATTGATCACCCGGCATCTGGACCCAATGGTGATGGATTCTGCCACTTCTTTGTTCTTTTCAAGCTGTTTTTGTTTCTCCTGTTCAAACTTGGGATCAAACCGGCCCAATTGGTTTTGTTTCTTCCACTGCAACACGGTATCGGACCTGTTTTCGTATTCTTCTTGTGTCAACTGGAAATGAGGAGTTTCGGACTCCTCGTTCAAGTCGGGGAGTTCAGAGTCGGGATTGGCATCGATCACATGGAGACGACCATGAGAAGGGATTTTAAGCTCGGAAATCAACGTCTGTTGGTCGTTTTGTTCACTGTAATGTTCAGCATCAGTTATTGTAATAGATTCATTAGAATTAGCTATAGGGTACACTAAAATGGTCTGAAATCTGGGAGGAATCCCGGTAAACTTCTCAAACTTCTGCTTCATATAGTCAAGGGTCCATTGTGGAGAGATTTTTCTTTCGGAGGACGTGATATCCGACGTAACGTACACTGTGATGTCCATGATGGGAAGAATCAAGTGGTGTAAATAACGCGTTAAGGTAAAAGCTGGGCTCCGGCGAAATGGGCCGAGCGGAGCTGTGTGGGTCCAGAGAATGGGCCGAGAGACTAGGACGAAATGGGCCGACAAAATAATTCGGCTCGACCCCAATGGGCCCAGCGATGAGAGCACCTACATCCACCATAATTGGGCCAAAAATACTCCAAATCAACCACGACGCCACTATACATTTGGAAACCACCAAAAGACCACATTTGGGAGCTTATGGCTTGATCAGACCCGAAAAGCCTGGGGTTTACTGGCCCTTTAGAGTTTCCAAAGAATGTCGGCGGACCACGACATTTGCCGACATGGCAGCCTCTATTTTTCGTGCCCGCCGAATCTTTTGTACCAACTACTTTTTGTAAGATATGGACGTATGTATACGATTGGGGACAGGTTTGGGCAGAAAGAATGCGTTTAATGTGGTCAGAAAACCACGCTTAAACGGATTATGGTGAAGGTTGTGCTGAAATCCGACTTCTACCAGAGAAATACCCTGTTTCTTGCATTCAATACTAACCAGCAGAAATCAAAGAAGAAAACCACAAAACAAGACGGACCAAGAAGAGAAGCCATCTTGAACTTGGCCAAATACTCCGACCAGGAAATCAGAGTCAAATTCATCGGCGGTCGCCAGGTCGTGGGGACTTTGAAAGGGTACGATCAATTAATGAACCTCGTATTGGAAGACGTCAAGGAGAATATCCGGAATTTCGAAGACGATGCCGTTTTAACCAAAGAAACCAGAGACTTGGGCACTGTGATTGTCAGAGGTCATAATTTATTAACCATTTCTCCAGTGTCAGGAACTGAAATCATCGACAACCCTTTCGTATAGACCTGTCTATCGTCCACAAGAAATCATCACCAAACCTCCCAGCAAGCCCGGCTTGACCGCTTCAATGTTTGTACAGACAAACAAACTCCCAGTTCATAATACTTAGATAATGAAAATGAACGTTTCACTGTATTTTTCTGCTTATTGTGTACATATTTATGTTCTTATCGGCAACCATGAGCTCATTTCTGTCTCTTCAGTCTTGTCTATGAAAAATTCACTTAGTGTTGAATGTGCCCGTAACAACCACTCTTTTCATATTGAATTGTTCGATCCTACAGTCTACACGAACTGGGGGGTTTTTGGTGAATTTTTCATTTTTCTATAAATCGCCCGAGCAGGGCGATGAACGTTATCATCTCATCGAGACCAAATTTTCCAATCATCCACGACATCTCCATTAACCAAATGTCCCACGAAATCAGCAAAAACGTCATTATTCTTCCTCAGACTAACCAGCTTATCGGTCTTTACTCCATTATCAGAGATCAGACCACCAAAAGAGGAGATTTTGTGTTTTATTCTGATAGAATTATTCGACTTTTGGTTGAGGAAGGACTTAACCAACTTCCAGTTGAAGAATCCATTATCAAATGCCATGGAGGATACGAATACAAGGGAGCCAAGTTTTTAGGAAAGATTTGTGGTGTTTCTATTGTGAGAGCAGGTGAATCCATGGAAATGGGATTAAGAGACTGTTGTCGTTCCGTTAGAATTGGAAAAATCTTGATCCAGCGTGACGAAGAAACCGCTTTGCCAAAACTTTTCTATGAAAAATTACCTGAAGACATTTCGGACCGTTATGTGTTCTTATTAGATCCAATGTTGGCAACAGGGGGAAGTGCCATGATGGCAATCGAAGTTCTTTTAAGCAGAGGGGTTAAGATGGATAGAATTCTTTTCCTTAATATATTGGCTGCCCCTGAAGGTATTAAAGCATTCCAAGACAAGTATCCAGACGTCAAGATCATTACGGGAGGAATCGATGAAAAATTGGATGAAAATAAATACATTGTTCCTGGCTTAGGTGACTTTGGTGATAGATATTATTGCATCTAGTTGTATAGTTAATGATCACATACATTTTTTGTGAACAACTTGGGGATCTTCGGCAAATTCCTCTGAAGTAACCCACATTTTTTTGAATGTACTTAATCCTGCCAAGATCGAACCTCCAATCCAGGTGGAATATTTTCGTTCAGGAGGAGCATATATTTTGACTTTCATTTTAGACTTCTCCGATGGTAAATTTGTAATATTCTTCATTTCATTCAACATTCGATCACCAAAGTTTTTAAGAAGGGTAGTACCACCCGATAGAATTATATTTTGGTATAATGTGGGTCTCAAGTCCATGTCTGTCTTGGCAATGGACGTGGCGGTGAGTTGGTGGATCCCAAGACTTTCGTCTCCTATGATTTCTGGATTGAACAAGATCTCTGCCGACCTAAATCTTTCGACCCCAACAGATATCGTGTGTCCGTCAGGTAGTTTATAGTCAGCAAACAAGTCACTAGATGCCCCTGATACTTTATTGCTTAGTAAGTATTGGGAGTAAGCAGAACCGTATTTTTTTTCATCCTTAGCAGGGTCAAGACTTACGAAACAGGTTTTCTCCTTGATTTCACGAACTATTTCGAATTCAGCGCTGCTTCGAAGCAGAACCCCGGTCATTCGTCTGATGTTAAATGCCATTTGTTCGGAAATGTCTCGTCCTGCAATATCCATTCGTTGGATCGACGTAGGCAATGAAAACCCATCGTACACGGGGACAACATGACTAACTCCATCACCAATGTCTACAACTACCCCTGTAGTTCTTCCCAGAGCATACAATGAAAGCACCGCCTGTACCGACACGTAAATACACGGCACATTCATTTGTTCAAAGAGTATTTGGCACATTGTGTCTCGATTAGCTCTTGGATTTAGCGGAGCTTCAGTAATAAGTAGCGGGTGCTCTTCTGGAGACGTTCGAAGCAGGTTGGTGTAGGTGTGGTACCATAATTTCTCCATCTCGTCCCAATTGGTAACAATGCCATGTTCCAAAGGATACGAGAGTCTTAGAATCCCCCGATTTTGAAGCGCTGTGGTTCCAAGAAAGAGATCTTGGTGTTGAGAAGAATCGTCTGAAGTAAGCGAGGATCCTGCCATGATCTTTTGATATTTGGGCCGGCCCACAAGCGACGGACCAAAGAATTGCGGCTTGTCTTCTCCTGCAAACCCGGCCTTAAGACTTCCTGATCCATTATCAAGCACCACGGGCTGGTTATAAAGAGACATGTTGATAATGATCTACGCGGTATAACTTCGCGTATATGGAGTAGGTAGTGAAATTTATCACCTAACGAAGAAACAACGAAACAACAGCCAAAGAATTTGGAAAAACCAAATAAACGCAGGAAACAACACCCTTGCTCCAATTGGCACCGCTGGCTGCTTTGCTGTTTTTGGTAATCGTTGGTTGGTGTTTAAACTGGTGATACCTTCATTCTTGGTCTCAGCTCATACATTTGTCTGTAGTGAGGGCTATTTCCACCAGTTCGAGTCCGTAGCTGTCCATACCTCACCTTTCCGTAGTATTCTATTAGCTTATCAACACCATAATACAAAAACTCCGATTCCTGCTTTTCTCCAGTCATTGGTGGTGCTTCATTGGACTTGATGGATTCTCCAGCCAACAGGGTGACACCCGTGCACCACGCTTTATATCTTTATTTACTTTACACGAGAAGAAATACACCAAAATGCTGCTTCATGCTCTTTCTGCCACCCAAAAGGCCCAGCTTAGAAATGCGTTTACGCTTATAGATGGAGAATCCCGAGATTCAGCCATTTCGAAAAATGACCTCATTTCGCTTTACAAAACCGTAGGGCTCCAGGTTCCTTCAGACAAAGTATTAAATTCCATGGTAGGAGGAGACAAATCAACGCTTTCATTTACTCAATTTCTGAATATCATGGCCCAGAAACTCCAGAAATTCGATGACAGAACCACATTTTATAATGCATTGAAAGTGTTTGCTCATGACACCAATAACCACGAACTTGTGATAGACGTGGAAGAATTGAAAGAAGCTTGTTGTTCAGTGCAGTTAGGCGACGTGGGTTCAGGAGACCACCGTCTTTCAAGACAGGCATTCGACAAGATCGTCAAAGACTTTGTCAAGGATCAAATTGACGGCAAGAAGCTCTTTATGGCCGATAAATGGCTAGATACTTATGTTGATTAGAATTACATGTGACGTAGATAATAAATGATACCATGAAATGAAGATTCACGGGATAAGAAGATGATCCATGCAGAAAGTAAGTTACTACAACAGCCACGATGTTTCTGGTCAAGGGGTAGCTTAACGGTGTTCAAGAGGTAGCTTGAATTAGCCAGATAATGTTGAATTTCAAGAACTCAAAGCATTTACCGCAACTCAACAGTCACTACAACACGAAGCATACAATAAAATGTGTTTATTGGAATAATACAACTAAGTATCTCAATGATTTTTAATGCTCGATTATAAAGTACAATTATTATAACTTATGGTGGTCCATATACTCCCGGTTATCATCACCTCGTCTATTCTAATGATCAATGATGAGTTCATCACATCCCCAGTCTTCATAGGATCCGTCTGGCAAATACCTCCTGACAACCAAAGGGATTTTTCTTTGTGCTAATTCTTTCATGGATATTTGTAATGGATCGGTTTCACCTTCAATATCGACAAGAACGGGGGCATTAAGAGAGATTTGAAGGGCTCTAGTCCCTAATATTCTGGCCCGTTCATATTTGGTCATATAAGGAGTGGTTGTTCTTTTTTCCTTAGGAACCGCCAATTCTTTAGCAGTTTTAACTCTTGGCTGATCTTGAGGTCCTAATCCTCCATTAATGATGGTTCTTCCATCTTCTGCCTTCATTTCAGCATCATTACCTTCGCCAGGTTCTTGAAATTCATCTTCGGAGAAATGCTCGGGTTGTTCGAAATCGTCAAAGTGCTCTGGGGCTTCATTATATGCTTCTTCAACGTCTGACATCTTGATGTATTAACTTAGTAACTGGTTGATGAGGTGAAAAATCTTTTACTAGTGAGGGTTTCGAAAAAGTCTTCTGTATTAACCGGGACCTGCTGTCTCAATTAGGAAACAGGCTGGGGGCGTGCGCCCGCCCAAAATAAATACTATATATATAAATTATATACTTATGATGCTATCTATAATTCATTGGCGTAAGGTAAAACGTCGGTGTTACCAACGGCCACGTAGTTGAATTTACCTAATTTGTAGGCACCTTTAGCTTCACTAAGTTTGATATCATGAGAAAATTCAAATGAGGATTGTAAGGCAACGTTTAATTCAGCAGCTTTGATGGCTCCAGATAATTGGGAAGCACTAACGGCATCAATGATTTTTTTAGCAGACTTAATACCGGAAGCAACAACGTTGGCATCGGATCCAGATACCGAAACAACAAATAATCCAGCATCTTGGTATTTATAGAAGGAAGAGTCAGCGCCTGGAATTTTGGTAAGAGGAGAAATAGCACCAGGAAGGGTTGAAGTACCAACGGCAGCGGTTAAAAGTTCGTATTTAGCAAATTCAGACTTAGAAACTGGAACCCCGATCAAAGCCACGGATTGTCCAGCTTTTCTGATTCTCGATTCTTGACCTTCGTAAGTTTTAACTGCAACTGGAGAGAGAGAAGAGGTTTTTGGGAGATCAGCCAAGAAGGCATCAACGAAATTGCTTAAATCTTCAGCATTGGCACCAGAAGCGACAATCGAAACGTTGTCTTGAGTGTAAGCTTGAGAAGCAAATTCTTTTATTTCTTCAACGCTGATTTTACTGGTTCCGTCGTAGTACAATGGGTTACCTAAACCTTTTCTGAAGGATAATTCGTGTAACGATTCCAAGGCAACAAACTTGTTGTCGGCGGTGGCAGCTTCATATTCAGCCTTGGCAACTGGTAAAACAGTTTCTGGTAATTCATGGGGTCTGAATGAAGTTTTACCCAAAACATTACCAATGGCCTCAACGTAATATGGCAAGTCTTCTTTTAAGAAAGTGGTGTTTAATACAATGGCATCTCTGGTGACAGAAGTAGAGAATCTACCTCCCAATAATTCACTTTCTCTGGTGAATCTTAATGCTGATTTAACTTCAGTGTTCAAGAAATTGTATTTTGATAATAAATGAGCAATACCTGATTTACCTGCTTTGGAACCGGCGTTTTTAACCACGGCAGAAAGCGTGGTAAAATGTCCTGGTGCTTCTCTGGAGATCAATTTAACCGAAGACTTAGCAGCTGTACTATAAGAACGTGATAACATTGGTTAATATGGTAAAGTAGGATGGAAAAAAACTAACCTTCTCGAAGTGAGAAACTTTGAGGTTGTAATTTCTCGAGCCGTGATTGGATATTGTGAAAAAATATGGATGCGACATTCGACGAGAATGTCGCTGGCGCCTGGGCTGGTGGGGGAGGGAAGAAGAGAAGACGACGATGATTTGAAGGGGAGTTGGAAAGGAAAGGGGGAAGCGAGCCAGATATGTTGATGGTGTTAGAGTTTTGTCTTGGTAGAGCGAAAAACGTGGGTATGTGTTGACTTACTGTAGGTATTACGTGAATGCTCATGCCAGAGGGTTTTCGTGTGACATGAAGGGCAAAGGTTGAATGTGGTGTTACTTTTTCTGAAAAGACCAGGGCTATACAATCCAAACATCATAGTTATGCTTTAGTCACCTGAACCTTGTTTGTAAGCCAGTTGGATTGGTGTGAACCAGTTTAGAGCAATTTGCAGCAATTCTTGTTTGCGCGACATTAAGCCGTATGCTTCGGTAGATTATGTAGAATACATGGGATCTTGTCAAAAATCAGAAACTTCGACAAATTTTACTTTCTTAGAAAGGGCCCTGTTTCGACAAAGCACCTTTTGTTGCGTTCTATGCAAATTCATGTATTCAATATCGAAAGCGTGGGTTTTAGTGGAGGTTGCATGAGCTCGTTTGCAGCCACATCATATCATGAAATGCACACAATTGGCGTATTTAACTATATATTCATTGAATACGTAAGCTGTATATATGGAAAGCCACGAATGATAAATACGTGACGGAGAATGCACGTTCTGGGCCAAAGTATGGCTCACATTTGAGTCAACCGGACATCCTTGACGTTGTGTTGCAAATTATAGTCATAAGTGAGTCGACCCCAGATTAAATCCATTAGAATGATGATATGGACCGCTCCCCAGATAAGACTGACGCTGTAGAAGAAGTTACTGTTTCCATTACCAACAATGATCCAACAATAGTAGAATATTGGCGATAATAAAAGACCAACTAATAACGTAAGTCCGGCAATAAACGTGAATTTGCAATAAGGAAGCACGGTCAGTTTGAAAATTGGAATGAAACAAATGGCAAATCCAAGGTCTCCGACAGTAGGGTATGATTTGGTGAAACACAACCAAATATTTGAAAGTACAAATGCTAATAATGGGTCATTGTTCAAGAACCGGAGCGTGAACGGTAATATGAAAAGCACCGAGTAGATATTAAATACTCCAACGTAGAATGGGGTGAAAAAATCAAACATTTCTGTGAAAAGGTACCACCAAAGGCCCAAATTGGGAGTGATCTTGGTGAAGTTGAATATTGTTGTATAGCATGTGAGGAAGTTGGTAGAATCGGTTAAGATGTATGACATTACCAAGAGCAAAGACACGGATGCCACAAAAGAAATGGCGCCTTTTATGATTGTTTTTCGACCATAGATGGAGTAACCGAGTCCCAATAGTGGGATCATTAGATACCCGGGCCAATACGATAAATAAGCAGCTACGGCCAAACTGATACAAGCTCTCATTAGATTGTCCATGATGAGGGCTTGGTGTAAGCTTTCCACAATGAGAAAGTTGCTGAAGCAAAGCGTGGAGTGGGCCAAGTTTGGCAAGATCACCAATGGATTGAAGAGAAGCACCGTGGCCATGAATTCGTCGGAGAAACCTTGGTTTTTTTGATTGTACCAGCGGTTGATTTGGAGCAACTTGAGAGTACATCCGACATCAATGGCGGTGAAAAGAGCGTTGAATGCCACTTGGCTGGCAAAGGGAGACAAATTGGCGTCAATGACGTTCAATGCCATCACAAGAAGTGGAGGATTATGGTTTACACCTCCATCGTATGGGTCCATATGATGTTGGACGTAATAAAAGGCCTCTTGAAGCGCTTTGAACGAGTTGACGGGAGTCGACACTTCGACTGCCGATGAAAGCGCCTCGGTGACGTTGGGCAAGATGCAAGGAACCACGAATCGGATGATGATACCTCCGAAGATTTGGGCCCACATTATGAACAAGATGTAGTGACGTGGATGTTTTGGAGCTGGTGCGGGCCCATGAGAAATGGGCCCAGCGGTGGAGCCAATGGGTCGAGGTGGACCCAGACAGATGGTGCGGGCCAACAACACAAGTGCTGAGATGCAAGGTGATATGCCAGCAAAATGACTAAACCAAGACTGGACTCTTTATCTTCTCGGTACTCTGAATAGCATTGACAAATTTGTTTGGAAAGAAACCGAGTGGATGGTGGTTTTAAACGTGGCATTACGACTTGTTCATTTCTCATTTTGGGTCCACTGGACCCGTTCGGCCCATTTTCGCGGGCCCACTGGACCAACCCCAATGGAATAATTTCACCTTCTACCATCTCTTCATTCCATGTCAACCGTACGTATCCGTTAGACAAGAAGCACCAGCGACTCGCTTCGACCTCGAAATACTAACCGACCGCAGTTTCAACCCATCAACCCCAAGCCATTCTTGAAGACCCTCGTCAACAAACCCGTGGTGGTGAGATTAAAATGGAACAAGACCGAGTACAAAGGGACGTTGGTATCAATCGATAACTACATGAATTTACAGCTCGAAAACACGGTGGAGGTGTTGCCTGACGAAAAGAAAGAAGAGCAGATCGGCGACATCTTCATCAGATGCAACAACGTGTTGTTCATAAGGGGCCTTGATGCTTAATTTGTACTATATATGCTAATAGATAATGTTCATATTAGAAGACGTAGATGGCCGAGACTCAATCTTGACCAACAGCTGGTTTTTCCAACAACTGGGTTTTCCAACTGCTGGTTTTTTCATCAGCTGTAGTTTGCAAACTGTCCCAGACATTGGTGTCTCCATCCAGCCGTTTGTCCTTCCAGGCCCCAGAGCTTCCAGAGCCTTGGGCCCGTGAGCTCATCTCGACCCATGGGCCCAGCCGGCCGCGTAAATATCGACCCAATGTCGGCCCAAACCTCGACGCATATTTCAACTACTTTCTCCATACCTTCATCATGGCCACAGTTGCTCCATACGGAGGGTTCATGACCAAAACCGTGGACGAAGAAAACGCCAGAGACGAGAAGTTGAAGCAACAGCAAATTGAAATCAACATCAACGGCGAATCCCAGGTGTTACGTCCCGAAGCCTTATTTATTCGAGGTGTGGACAATCTTTCAACTGACGATATTAAAGCGTTCATAGACTACTACCTCAACTTTGAAGATGCTACTGGGGACGAAAACGGAGAAGGTGAATTGCAATATCAACCAAAACCAATCGATGACCAGATTAAGTTCAGAATACAATGGATTAACGACTTCAGTGTCAACGTCGTATTCAAGACTCATGAAGAATGCTTCAAGGCTCTAGCAAGTATTTCCATTGGAAACCCAAGAGAATCGCCGATTGAAGAACCCCCAGCAGAACTCACTCAGGAATACGTCTCTGGAATTGTTCAAGAACGGGAAACAAAACCGTATGCTCCTTCTATCGCTTTTAGAAAGAAACAAAACTTATTGAATCGTTTGGGAGGTGCTGAACCTCAACAGGAACAAGAATCAAATGATATGGATGAAGACGACAGTGCGGTTGTCTTATACACCAGACAATCACTACAATCCGATAGGAAAGTTAAAAATGCTAGTGCTTATTCAAGATACTATTTACTTCACGGAGAACCAGAAAGAAAACCTAAATATTCAAGAAATAGAGACCGTCGTTCAAGGGAAAGACCCAGGGACAGAACCAGACACCGGGAAGATCGTGATGAAGATCTTTTCGCCCATAAGTTGAAAGGCAGATCGGCATCACGAGACGACGAAGAAGACTTGTTCGCCGCAAAATTAAATCAAAGAAATAGAAGTAGATCTCCTGTAAGGGACCGGTCAAGATCTCCAATGAGAGATTAAGTAGTATATGTATAATAGACGCTTTGTTCAATTACCTTCTTGTCCAAAATCGTCGGTGAACTTGATATGATTGTCAATATCGGTTTGATTAACCGTTGGCCTATTGCTTTTAATGGACTTGATGAAATCTTTAATTGTCAATTCTGGTTCTTTTAATTCTTCTGTGGCCACATCCATCCAACCGAGTTCTCTGGCCCCTTCATCTCCAGGCGAGCAAGGAGTCAACTTTTCACTACCATCCTCTTCAACGACTGGTTTGAAATGAGTGGCCTGTTGAATCTTTCTGATAGGTTGCATAAGAGCATCTCTGACCACCACGGCTATATCATGCCCCGAATAACCATCGGTCATGTCGGCCAAAGCTCGTATATCCTGATGATTACATTCACAAGGAACAGTGCCAATATTTAACTCAAACATCCTGGCTCTGGCATCAACGTCCGGCAATGCGATGTATATTCTCTTTTCGAATCTTCTTCTGATGGCGGCATCTAATTGCCAAGGAATATTGGTGGCTCCCAATACTAATACACCATTTGAATCATTACCAACACCATTCATTTGCACCAAAAGTTCAGTCTTGATTCTTCTCAGAGCTTCACTTTCTCCTTCACCTCTGGGTCCACACAATGCATCAACTTCATCTATGAATATAATAGATGGTTTGTTTTCTCTGGCCATGGTGAACAATTGTTTCACCAATCTTTCTGATTCTCCCATCCACTTGGACACCAAATCCGAAGAAGAAACAGAAAAAAACGTAGAGTTGGCCTCGGTGGCTACAGCCTTGGCAAGATACGATTTCCCAGTTCCCGGGGGTCCGTAAAGTAAAATACCTGACGTTGGTTTACGGTTTCCAGTGAATAACTGAGGAAATCTTACAGGTAAGATCACCGCTTCTTTCAACGCTTCTTTGGCACCTTCTAATCCAGCGATATCATTCCAACTAACGTTGGGTTTCTCCGAGAGAATGGCACCAGCCAACGCTCCCCTTAACTTCTTGGTGTCAGCATCGTCATCATCTCCATCCCCGGATTTTTTGGCCTTGGTGGACCCGTTGGAGCTGGAATTTTCGGCAGAGCTCGATTTGTTGCTTTGCTGTTCAAGATGATCCTTTAGCTGTTCGGCACGGGTCAAGTACTCGGTGAACTTGGACTTGATTAGATCTTTTGATTTTTGGTTTTTTTCATACTTAAGCGCCAACATAAGGTAGTCCAATCCATTATAATAAAGTTTATAGGCCTCTTCGTAGCGAGTGGCAGTGTCGGCATCAATGGCTTTTTGAACGAGATCAATTCCTTTTGAAAGGAAATCAGATGCTCCTGACATTATAAAAGACTTGTGATTAAGATTAGGGAGATTTCCTCCTACTAGGGAAATTCGCGGCCGCTTATATACGTCCAATAACTGGGGCATTTGTAGGAAAGAGGAAGGGGTGCAAAAATGGAAAATCAGAGACAAAAAATGGAATGTAGGTGGTGTTCTGAGGAGCTTGAAAGTATACCTGACTGGAATACTGAAGTTGGGGTGGTTCTGGACGTGGGATTCGTTGTAGTCTGGGCCAGGTAATTGCTGCGAAAACTGCTGGTGCAAAGGTAAAACCGGCAAAGAGTCAACTCAAGATTCCAAATCTCAGGAAACTGCTAATGAAAAAAGCCACTGGAGAAACCGATTGTGTATATGTCTTTTTTTTGTGATTTTTCGGGGGGTTTTAGCGTCTTTTTGTGCTAAATGGCTGTAATTCAATAGGTGTTTGACTCGTGCTTTGCACGGTGTCATATCTCCACCAAAAGACAGCCGATTCTGGTGCTATTCACGGCAAATACTTCCTCTGGGTCCAATATACTTTCCAGCCGTGTCTCCTATATCCACTCAACCCCCTTCTTCGTCCATCTGTTCTGGTGGTTCCATTGGCTTGTTCGATATCATGGTAGCGCCCTTACGTGCACTAACAATTGGCGATTACGAGTAATGATCTTTTTTTAGCTTATCTATGATCTACTTTCATTTATCCCATCTATGATCACCATAATGTCGCTTGAATTACCCGAGTCTGTTGTCAAGTTGTTGAAGTCAACCCGGTTTGTGCATCTAGCCACGTCCAAAAACGACATTCCTCATGTGTCTTTAATGAATTATACCTACATTAGTAACTCTAGCGGCAATTATATCATTACTACCTCCCCTAAAGGAACAATCAAATACGAAAACATCACCAGCAATCCAAACGTGTCTCTTCTTGTTCACGACTGGATCAGCTCCAAAACCACCGAGTCGACGACCTCTGAATCCGGAAGAAGAAACTCCTTGTTTGAGATGTTAACCAATATGAATAGAAACGAAATCAGCAGTGTTTCTGTGATGCTTAACGGTAAAGCTCATATCTTAAATCAATCCGATGATGAAGACACTTATAATTTCTACAAGTCCTTACATTTGAACAATGACAGGATCGATGCAGTTCAATGTAGAAACTATATTGAAAATGAAGATGTTGCCTTGATTTTGATCAAAATCAATGAGGTCAAGGTCACCGATACTGACGACAATGTCACCAGTTATTAGAGCTGGTTTTTACTTGCCAGAATACTTGGTCAGAGTCGTAATATCTGTCTGGACTTCTATCAATGTGCTTACTAGGCCTACCCGGGTAATGGCTTGGTCATGCTGAACAACTCAACTATTCAAGAAAAAAAACTTGTTGTATATCATTAATATGCGTCTCTTCAATTATGCTTCTTTATAACTATATTTAGTTCAATGTAATTGCTGTATTCTATTGCTGCAATTGTACTCCCTGAAGTAAAGTCCAGAAAAAACGTCTCATTTTAAAGACTTCCGCAGAAGATTATGTTAACTCTCAAGTAGAATTCAAACGAGTTTGTGGAGTACTTTAAAGAGGTTCTAGTTTCTGTAATTTATTGTATTGACTAGTGAATACTGAAAAAAAAGTAAGCCTGCCGGTCCCAGGAATCGAACCTGGGTCTAATCGGCCACAACGATTTGTACTCACCACTATACTAGACCGGCTATTTCTTGAATGCGATTTTAACCATTCACTCCCATGATGGTAATTTTTAGGGTAAGATATATGTCTATTCTTCTGTTGTTGGGAGATTTTACAAGATATGGCAGGTGTGTGGCAGTTATTAACACGTACATGCGTAGTTTCTCTTTATGTCACACTTTTTCAAAGCTGCTTTCTTTTCTCAAAGTTTCTGCAATACATGGGATCAAACCTGTCAAAGGCATAAATTGTCTTCGGAGCCGGGTACTTGCATGGACTTAAATTATACATTCAGCAAATTCTGGCATTAAGCCTGTAGTTAAAGCCTTTTCTGTGAGTTTTTGTATTCTCCATCATTTCTCTCCTGTAATGCCTTCTTTCTCCTGTAATGCCTCTTCTTTGCTAAGTATACTTCCTTGTACCCAATTAGTTCTTTCTACAGACGAAACTGGCATGTAATCATACATTTCTACATATAAACTTGAATACCTTCTATATATTTCCAGAATATCATGCATAGTCAACTAGTCTTTTTTTTTTCACCTTCATAATCAGAAAAGCATATCTAAAGTACAACAGATACATAAGGCCCCCAAACAAGCCATTAAACACGACTCTCCACCTCCACTGGGTCTCTGTTGTTGTACATACATTTGCTGTCCTTGTTGGGGGTAACCTCCCTGGGGATATCCCCCATACCCTCCTTGTTGGGGATAAGCTCCATACCCTCCTTGAGGAGCTCCATAACCTCCCTGCTGATACCCTCCTTGTTGAGGGTATCCTCCGTAGCCGCCTTGTCCGTAGCCTCCTTGTCCGTAACCACCTCCGTAGCCTCTGTCTTGACTCTGATTATTGTAGGTTGGCTGGGCCTGGGGAACATATCCCGTACTTGCTTGGTTTCCTTCCGACCAATTTGGAGGAGCACCAGTGGGCGGATTGTATTCTTGTTTTGACATATTAATACTCACTCAAATTACTTGATACACAACGATTATAAGCTACTACTGATTCTACCGAGAGCAGAAATAGATTCGATCGATATTTATAGCTTTTTTGGTAGAATCTATAAAAATTCAAAGTCAAGAAAACATGACTGAGGCTATGTACAGGACCAGCTTATAAAGGGAAGGTTAAGAAAAACCGCCTATGGGGGACGAGAGGTACGGGTGTGGCCCTTTGGTAAACCAGGGGATTTGGATAAGTTGGGGTTCGGAGGCAGTAACGAAGGGTTGGGCTGGGGCCTGTGTTGAATCGGAGGCTTTAAAGGCAACAGAGGCAGCAGAGGCAGCAGAGGGTATGTGAAGATTCAAATATGCAGCCTACTTATTTACGAGGTGCAGCCCGGGGTATGAAATGGCTGCGAGAAATATGAAACGAGCCATTTCTGATGAAGCAAAAGGCACCTCCAGTGGATTTGGGAACTACAGACGTTTTCTGGACGAGAGGGAAGCATGTGCCGAGAGAGAATACTTATAGGATCACTTGAAAGCGTTTGTCTTGGAGTTCGAGTTCGAGGGTTCAAATATGAAACAGTGCGTATATTGGCATAATTAAGACTTGATACTGATGATTGGGACATACTTTCTTTGGTATGGCTCTTCCAAGGACTTAATTTCGTCTTCAGAAAGCTCGATATCGGTGATTTCAGCAATCTCGTCAATATTGACCGTTTGAGAAAGACCAGTAATTGGATTGGCACCCTTATGAATGAGCCAGGCAAGAGCAATTTGTGCCATGCTAGCACCTTTTGCTTCAGCAACCTTGCTGACGGCATCGATGATTTCTTTGTCGCTTTCCTGAAGCCCTAAAGCGGTTTTAAACAAGGTAGAGAGCAACCCTTGTGTCTTTTCTGAATCCCATGGTCTGGCCACAACACCACGTGCCAAAGGAGACCAAGGAATAAGACCAATACCGTACTTTTCACAGAATTCGTTGATTTCATCTTCATCGGTTCTGTAGATCAAAGAATAGTAGGATTGCATAGAAACAAATTGGTGCCAGCCATTGTATTTGGCGGTCAATTGAAGCTCAGCAAGCTCGTAAGGTTTCATCGAAGAAGCACCAATGTAGTGAGCGTAACCCTTTTCAACAACGTCATTTAAGGCCTTCATGGTTTCTTCGGGGCTGATACGAGGATCAGATCTATGGATCTGATAAACATCAATATAAGTTCCCAATCTTTCGTATGAAGCTTTAGCGGCAGCTAAAATGTGCTTTCTGGAAAGACCCCAAGCATTAAGGAAGTCTTTAGCTGTACCTTGAGAGAAGTCTAACCCTTCAGTAGCAGCAAAGTATCCTTTGGTCAAAATAACCACGCTTTCTCTTGGAATATCGTACCTTTTCAAAAATTCACCAAGAAGAGTTTCGGATCTTCCGTTGGAATAAGCATCGGCAGTATCAAAAGTACGTAACCCTGCATCGTAACATTTCTTCAAGAGCTTAAGATTGGCTTCTAAGTCCCCATCGGCTCCGTGCCAGTTACCAGAGCTTGCCACAAGCATGGTTCCAATAACAACTTTGTTGATGGTCAACCCAGATTTCCCAAGCTGGGTATACATAGTAGAAGCAGGCAAAGAAAACGACATTGTAATTTAAGATCAGTTAAAGGTCAATTGAGTGGTTTGTGTAATGCTGAATATTCTGGTTACTTCCTTGTGTTTAAATACCCGTTCATTAAACCCCCCATGTTCTTGACCCAGATTGATGAAAATTGCCTATTTGAGCTGGCAACCATATGGTTGCCGGTATTATGGCCGGAGTTGTTTTTACGGCCGGTTAGACATATCGGCACTATGTAAACGCCGAAGAAAAGGCCAAAACCAACCCCAATTATCTCCGCGTTTCGACGGAGTTAGCTTTTAACAGCTAGAGTGTCTTACCATCGTGGTATTACGCCAATTGATCTTTGATCCGTTGCTCGTTAACAACTAGAGCCAATTGGAGCCAATTGGAGCTAATTGTAGCCTGGAGCCAATTACGTGTTCGGCCACCATTATAAGAAATGGTCGCAACCATCAGGCTCAACTTGAAGTTTGAACACACCAACAGTAGATGGTGTTTGGGCTTGATTCACGACATCCTTCTGGTATCTACCGGAGTCACAAGACTAACTCGGTTCCTATACACTTATTTCGAAGTCGAAGGTTGCATAACCAGGCAGGAATGGGAATTTGTTGTACGGTTGTGGGACAATTGTGAGCTTCGTCTGGGTCCAGGCCAGCGTTTCGGGCTTGGTGATTCTGGTGATTTGAATGTTGTGTCTTCTTTCCTCTTTGGTTTGCTTCCTGTTTGGTTTGCTTCTTCTTTGGTTGGTTCTTCTTCTTCTTCTTCTTCTTCTTCTTCTTCTTCTTCTTCTTCATGGTATGGCTTGTGTGCAGTGCTGTGATTTTAACCTTCCTAATTGGGCGTAGTGGGTAAATTCATCGATAAAAAAAATTTGGATTTGGCCTGATGACATCAGAATGACCTCGAGCCAAATCCACCCTTAATCTTTTCCGATTGTCTTCAGACTTGGTCAAAATGTATTTCTGTGTGTAGTTGATGGATCTACGTGATCAATTTGAACATCTTGCTTGATTTACTGCTTCGAGCCAGCCTTATCTGACTCGACCTCCCGTTTCCAGTACAATTCACGCTTCTCCGTATCTCAGTGCTTCTTAAATGTAATCCCCGTACTCCCTGAGCCTTTCTAGCCTCTATTAGATAGATTTCAACTACTTTCACCCAGATTAAAAGCACTTTCAATGACATTAACACGTACGTCAAATGGTTGATGAATGCACGTGCACACATTCGGGGCTTCCGCCCTAGTGCGACCTCCCCAATTAGGAAGGCGGTCTCACATATTCCATACATAACGCACGTGATCGCACTTTTCAGCACGCTTTTTGGCCCGCTACACGCCCATTTTCCCGGCCCATTTCTCAATAGTGAAAAACTGGTTGAAAAAAATTATTTTTGGTTCCTCTACTTGATTTCAAACTTATAAAACATCATGTCTGACGTTGAAGAACAATACGTTGAAGAACAACCAGTCGTTCAAGAAGAATTACAAATTGTTGAATTAGCTACTCCTATCCCAGCTGAAGTTCAAGCTGCTCAACAAGAAGTTAAATTATTTAACAAATGGTCTTTTGAAGATGTTGAAATTAAAGATGTTTCCTTAGTTGACTACATCCAAATCAGACAACCAGTTTTCGTTGCCCACACTGCTGGTAGATACGCTTCTAAAAGATTCAGAAAAGCTCAATGTCCAATCATTGAAAGATTAACCAACTCTTTAATGATGAACGGTAGAAACAACGGTAAAAAATTAAAGGCTGTTAGAATCGTCAAACACGCTTTAGAAATCATTAATGTTGTTACTGAACAAAACCCAGTCCAAATTGTTGTTGATGCTATTGTCAACTCTGGTCCAAGAGAAGATTCTACCAGAATCGGTTCTTCCGGTACCGTCAGAAGACAAGCCGTTGATGTCTCTCCATTAAGAAGAGTTAACCAAGCTATTGCTTTGATCACCATCGGTTCCAGAGAAGCTGCTTTCAGAAATGTTAAAACCATTGCTGAATGTTTGGCTGAAGAATTAATTAATGCTGCTAAAGGTTCTGCTACTTCTTATGCCATTAAGAAGAAGGATGAATTAGAAAGAGTTGCCAAATCTAACCGTTAAGGTGGTGATTGTTCATGTATTTTATTACAAGTCATTCTAATGTATAAAGAAATAAAAATTTCTAGCGATTTAACGTTTGCATTGTAGATAATCAACTATTGTTCGTAAATGGTATAATTTATGGTTTTTATCGATTTTTCTATACTTTACCTTCCCCTGTTATATCTTTCATAGCTACTTCTTTATCTTCGTCTTTGTCTTTTCCGTTTCTTTTTGTTTCATTCTTCGTATATCAAACAGCCGCTTCATATAAAATATGGTGTGCATACTATATTAAGTTAATGAAAAGACATTTATACGCGTACTAAGTATTACCATTTATGAATAAAAGGAAACAAGAATACGACGATTTCGAAGGAGAATTCGCTGATATCAAACTGCTTACTGCTGAAGAGATAGAGGGTGATCGATTGATCAAAAGGTTGAAGTTGGAGAAGAAATTGCGGTCTTTAGAACAAAGTGAAAAGAACCCTAATGATTCAGACCATGATGATGATGATGATAAACCCAATGATAATAATGATGACGACGTATTTTATGATGCTGAAGATCTTGATTCAAATTTAGTAGAGCCTTCTTCAGGCTCTGACGTCAACCCAGAAAATAAATCTAGGGTCAGTTCAACTTCCAAGTCATCTAAATCAAGAAAATCATTGAAGATTTCTGGTAAACTCGAATTTCTCGATAAACTACAGCAAAAAAAAAAGCCAAAAAATCAAAAAAAGAAAAATCCAAGCATAGACTCGAATTCAACATCAAGTCCAAGTCAAAATGACTTGAAGGTGATCCAAAAAACGGTTCTTTCTCAACTCAATGGCTCTAATACATCATATATTACCCAGGCACCTGCAGTTTCTGAAAGGTTCCATGAAATATATAAAATGTTAGAGCATACGGTCAGAGATGGTGAAGGACAATCAGCACTTTTGATTGGCCCAAGATCTTCTGGGAAATCTGCCGTCGTTGATCAGGCTGTACAGAAACTAAAGCAGAATTACCAAGACGACTTCCTTATAATTAAACTCAGTGCATATCTACATTCTGACGACCACATAGCTGTTAGAGAAATAGCTCGTCAGTTGGATCATAACTCAGTCAAATCTGCTGGTGCTCCAAAATTCGAACAAAGGGCTATCAGTGATACTTTCAGCAACATATTGGCTATTCTCGACAATGACAAATCCAAATCGCTCAAGGAACAATCGATTTCGATCATTTTCCTTATTGATGAGTTTGAAAAGTATACTGGGAACAACAAACAAACCTTGCTTTATAATTTGTTTGATTTGTCCCAAACCTCTGCTATACCCATTTGTGTCATTGGAATATCCACCAAAATTACAACTCGTGAATTATTAGAAAAAAGAGTGAGAAGTCGTTTCAGTCAACGGTTGATTAATTTTCCCCGTCCAAATTCGATAGACCAATTCTGGGCTAATGCTAAATTGGCGTTGTATGTGCATGCTAATATTGAGTCTCAATTGCAAAACAAATTGGCAATAAATGCTTGGAACGCCCATATTGACGAACTTTACTCTCGCAAGAGTTCGAATATGAAGAAGCTATTGTACCAGAATTTCTTTACCATTAAAAGTTTTGGTGACTTCTATAATCATTGTATTTATCCTGTGTCGAAAATCGGCAACGATTGCCCAACAATCAACGACGATCATTTCAAAGCATTTGTGCTGCACCAGCCAAGAAACAATGTGCAAGATACGGTGCTGTCACTCTCCAGTCTCGAATTGCTTTTGGTGATTGCAGCTGCTAGGTGGATTGAAAAAACTGATCTACAAACAGTGAATTTTAATATGGTCTACAAAGAGTATGAGGAAATGATGAAAATTCTCAATAGCAGTACGTCAATGGCAACAAGCTCGTCCTCCATCGACTCAACTATCTTATCTAACATTAGGGTAAATCAAAAAGTATGGTCAGCCAGAGTCTTACGTAATAGTTGGGAAGCATTATACCGTCTAGGAGTCATTCTTGACGTCATCACCAACAGTAATGAGCTCAATACAGCCAACAGTAATCTTAACAAAACTTTTCTTATTGAAGATGCTAAAATGGTTTCAGTCGAAGTGACACTTGATGAATTGGGGTCTTTGGTAAGAGACAAAGCTATCAAAAGACTAACTAGAATATGATTGACGTTTCAGGTTTGCTGCGCGATACAAATCTGAAACATAATTTCTTAGAAAAATGGCTGCAATTAAATTATTTCCTGCATACAGTACATTATTTTTATGGTCCCTTAATTCTGAAACACAATTTATTATAGTCTGATCAGCAATAAAAAGAGTACTAATCTGCTGATTATTTTGACATCCCTTGATTAATTGACAATTGACGGCTTTCTACTATGACTTTTAAATCTGAGAAGCGTAAAACTCTTCATGAAACAGTACTCACTAACTTCACTAAGACTCCTAGTGGAAAGATCTATGAGAAAGAAGTAAGAGACATATTTTGTATGATGATCATGTGTCTTGAATTGAAGGAAAATGATGCTTCAAAGTACCTGGTGAAGTTCTTTCAAAGACACTTTCCTTATAGTTTTGATATGGACACTGCTTTGAAGGTTATGACTGACTTGAAGGTTCAAATTGACTTATCTACTACTACTACTTCTATCAGTTACTGTATCAAATCAAATTTGGGATTGGCGTTATTGAAACGTTTTTTTAATGCTCGATTCCTCCACTGTCCTGCTGACAGAACAAGGCCTGAACCAAGGGCTGGTGTTTCTATTCAACCTACAGGAAAGGGTGTTGCACTTGTGTATCAATTTTGCAAAAATATTGGTATGTCAGCACTGAAGATGCCAGAAATAGTGAGATCAAGCTATAATTCTATGCAGCTTTTGAAACTCGATCGGGATGCTGTTTCAGATAAGATATTGTATTCCGATTACTTCTTGCTGGTCTTATTCACGAAAATGATGGGTCCGTCTCCAAATGTTTGGGATCCTGCTAATTCTTCTGACCCAATAAGAATTATTTGTGATTCCAAGGCTGAAATGGTACCCGTATTTTCTGATCCCCAGTATTTCAAGCCGCTGCCTATTCATCCTGGTCCTAGCCCATTCCATCACCGGTTTTTTACTAATCCTGACTCTGATTCTCATAGTCAATATTATATATCTGATAAGGGTGTTCGCTTATTCAAAAATAAGGTTTTCAAGGGTCCAACAAACCAAGACATAATTGTTGAACATTGCGTGACTGGTAAAGCCATTTGCCAATGGCTATGTGATTGTACTGATATAATTGGTTATAAGCATAGTGTTGAAGTGGCTCATCTCCTCATCAAGAGTAAGCTTTTAAGTCCTATAACCACATACCCTTCAATTTCTACTGAAGGTTCCTTTATTTCTTCCAAAGATTCTTTTTATACGGTAAGTCCGTTGGGAAAGAGTGTATGTGCTTGGAATGGAGCCAGTTCTCACTATAACCTTAAAATTCGCCAACTTGATATAGATTCGGTTGATTCTATTCTTGATCGTTTCGGTTCTCTTGGTTTTACGGTTACCAAAGAAGAGATGGAATTTGATAAGGCACACTCCTCATTGACTCTTCAACAAGTTCTTCAAGATCCTGGGATGAGATACTTATTTAGGCGTCATTTGGAAAAAGAATTTTGTTCTGAGAACTTAGATGCCTATCTTCAATTGAAGCAATTCAATAGGCACATTTCAAGTCTATCAAAGCTTCTTCAATTAAAGAAGACCCATCATTCCAGTGATATTCATTCTCGTATTTTTACCCTTATCAATACTTGCATCTCATTGGCATACAGCATCTACTTTACTTATGTCGGTTTTCATTCTCCTTATGTGCTAAATATTGACTACCACCTAAGAAATGAAATAACTCAAATAATGGAGGATACTGAATCCCTAACTCAAAACGAAACACCCTTGAAGACTCCTCTATCTACAATCAAGTTTGACTTGGGAAATAAACCCGATAAAGAAAGTGAATACATTCAATTTCAACTGGCAAATTTAACTCAAATGGAAGATGATATTACTTTAATCAACCCTGTTGTTACTAAATCATCAGTAAAAGAGAACCTGAATTCACCTAAAATTGCGTACAATTTCTCTGATCAAGAAGTTAAAAGTCAAGAAGTGGAGTACGCCCCTAACAATATTACTGATTTATCTCCAGTAGAACAAAGTGTCCATGATGTTCTTCACACGCTCTCCAAAATCATGGTTGTATTTGAAAAAGTAATGCAACGGATTTATAGGCTTATGGAAGTCGATCTGTTTCCTAAATTTCTTGAAAAGGAAAATGATCATATAGTTTCGTGGATGAATTGAATCATAATAATTGTTCTACACGCATTAAAAACTTCACATTTATCTAGTCAATAAATGATATTATACTATACAAGATCATGCAATTGGTTCCAAAGTAGTACCTTTCTTGATTGTAGCCCAACCAATCAAACGCCAATGTTTTTCGATACGTCTTGATAAAGCAATCTTTTCGTTAATTTCAGTACATGCTGGGGTAGTTAATTGCAAACGAGCCATATCCGCCTTGACAGCAACAACTCTAGCACCAGTAGCAGTAGAACCAATATTTACCATTAAAACTTCACCAGATTCTAATTTTCTAACCTTTGCTTGTTTTTGACCTTCAGTCTTAACCCCTAATAATCTTCTTAAAAGGAAATAATTGATTTCAATATCGGTATAAATAGATGGTAAATTACCCTTAGAACCAACAACTTGACCGACCAATCTATCGGCTCTACATAATGTAGGGTCGACCTTAGTACCAACCCCGATTAAACCACCAGGAACGGCGAATTTCAAATCATTATGTTCAGCAAATAAGGATACAATATTTGAGAAAATTGGTTTACACTGAATCTTACCATTATCATCTTTAGTGACAATACCAGGCCTGATTTCAATTTCGTCACCGAGTTTGAATACCCCAGTTAAAATGGAACCACCGGCAACCCCACCTTTTAAGTCATCAATTTCTGAACCAGGTTTATTCACGTCGAAAGATCTGATAACTATTAATCTTGGAGAAGCAGTGAAATCTCTCATTGGGACAGGGATGTAGTTAACAATAAATTGGTTAACAGCATCGATATTATATTTTAATTGAGCGGAAATTGGAACAATTGGAGCACCATCAGCAATAGTACCTCTAATGAAGTTTAAAATTGACTTTTCATGTTCTAAAGCTGATTCTTCTCTCATTAAATCAACTTTGTTTTGTAAAATGATAACATGCTTTAATTTCATAATTTCAATAGCAGCCAAATGTTCTGAAGTTTGAGGTTGAGGACAACTTTCATTTCCTGCAATTAAAAGCAACGCAGCATCCATAACGGCTGCTCCGGACAACATTGTACTCATTAAAATATCATGCCCTGGACAATCAACGAAGGAAACATGTCTTAATAATTTGTAACGTCCGCTACATCCGGGAACCATACATTTTGGTCTAATTTCTTTATCTGATTGGAATGATCTGTAACAGTCTGGAGCAGGACATGATTCGTTATCACACTTATAAATTTTGGCGTTGGCATAACCCAACTTGATGGTAATATTTCTTTCCAATTCATCTTTGAAACGAACTGTTTGAACTCCTGAAATGGCTCTTACAACCGTGGATTTCCCATGAGCCACATGACCAATAGTACCGATATTAATCGTAGCCTGTCTATTGATAATTTCAGCACTCAAAGGAGTTAATTCTTCAAATATTGGATTGTCTGGTTGTTCAGGCAATCCTCCACCTTCTTCGAATTCTCTTTTAGCAGCTTCTTCATCGAATTCATCGTCTAATCCTGAAAAGGCAACCGATTTTTTCTCTTTCTTGACAACCACGGGTTCTACTTCTTCTTCTCCTTGTTCATTACCACTTTCAAGATCATGTTCATAAGGTAATTCTTCATCTACCTCTTCAACGTCTCCTCCGATGACAATATCGGGAGTGGCATTTTCTATATCATCGTAAGACATGCTGTTCCTGTTAACTATGGGATGATTCTTGGTGAGAAATTTTTCATGATACCGACGGTGGTTGGGGCACTATATTGTGACGGCGCACGACCGTTATCGATGAAGACATGAAATCAACGTAAGGCCCGTGTTACTGGGGGTTGGTGGTGGGTGTGGGAGTAGCTACAGACGTAGTTGAGTTGTTTGAAGCTGTTTGTGTTTGTGTGCTTATGGGATGTGTGAGGTTGGCGGAATTGAGTGCTGTTTGCATGTGTTGCATCCGTAGTTAAACGCACTATATGGAAGTATTACAGTACATCGCCAAAAGCATTCCGAAACCCAAAAACACAGAAAACGGCGTTTGGAGGTATTTGGCAGTTTTAATAATTTCCTGTGTTTTTTACTTGAAATGGGTTTCGAAGCCTTTTTTTTTTTTGTTCGTGATGTTGCAGAGAAACCAACCTTACAAGCTTCGCGTACAAAAATGGCTGCAAAAACTAAAGTAATTCTCCTCTTCCCATTAGACGACGGAGCGAGTTGACAAAAGAGTCTTGTTTCAGCCAATCTACTTGTCACTTGGTTTATGCAACAGTGCTGTAGCATGTAAATGCTACAACTGTGTTCGTGAAATGTTTCTATCCTTTATTCATACACAATCATCTTCTGAAATATAAAGCTAAATACGTGGATAATCTGAATACAAAGATAAGCACAAGAAGAAGTCCCACCCATAGAGATTTGTTCTCATTACCATAACCTTGGTATTCCAATACTGCCTTTCCGTCAATCTTGCACACATCAGAAAGAGACGATGAATACAGACAGTGGCAATCTGACTCACAGTCAAAGATTCTATTGGTGAATTCATTGAACATCATTCCTTGAAATACGTACCTCTGATAATCAATCCAGTAGAAAGTGTAATACCAGAATTTATTGAGTACTTCGGCAGATACTAGAAACCCTCCTACAGACATCCAAAGCCCATTGGCAAATGCAGTTAGTGCTAAAGATACCACAAAGTTGGGGAAAATTGAAGAAATCATTATTACCATGGACTCAGCACAGAGAAGATCAAGGAAAAGCCACATGGTGTAGTTAGCAAATCCAAGAAAATTCTGGCGGAAATGGATCATAAAGTAAGTAAACAAGCTGAACAACAAAGTAATTATGAATAGGAAAGGAATGCCAATCAAGAAATTAGATAATACAAAAGGGAATGGTCCATATAATCCATTTTGTCTATCCTTCTTATAACTGTAATAGTCTTCGATATACGCAGGAATATATGCCACTGACATAAAAGACATGAATGCTCCAGAGAAAAATATGGCATTGATATAAGGCTGGATGTTAACCTGGCTAGAGTTGAGTCTTAACCATACGGTACCCATCATTACCGCCAACCCAAAGTACATTGCAATTCTAACATGGTAGGCAAGGACGTCACGATTTGACTTTATAAAAGCTCTTTTAGTAAGAATCCAGGTACTTTTAATTGTCGTCTTCACGTGGAATGAGGTCGGTATCACTTCACTAGAATCAACATAATCTAATGATTCCATTTCCACTCCCAGCAACATCATCTCCTTGTTGTAGGTTCTATAATGACATACTAACTCTTTGAGGGTATCTGAAGATGTAAAGTCTGTATTTATCAAATCCAAGATAAACTCGGAAGGATTACAGTATTTAGGAATTGGGTGATTGGTATTATCGAAGTAATCAGCCAACCGGTCCACCGCACCTTCGTAAATGGGTTCACCTTCAGATAAGAACATCACCCTATCGAACAATTCAAACGTGAAAGTGGATGGCTGATGGATAGAGCATATAACCATCATATTTTCTTTGATAGCAACGTCTTTGATGGTTTTAATAACTTCCCTTGCAGCCACTGAGTCCAATCCAGATGTTGGTTCATCCAAGAATAAGATATAAGGTCTGGTGATCATTTGAGAAGCAATACTCACTCTTCTCTTTTGACCACCAGAAAGCCCTTTTTGTATCACTGTTCCAACCTTAGTATCAGCGCAGGAGTTTAGGCCCAAATTTTCAAGGATATTTGCAACCATTTCCTTGCGATAGTGCGGGTTGATACCTGAGAATTGACCACTAAAATCAATTGTTTCTCTAGCTGTTAAAGCACCAATAAGCGAATCTTCTTGTTCCACATAGCTGGAAATACTTTGAATCTTTGATTTTCCAGTAGGTTTACCGTTAAAATAAATTTTCCCTCCAGTTGTACCTCCAATTCCTTGACCTCTATGAGCGAGAATATTGAGAAGAGTAGTTTTTCCCGATCCGGAAGGCCCCATAATGGCCATTAGCTGACCCGCCTTAACGGATCCTGAGACGTTATCCAAAATATGAGACCCATCAGGCAATTTCAAATCAATTGCAGCCCATGAAAACATGATTTATTCACGAGAAATTAGCTAACTGTGGCAGATGTGTGGCTTCTTTTATACCTTTGCAGCCAACTGGCAACAGCTCCGCATACAAATTTCCGCATACAAATACTTCCGCATACAAACACCTCCGCATACAAACAACTCCGCATACAAACATATAAACCCAAAATTTTGCAACCTTTCAATCTTTAAAGCCATTAGCTTCACGATTACAAGCATTATTCCTGACTAAACTTTTATCCATTACCAAATCTTTCTTCTTGGTTCTGCCTATGAACAGGATCCGAATCTTGCTTACTATACTTCTTCATTAACCATCCCGCATACAAGACATGGAACGGACAAGCTGTTTCCATTGCCACAAACTCCATTACAAATGTAGTAAAGATCACCCAAGGTGTCGTAGATGTATTTTGAAAGGTTTAGAATGTCACTACACTGAACCCGGAAAGAAAATCATCCGAAACTCATCTTCCTCAAGGCTGAAGTTGTCTGCTCAATCAATTGATAAAAATCCAAATATTGAAAGTTCTCCAGATTCACTTCCCAGTAATAGTGGAACCAACTTTTACTCTAATCCAACACCAGAATCAATCAATAGCTCTAGCGGTATTCCAGAATCCATTGATAAGTTTGATAATGTGCCAGGCTCTTTCAATAGCTCCCGGAATATACCAGATTCAAGCAATAACTCCAGTAATGTGGTTTGGGACGGTTCATTGAATTTCCACATAGAATTGGGAAATACTTCTGAGATAATCAGCAATTACTTTACTTACTTCCATCTGGCTCATCCCTTTCTCCCAAACAACGATGAATTTTGGGACTATTTAAATAATTTGAATCATTCCGCTGATATTCTAAGCTGTATGGATCTCATAGCTCAAGGACAGAAGAACGAAGGTGTATTCAACACTGATGCTGCAGTCAGTGAAATCGAAATGAAGATCAAAAGTCTATTGAAGTATATAGACCACCACGATTATGATTTGATATCGCTCCAGTCTTTGGTACTTCTACTAATCGTGTCACATCTCAGTGGACTACACGAGGTTTCTTTAAAGATTAAGCATAAAGTAGTTCAGCTCTGTATTGAAGGAGGTTTGAACGTCTATGATGCTGCAACTTTTCCAAATACTTTCATTGACATGAGACAAATGTCAGTTTCGAATACCCATTCTTATAGTCAACCTTACAACATACTCCTCACATCCAAAAGATTCATCAACCATGATTTTCCAGATATGCAAAATTGTGTACGAAAGACGTTTTGGGAAGTTTACTACTTCGATACTTTAATGGAAGTAGCCTCCGGTAATAAACTTCCAAGTCTAGCTAATATACCATTCCTCATCAAGTATCCAGAGACTCCCAAGCGGGAGGAATACGATTACCAAAATAAAGCTGAAGCTACTTTTGTTCTTGAAGAAGTTCTTCGATTCAATATGGCGGTTCTGAATCGTTTACCTACAGCACAAGCTTTAGGATTGAGAGTCAAGTCAATGCTAGGAACATGGGACGTACGAATCAAATCTCCAGAACTCTTTGGGCTTTCCTCATTGGTTGGTACTAACGGTTCTGTTAATGATGGCATTCATCAAGCAATAACTATGTACGCTTATGCAAAGATATTATATCATCGTCCATTATCATGTATCTATACGGACCTTACCAAAGAGCTTCAATCTCCCTGTGATTACAAGAATAACTTACAATGGATGAAGGTACAAATTCATGAACTCTACGGATCTATAGGGACACCACGTAAGATCATTGAAACAAGGAAATGTATATCTGCTTGTCATTTTCTAATCACAAGCTTGATTGATATGGATCCAATGACTCTAACCAATCGAAGTCCTGTGGTATGTTGCTCCCTTGTAGTGTGTTGTTTTACATATTTAAGTGCATACCTATGGATCAAGACTGGGCTTGAGTCTAAAGATATAGTTGGAGATAATGTATCTAAAACGTTCTCCGGTGATGAACTAGCTCTCATACAAGAAAATCTCAAAGTGGGCCTTGTTTCAGTCTTCCGAAATACACTTCATTGGAGACTTCCAGATAAATTGTATGGATTCTTTTTGTCCCTTCTTGAAAAGCATGCTTCAGACCTACTTGCTAGTTTACGTCCTTTCCTTCCTTGCAATAATTCGGTGTCTAATCCAAGCATGGAACAACAGCCTAATGAAGACTCAGTGCTAAACATGATGACATCCTTTGAGGATTTGGATACTTACCTTGAGTTATTTCGTGATATTCAACATTTCTATTAATGTAATGAGGAAGTGATCTATATACTTCAGCACATTGTGCAACTTTGATGGTAGGACTGAATAGGGCTTATGAAATTATACAAGTGACGGAAATAGTATTTAGCATTTTCACCATTATAGTTCATCACCATATATAATGTAGGATAAGTGGTTAAGTTTGCATTTGAATATTATTATGGTACATTTCTAGTACATAGTATACATGTATTATTACATTTTTTATTGGGTGTGAAATCCAAAGTCGTTCATAACGCTGTCGACATCCTTCCACAATAAATCTGAGTTAAAATCGAAATTATCAATTTCAAGATTCTCTATGGAATGTTGCGGTGACTCATTCAATGCCATAGGTGTAACCATTTCCTTATTATGAACTCCATTCGTATTCCTGTTAATGATATTTCCCGATATGTTCATTCTCATATTATCCTTTGGAGGCCCATACGATAGTCTATTACCTTCATTTTCGAGATTTAGGCTTACGCTAGGTGATCCTTCTGACTTAACTTGAGGCGATGAATCGGTACTGTTATTAACTACTTTGAATATATTGCTTCTTTTTGTGGGTGCAGCAATTGGTTGTGGATCTAATGGGATGGTTCTTATAATTCTTCTTGCTTTAGATTCAGCATTAACAGTATTCGACAATGATCTTTGTCTCTTTGAGTTACTCGATGGTGTTCCACCCGTATTACTTGTATTCGAATTTACGCTTGGATCTTCTTCTCCCTCTGATTCTATCACTGCTTCACCAGCATTAGCTTCGTCTTCTTCATCTTCTTCGTCTTCTTCCCCTTGGTCGTTATTTTCATCAGTGCGGTTATTAAGTGTAATCATTCCCACTTGGTCTCTTAATAAGAATAAACAATCAAAGAATACTGATGCTGACATTCGTGATCGAATGTTCATTTCTAAAGTTATGAGGTTCTTTTGCTCTAAGGTGTGGAATAATTGCCACATATTTCTCATTATTCCACTTGATCTATAAGCGATGTCATGTTTCAATACCGAACCTTTGGCTGCAAGTTGGATAGCTGCCTGGTAGCTTTGTTTACCGGCCCCCACATCAATAACTTTTTTCAATGACGAATGGGTTAGTTTGACTATAATACAGGATGCTTGCCAAATATTGATGATATAAACCACAGGGAGATATTTCACAAACATTGAATCTTTAGCTTGACAAATATGTGCATGGTTAATGAGGGAGATGGCAGCATTATAGAGCAGTACCAACCCTTTAGTAAGTTCAAAAGAGGCGATTCGTGAAGAGTCCATGAAATAGTAGGTCAAAAGATGAACTCTAGCTGTGAGCAATTGAAATTTTCTAAACCGATCGTCAGAAGGATTTTCCATTGTAAGTTTAATCTCTAGCTCATCTAATTGACGAGAAAGGACTTTTAACAAAGGAAGTCTTTCGGTTGAGTCAATTAATCCATAGGGATCTAGAGTATTTGAATTTAAAGTTTTCGATATCTGATCTTCAAAATGAGCTATTTCCATCATACTTTGGATGGACTTAGGGATTTGGATGGCACTTCCCGGTCGAAGAGTCCACATACAGGCTTCAAACTGTACGAAAGCAGGAAATCCAAATGAGGAAGCAATACTTTGAGAAGCTATATTACAAACAATCCATGTTTTCGCCTGTTCTTGAGCCATTGTGAGCTGCTGTGGAGTTTTAGTCCCATTGTTAGGATCCGATAACAGACCTGGTGTATGTAATCCGATTCTAATGGCTTGGAATAGCGCAACCCCTATGGTATTCCAAGAAGAGTCTGCACTTAATGAGGAAGTAATTGGAGGCCAGAATGTATAAATTAAGAATGCCTGAACAGAATAAACAGAGCAAGCATTTATTATTGGCTCGTCTTCCTCGGTCGGATTATACCTAGTGATGGGAGAAATGGTAATTTCCGAAAGGATGTCCTTAATCAAAGGGGCTAAGGTAATTAAAAGGTTTTTAGATGATGGTTCGGGAAATCTTCTTAATGACACAAACATGATGACCCAGAAGAGAGCAGGACATAATTTATAGATTCTTTCTGGGCCTTTAGCAACATCAACAACGGGGAGAATGGGGTGGTAACGGTTTACATACTCCAAGAAAAGATCCCGTATCATTTGAGGAGCAAAAGTGATTGAATCTAATGATTTCTCCTCGCATAATAGAGCAAAGCTAGGTACAGAAGTAGGAATTTCACTAGGAAGTGAAGGTGACGGGTTTCGAGCAACCGGTGGAGTTTCTGCTCCAAACGCAAGTTGGGAAGGAGGAGGAAGAGAATCTGGACTCCCCGAAGCACTTTGAAAACCGGTGGATCGATTTAAAGTAGGGATTTTCCTTAGAAGATCTTCAGCCTGAGCTGAGGTCAAGGTTTTCTTCAATTCCGTGAACTCTTTTTCGATCTGGGCTATTCTGGCCCTTTTGTAGGTTCTTTTGTAATCTGAACGAACGTCACACTTGAGGTTTTTCTTAGTACATCGAGTACATGGGTCGGGATGTTTTTCAAAGGCATCGCATTTAGATTTCTGTTGACGGCATTCAATGCAACTTATTTTCTTGGGTCGTCCGGATTTGGTGGTGGAAGGCTGTGGAGAATGGGACGAGTTGATTTGGTTGTTTAGAACTTGAAGTTCATGAGATATGTTGGCTATATGGGCCAAACTATCTAAAGAATTGCTCATACGAAAGAAGGAATGACAATAACTAATGGGCCGAAAAATAATATGCGATGCCCTTTGGGTCGAAAAAAACATTTAGCTGGGCCGACATTTGGGTCGAGAAAATGGCATGGGCCCACACTTGGGGCGAAAAAAACATTCTGATGGGCCCATGGATCAATCTGGCGCGGCCCATGCGGAAGAAGCTTCGGTGCGCCCCATTTGTTGCATCTTGGAAGCATCGAATTTTTACTGCAACCGAACTTATCAGCAATTTTGAACGCAAAGAACGTTCTATGCATTTGATCAATTCCTTTCGCCAGTCTAACACCGACATCCGCATCTTATGGGCGTCGGTGTTTGTTCGTATGATGGGATACGGGCTCACCAATCAAGTTCTCACCATCCATCTTGCGGCCATTGGAATCTCGGAATCTCAAATCGGGATATTCATGACTTTGACGTTATTGGGTGATACTCTCATCTCCTATGGGCTTACTTGGCATGCTGAAGCTATCGGCAGACGTAGGGTCATGATTTTGGGTACTATAATGATGTTTGGATCTGGATTGATCTTTGCCTATTGCTCGAATTACACAATATTACTAATGGCTGCCATATTTGGAGTTATTTCTCCCAGTGGTGATGAAACAGGCCCATTCAAATCTGTTGAAGAGGCTTCCATTGCTCATTTAACTCCTGATAATCATCGTCCCGAGATCTTTGCTTTTTACGGAGTCTTTGGTACTGCTGGATCTGCCGTTGGTGCTGCTGCCGCAGGATTAATCGTAGACCATTTGGCTCACCACATGAATTGGCCCGTAAGTTATTGTTACCGTGTTGTTTTCATGATATATGGAGCCATTGCTGCTTTGAAACTCGTTTTGATGTGCTGTCTTTCTCAAAAATGTGAGCTTGAATCTCCTGTTTCCACTCAGAACGAAGATGATGATGAGAGAACTCCATTGATCGAACCCAATTGGCTGGGTCTTTCGCAAAAAGCTCACTATTATCTTCCTCGTCTTCTCGTTATATTTATGTTGGATTCTTTAGGTTATGGTTTTATGCCTGCTGCTTGGGTGGTGTACTATCTTAAGAAGTTCTTTAATGTATCAGCCACAGGTATTGGATTTCTATTCTTCTGGACTAATTCCTTCGATGCCGTGGCCTCATTGCCCTCTGCATCTTTGGCTAAAATCCTAGGTCCTGTCAAGGCTCAGGTTTTCACCCAAGCACCATCAGCGGTCTTCTTTATCTGTATCGGTCTTACATCCTACTTCCCCGTGGCTGCAACTCTTTACTTCCTTCATTGTACTTTTGGAAACATGGATGTGGTTCCAAGACAAATCCTCTTAACTTCTATAATGGAGAAGCACGAGATCACAAAAGTCATGGGAATTGTTAACATCGGTAAGACTTTTGCTAGATGTATTGGGCCCTTATTCACCGGAAAACTAGCAGAAAATGGCCTTCTTTGGTGTGGTTACTTCATCAATGGAGGCTGCGTCCTTTTAGCAGACCTTATTCTTGCACTTTACTTTGTTCATCTCGACGCAGACATCATTGCTAAGCAAAGTATCTACCGTGAAATTGATAACTCTTAGCTTTATTCGGTTGCAAAAATCACGTTTCTGGCGTCGTGTTGCACCCAATAAATTTGATCAGCCAATATCCGGTCGTGCGCCGTGCCTAATTTGCGGGGTATATAAAGCAATTGGAAATTGTAATCCTACCGTTACTGCATTAGATAGTGATATTTTTTTATTACCATGACTGCTAAACTTATTTTTCATGCAACCAAAGATGCTAAGAAATTATACGAAATGTTCAAGCTTTGCGGCTCGGAATGGAGCGGTAAATTGACTCCGGATGAATTTGCTCGAGTAGAGACTGATAAACTTGAAAAATCGGCTCAATCGGCCGAAGGTTTCTACTTGGAAGACGCTGATTCAAATGCAATTGTTTGTACTTGTGTGGTTAAAAGAGACAAAGGTCTTTTCAAGCAATCAGATCTGTCAAGTGCAATCAGTTCTGTACCTGATGCGGTTTCTATTGGAGTTAAACATGTTAATACATTGCTTTTGAGCTACGTCTTTACTGCTAAAGACTATAGAAACCTGGGATTGGCAGCAGAATTGATCCAAAAGTCCATTGAGTTTACTGAACAAGAAATTATCAAACAACATCTCGATTCAAGCGATCGTGACAAGAATGATAGTTTCTACAATATGGTAATGACTGACGGATACTTGGATCGGAGATTGGCTAATCACTATTTGGGTAAACAATACTTCTGGTTTTTGTATTCAGCTGCCGGCAGCTTCTACGAGAAGTTTGGCTTCAAAAAGTACCCTCTTGATTTTTATCGTATTCCAACCTCGGTACTTAATGAAAAGGATGAGAAATTAATTCATACGCTCATCAATAGCAGTGAGAAGACATCTGATCCTACAGTTACTGGTAAAAAGTTGAAGTTATTGAAAGGTTCAAGTAGTCAAGATAGAGACCTCATTTCCTTCGTATTGCAAGGTAAGGAATTAGAAATCTTGTCCGAATTGAACAAGATGATCTTCCACTCAGAATTGTCAGGTGGTCATAAGTCTTCCTCATCTTTGACAAACGTCAGCAATGTTCTTTCTATGTCAAAAATGGGGTCTTATAACGAACTTTCGTCTATAAACCTCTCCTCTAAACCTGACTTAGAACCTCTGACGTCACAAAGAAGAAGGTCTTCTGTTTCAGTAGATCCAGGTAGAAGGTCTTCTATGCAACAATTGATTGTGCCTAAATTTGCAGTGAAACCAAATATTCATGCTATTGATTCAATATTTGCTTCGGAGGAAGCTCAAGCCAAGAATGCCCCTGATTCAGAAACTGCCGTTAAGTTTACTGACATTAAAGGGGTGATATTCACTAATGATTTGCAACAGAAAAGCTATTATGCGCTTTGGGCAACATTACCTTTTAATAAACTATACATCATTGGAATTGGTGAATTACAATTTGATATGATTGGTGCCTTCTCTGATCCCGCCGGTGCTGCCAAAGGAGTGAACATGCTTCCTCAACGTCGTCGTGGTTCAAGTTTTACCGGATTAAATGAATTGGGAGGACATAACTTCCAAGACTTGACTATTCTATTGCATACTGCCATCAGTGTTGCAAAAAAGAGACAATTATCTGATGTAGATGCCATTTATGTGTCTGTAAATGATCTTCCTTCCAATATCCCAACATCGGTTATACATGACTTCTTCCTCAACTACTTGCCAAAAACATTTGAAAATGTGTATACCGAAGAAGATGTAGACAAGCCCGGTGAAAATAAAGTGAAGTTGATTACAGACCCTACTGAATCTCGTATTTTACCCATGTTACGTAAGTTCGGAAGTCAAAGTAAAAACTTTGATCTTGACTGGTATGCCAATGGAATCTGGTCTTGGGGCTGATTTATAGATTTATCAGTACAAGAGAAGAAATATAAGAAAGCATATATTTTTATACATATACTATGTTTGTTTCATCGGTGTACTTTGCTGGAGCAAAGTACACAAGCTTGTCTTCAAGATCAAAGTGGATATAAGCGTTCTTCATTATAGATGGGCCGATGATGTTCTGATCAGAATTAGATTCACCTAGTAATCCGAAAGAACGTTCTCCATCTATATCGAGAACAAAATCTTGCACTGGAACCTTTATTTCGGCTCCATTGAAATTGAAGGTGATTACAACAGTGGAGTTAAAGTCATCAGGAACATTCGCCGAAACGGTATAGCCATCATCGTAAACCTCGAGCCCATGAATAGAAGTGAGGATTTTTTTAGCACTGTCGTAGTTTAGCATCAGAGCAGGGGACCCTGAATCTACAATTACCGAGCCGTTGTATTGTACAGGTTCATCATCATCGATTGTAAAAGAAGTTATATTCACTCGGAAATACAGGTCGCCGACATTCTTCGAGGGTACCAATTCACCGGAGTACTTTGCCTTATCAATAGCGCCAAAAAGAACGGATCCATGACTTGAGTCCTCTGGATTCAAATATAATGAAAATGCAGTTTTGTTTATGATTCCATCTTCCTTCAAGACAATTGGAAAATTGTCATAAGAATCATTTGGGTTTTGCTGGTGAACAGATTCTATATTGCGATAACTGAGTCCTAAAATTCCGTTAAACAGCGATGAGCTATCGACAACTGCAAATTTGACGTTTTTTATATCTACTCCCGACTTAGAAAACGATATCGTTTCCTCGGCATTATACCCTGAAGCAGATAGTAAACCATACAGAATTTCAAATGGTGTACTTAAATTCTTGAAAGAGTTAGAGGCAGAAGGATCGTAGTAACCTACTTCAGTACAATTGTTAGGAAGTAAGCTGCAAACATCCTCTTTTGTAGGAATCCATAAATCTGACGATCCAGTATCTACAGCAACTTGTAAGTGCTGTTTATCAGATCCAACATAGATGTCAACCAAATAGTGATATTGTTCAGGCAGAAAATAGATTCTCGGATTAAGAGCATTAGTTGCATCTCTTCTACCAAAAGTAGGCTTGACAGGTTGCTTGGGTCTCCTTCTTGGGATGGCTTGACCCAATGAACATACGCTGAAGAAAAGTAATGAGAATAAAATAAAGAGCATTGAAATTAGTTCTTCTGAACATTTGGTTAGGGTCAGATCATTACTTTTTTATATTTCATACTTCAAGCTTCATTCCTCTTTCCCATGGATTAGACCCCCATGGGATCCCCCAAATACTACCCGGGTAAATCTATGTTACGTGAAAGGTCCCCCGCATATGCGGCCCTAAAAAATAAATGGTTGCAAAGAACCCCAACGTAGTAATGCATATCCGGCTGTCCTTTTGTTTTTTTTTTAGAAAAAAAAATAGAATTACCATCTAAGGAGGGATTGTATTAAGTCTCCTTCATGCTTAGCTTTCTCTATGCTTGGCTTTCTCTATAGCTGCAAAAAGAATGTTATCTGAATTTTTCTTTTCCGTTCAAGTATAACGAATAATTGTATTTATTAAAGACACTTTTCTCACCTAACTCAGCATGCAGATTTTGGTATTGGCCCTTAGTAATTTCGACTTACTTTTTTCCGAAACCATATTTCCCCTTTTAAATTCACAAATACTTGAAAGAAGCATCCTTAATCAAAGTCACCCTTTAAAATCAATTTCTCGGCTTTTGATCCAGCGAGAATCAACGGCAAAGGACTGTGAAAGATAAGTCCAAAAATAAAACGATAAGAACTATCAATGGCCAAGTCCAGGTGACTTCCTTATTTCTCTAATATTTTTTAACCATTTAAACTTGTTCAGTAGTTGATTTCTATGAAATGTAGGTATGAAAAAACTAAATAACTGCCAGTGATCTTTTTTTAGCAACCTGCAGTTATTCTCATGCACATGTCAAGCCGGAGAGAGGTGCATACGCGTATGCATACTACCGGTTCATGAAACGGCCTCAGTTCAAAGGAACAGTAACTGGGGTAAAAAGGACCTAAGTGGGGGTATTACAATAAATAAAACCTGCTTCTGTACAAGAAGTAATAATAGTTACTCTATATTACGAGATTCTTAAGGTCGAGGAAAAAAATAATGTGTTCTTTCAAAACTTTTTTTGAAAGTATTCAGTTAACTTTACCCTCGGAAATATTGCTGAATCATTCCTATACATTTTCGCAAAACCTCTAAATCATATTGGGGCTAAACACCCTGTTAAAGCAGTGACTATTATAGGCAATGCGTAATATTATAATCATAGACACCATTGAAGGGTCATCAGTGTGGAGGAAATTAAATTTTCATTTAATATTGCCAGACTTACTTCTGAGGTTTTGTTCTATTTATTTGGCTGCAAAAACAATATATTTTGAAATACTTTACTCTTATACACTAACAATATTACTTTCATCGGTATACTTGACTGGAGCCAAAGAAATGGTCTTATCGTCAATGTCAAAATAGGTGTAAGCATGTCTCAAAAACGAATCACCTAAGATATTTATACTAGATCCCCCAATGACTGTAAAAATACAGTAGATATCATTACTTACCACAAGTTCGTTGGCAGGTACACTGATTGACACCCCATTAAAGTTAAAATCAAGACTATCTTTGGGTGCATTGTCACAATCTCCAAGATAAATAGTTTCGCCATTTTGTTGAACTGTCTGATAAGATGGAACTAATTTTGAGGCAAGGTTTTTAGCAAGATCAGCGGAAACAATATTATATGTTGTTCCTGAGTCTAACACTACGTCGGTTTGAACTTCAAAATTAGAGTCTTGGTATGTGATATTGTTGAGAGTAACGGCAGTCCTGATATCTGTAGTCATTGGAAGCTCTACCAAATCACCTTCGTACTTAGCTTTGTCAATACCACCAAAGATCACACTACCCGTTGCAGCATTCAAGTCATTCAAATAGAGGGAGTAAGCGTTCTTGTCAATTACCCCGGCATTCTTCAAAGCAGCAGGAAAATTTACATAAGGAGGCTTGTGGTTATAGGCTGTCTCAGCTTCACTACTCTCACGACCAATTCCTAAAATTCCATACTCAGTTTCACTGCTATTTGTCACAGCAAATTGAAAAGAGTTTAAAACATTAGGTCCCAGGCTTTCAAGACTCAAAGAGTCCAAGCCAAAAGTTCCCAGTGTACTTGTTTTATCACCGTAAATAATACTAAATTCTTCATTAAGATTCTTGAAAGTAGTCGAAGAGGTTGTATTGAATGAACCATTTTTTTTACATTCAACAGTCTCACCATTTTGTTCACCGCAGGTAGCATTACTTGCAGGTACCCACAAGAGAAGATCCGGTGTCAACTTGAACCAGAAACTTCTGCTTGTCCGATCCTAAGTATATGTCGGCGGCGTAATAGATTTGGTTGTTGATAAGAGTGACATTAACAGGTTCATCTGATCTTTTACTTTGTTCGAATTCAAAAGAAGTAACCTGAGGTGCTGGACTTTTTTGTACGTTAAAGTCAATTTTGAGATGACCTGGCCCTCTCTTGGACAAACCGAAGTCAGGGATAGTTAAGCCCTTAACTCTTTCAGCAAGAAGAGCGAAGGAAATGATAGCGGCAATTGAGTCTTTGGTCAAATCTCTTGTGAATTTCATTATTTCTGTTTATTGTATTAATCATGATGGAAAATGATGCAATTTATAGTTTTTTCATGATAAAGACGATACTTCGTTTAAACCCCCATATACCTCTTTTTGGGCTATTAATAACTTCTTAAAAAGTTCACAAAACAAATCAAGTGACATTGGGGGATACCGTTTAGCAACAAATGTATTTGAATTTCATTTATTGAATATCGTGCCGCAAGAACAACTAATCTTTCTCTCAGAACTTTAGTCCAGTCGTTGAGGTATTATTGGCTGCAATTATGTTATATGCGAGAACATTACGCCCGCATGCAGAAGCTTTTTCGTACTAGCAGAGTCAAGCAATGTTCCATTGTAGTTAGCCAAGCTAAATGCATTGGCTGAGATACAAAAAGGTTCCCCGTGAAATCCCTCTGTACGAGAGGCACTCTGCGTAAATGCTTCTAAATTATGCGTATGCACCGGGAACCGATAAGTACATCAATCCCAAATAGGAAAGAGGGCTTTTAACTTTTCTCTAGATAAATGCTAATCATAAAGTATAATTTTGAAATATAAACAAGATCAGGGCTTTTTACAACGTTGTCGTTTTCCGTGTTCTTGTCTGAGTTTCCGAGACGCTGTCAAGCCCGATCTACTTTGTCAAAAGTTAGGCTGCAACGGAAGCTTCGCTTGTAATGCAGAAGAAAATCAGGTGCAGACACTCAAAAAAATAAGGTTCCATTAGCCATTTTTTCATGTTTGACAGTAGTACCAGCAACTTTCCATGGAACCGTATTCAGAAATCTAATATTGTATATTTTGCACTGAGTCAGAGTCAACGTAAGCGTCGGGGTCAGAATAAACGGGTACGTGTGGTTAGATACCCTGCATTGACTAACGAGTGGAGGAGCTCACAACGAGAGCCTCTCTGCCCGGACTGGAAATTGGGGGTGTTTCAGTAGTAACCTGTATCCAACCTAAAACTGTATCAGATTGTTCAAATACTAAGCAAAATAGATAACGTTGCTTGCAACCGTTTCGAACTTTATCCTGAACCGGAAAGCGTGTTGTCAAATAAGATGATTATAGTTTTTGCCTTTAATTATGTCATAGCATAAAAGGGTAATAGCATAGAAAGCACTACCTTAGTAGTCGATCAAGGTTTTTTCTTGAATGCTATTATGGGGAAGTTCAAAAAGATTACAACGCAGAATAAAATGCATGTCTGATGGGCTCCAGTCTAGAACAGCATGAGAGGTAGTAGCATTCACGAGCTACCCACAAAAATTATCTTTAACCATCTTTGACCCAAATCCCTCATATCCACCAGAATATCAGGTTCCAGACGTTTGAATTTTTGACTTGGTTTTTGCAACGTTTCTGCTTTGGAATTCAGATAGTTATTATCGTAGCGCTGATTCACTATCAGCTTTATGCTAAGTGTTCTACATACTCTCCACCAAAAAGCACACACCTCTGACACAACTAATTTAACTGGGTGTCAAAGACTCCTATCAATGGAGTATACTTTAGTCTTTCCAATTTCAGTAGCTTCAATAATCTAGTTGCAGCCATTTGCACCAATCCATATAATGTCGCAACTACCAGTAAAGACACACCCCTACTTCATACTACGTCTTCAATGGAAAATGATGGATTTATCCCCACGCTAGCGGTGTTTTACGCTGTATTCCATCCTACTGAAGGAACCAAAATCATCCACCAGGTTCCAGAAGGTTCTATCATCACCAACAATTCGCCAATTACCGATGCATCGTTGTTTAATTTTGATACTGTGAAAAATTACATAGTGCCGAAACCTCAGCTTTGTAACAAGCTAGTGTCGTTCAAAATCGATAAGTTTCGAGTACTTGGGTATCCTGTAAATATTGAAAGTGATGACTATACCAGGAACTTTTTCAACTTCAATTTTGGGTTTGTATTTCCTTATGACAGTGATACAACTCCATACGAGAGTGCCATCAAAAGAATGGGAAAAATGTTCCGAGTACTTGAAGAACAAAGTTTCATATTAAGTAAGCTTGACAAGCAATTGAGCTTTTATCCCCGAAGCGAATCAGACGATAAGGTGGTTCTCCCTTCGTTGATTGCCCATGAGTTCAATAATTCCACTAATCGAAAGCAGATGTTGACCACGACTCCTGGACATTCAAGAATTAAAAAGATAAATTTGTCTTCGGTAGAGTCATTGATTCAGCAGATATATCAGGACTTAAATAACTACTCAGAATGTTGTATTCCGTTGGATAGCGCTAATAGTGTGGACATCAAACTATTTCCAGTTCTTCCTCCTCCAGTCAATATAAAGGCATGGCAAGTTCCTATATCTACTGTTAAGCTTAATTCATTAATGGACGTGAATTGGGATCCTACCATGGTAAAAATATTACCCTATATTAACGGAATTAACTCTATTAAGAGAATAAGTGATTTGGCAGATGCAGATTATCTATTAACAAAGCAATGTATTCAGCATTTAATGCATTATAAGTGCATCATTATAATTGATATTTTCCAATTCAGTAACATATATGCTCCCACGAATAATATTGGGAACTTCCTTAAAATGAATGGGATGGCAGAGGAATGTCAATCTTTTATAATAACTAGTCAGGAACATGCGCCAAGCTCTGGTAAGTCCGATGATAAGCTGAACATCAACCCATCGATTTCACCATACTCGAAAACCAACGGAGGTCAATTACACTCTAAGACCATCAAAGTACCATCGAAAGCTACGTTGTTTTATCTTTATCGATCATTAAATCAGGGACAAACTATCAAGGAATGGTATATTCAGCATAAGAAGTTATTAGGAGACATCGATGTGAGACGATTCATCAATTTCGGGATGCTTCGAGGTATTATCTACCGAGTGCATTCATTTCCTATAATCAACTCATATACCAAGTCAGTTGAAAATAATATGAACGATGAATTGGATGAATTACTTGAAAAAATCAATCGACAAGCAAAAACTAAATCAAAAGACCGTCATAGTAGCAGCAGTCATGTGGACGACGAACGACGTCTTTTGAAGAATATGGTTCGTGCCTCGACCTTGAAAGCAGGAAAGAGAAAAGTTAGTTTCAACTCCAATATTGATGGGGGTAAGTACAATATGTTGAATGATATTATTGACGAAAGTGATGATAGCGATCATAGCGATCCGTTTACGGATGATGAAACAGAAGAAGGAGATATATTGAGAGACGACAACTCTACAATTAAAGAGCGAACAGAAGACTACGACCATGACGATGATGATGACAGTGATGCAGATGATGAGGAGGAACTTGAACGACAAGAATTGGCAGTTCTTATCAAATTACTTAAAGGGTACCAAAACTTGGATTCGATATGCACCGAGCTCCGGAAACCTCGAGCTGAGCTTGAGTCGATGCTTGCCAAATTGGGTTCGTATAGCGTTATCAATAGTTAAACCGGTAGGATGCTGAGTTGTGGCCGTATACCCCAGTTTGAAGGTGCTACAGGCTGAATTACGATTAGTTGGCATGGCTAGCGAGCCATAATTGGCTTCCCAGAAACCAGGAATGTTTGACCATACATTTTGCACCTATTTTGTACTGATCATCCCTACATCCATTATCCATAAATCCCTACTATCCACACCACATCATCCCTACACCCACACCACATCATCCCTACACCCACACCACGTCCTCTGCTAGCTGCCTGGACCCTGCCATAGTTAAGCACCCAGCTAGATTTGCGTGCGGGTAACCCAAAACGATAACCCATCCAGCCCCATTTTATAAACAAGGTGCGCGCAAAGTAAACAAATAATACCCACATCTACTTGTTATTCTTTTTAAATAATGTCAGGAAAAGGAAAAGTTCATGGAGGAAAAGGAAAATCCTCCGAAAGTGCCAAATCGTCCACTTCTCATTCTGCTAGAGCAGGATTGCAATTTCCAGTTGGTAGAATTAAGAGATATTTGAAGAGAAATGCTCAAAATAAAATCAGAGTTGGATCTAAATCAGCCATTTATCTTACTGCTGTTTTAGAATATTTAACTGCTGAAGTTTTAGAATTGGCTGGAAATGCCGCTAAGGATTTGAAAGTTAAACGTATTACCCCTAGACATTTGCAATTGGCCATTAGAGGTGATGAAGAATTGGATAACTTAATTAAGGCCACCATTGCTTTTGGAGGTGTTTTGCCTCACATCAACAAGGCTTTATTATTGAAGGTCGAAAAGAAGAAACAAAAATAAGCAAGTTGATATCTGTATTGTACTGTTTAGTTTCTAGTGTGTATTAATTGATGTATTATTTACAGGACTGGGTTGTTGTTTAGTTGTAGAAGGTTTGGATAACGCCTCATTATCGGTTGTAGGGCTTGTAGGTTTAGGAATAGGTTTCTTGGAGTTAGATTCATTAACTGATTCTAATTTGATGTACTTTGGATTGATTCCGTCGGGCAATTTATAATCGTCCAATCTTATGTTGTGTTCGTGAAGTTTCTTCTTGATGTATTCAATCTCACTTTGTAACGTGGAAATGTCATCAAATAAAGCATCTTTTTCATCGTTCGCCTTCTTTCTACTTCTATTACTTTCGTATAAGATGAGGCCTCCGGCCACCAGGAAAATGAAGAATTCAGAAAGGAAATTGGCCCCGTTTTCAATGGCTTTTTTGTCGTTTAAAGGCCGGATTTTTATCTTCTTTTCTCCTAATAAATTCATTCGAAGCTTAATGTCGGTTTGGTGAATTGTTTGGGCGATTTTGATGCATGAGTTTCGAAACGTTTCATGTTCTTTGGCCTGTTGTTTCAACGTGGTCGCTATGGGTTTTGCCACGGTTCGGACGAGTAATGATGTTAATTTAAGGGCTATACCACTCATAGTGGCGAATAGTAGGAGTGGTGATTTTCTCGGGTTATTTCAGGCGACATATGAGACATTTTGAGACACCGGGAGGAATGGGTGCAAATAATTGGCGACGTCAAAAACGAACGAGACGAACGAGACAAAGAGATGAAGAAGTGACTTGATAAACAACCTGGCGTGTCTGGGTAACGTGATGGAACAACTTAGTAGAACAAAATAACAAAACAACCCCAGTAAAAGAATGTAACGTATGGCCATCTACCCTCAGGTCGTAAACGTAGTACTGTAGAGGAGTAGACAAGAGGGAGCCGGTAGTTGTCGGATTTGAAGGGCCCAATGGAGTGTTTTCAGATTGCACATACCTTTTGCCTGATTTCCAGCCCTTTTCTTGGACCTTTTGCTCATTTGATTCAAATGCTATTGTAGCAGGCATGTGAAAGATTCGCAGCCCAAAGTCAGACCCAATCATGAAGATATTCACATTGTTGTGCCCCCACCTGATGCTCAATCACTGGCTAATGATATCCATGTGGCTACAGGATGCCCGGGTCGATTGTTGGCAAAAATCTGGAAAAGTACTTTTTTTGCAAAAAATTCCCATTTTTGTAAATGCTGCTTAAATTGTTTAAAATATGCAGCCCTCAACATGGTTTCCGGGTCTAATTCACCCTATTTGCCATTTTCAAACAAAACCAACAATGACCTCCGGAAGTCGTATATAATGGTGAAGTCAAGGCTACACAACCACGGCCACATCCACATCACCAACGGGAGAAGCTGACAACAAACTCGTTTTCCCGGCAATGTGTGGTTGAGAATGGTTGCAAATGCCCGGCTGCTCATATTGTGTCTGACATAGCAGGTCCCATCTCGCTTATCTCCTGGAAACAGGAACCCCAATTTTCGGACTTGAAGGAGGAACACTCCGAAGCCATCCACATCGTTATCTTCACCATCAGCAAGGACTTAAGCTCCCCCACACCCCTCGCCAACAATTGACCCCACAAAAATAGCATGATTCCAACAGAGTGGGGTCACCATTGATGATGAGGTTGGAGGAGGTTAAAATTACCGGGAAAACCAGAATCGAGTTGCAAAACCATCTTCAATGTCCGGGCACCTGCCCAGCATTGGGAACAACGTATCCGTGAACCATTTGGGTTGATGGGATGGTTAAATTATGGTGGTGTATGGTGCCAATTACTAGGCCGTATATGGCTAAAAGGGACCATCGCACTAAAAGCATTTTGTTGAGTTTTTGTGGGGTCAAACAATAAAGAGCTGCAAACTCCGATTTCCTTCCAGTCCGAGATCTTATAAATACCCCCGTTACCCGTGAGGGATTTTTGAATATAAGTAATCGAGGTTGAAATAGTAATTGTTAACAACCATAATCAGTTATTATATTATATGACCGACAGAATGCCTGAATCCACTCAAGCTCATCTTACTTTAGATCACGAAAAGCAATTACCCCCTCCCAAGGGATTTGTTGAACGGTCGACGTCCAAGCCCAATCTCCCTGATTTTGAAACCTACAAAAAGCTTTACAAGCAATCAATTGAAGACCCCAATCAGTTTTTCGGCGATGCTGCCAAATCTGAATTATCCTGGACTACCCCCTTTGATGTTGCCCGGTACCCCCAAGATCCAAGCAAGGATTTTGAAAATGGCGATATTCCTGCTTGGTTTGTCAACGGTGAATTGAATGCCTCCTATAATGCTGTTGATCGTTGGGCCATTAAAAATCCCGATAAACCCGCCATAATCTATGAAGGTGATGAGGTTAACTCCGGTAAAATCATATCTTACGGCGAGCTTTTGAAACAAGTTTGTAAATTGGCTCAGCTGTTAAAAAAATTGGGGGTTAAAAAGGGTGATTCTGTGGCTGTCTATCTCCCCATGATTCCTGAAGCCCTTGTTACGCTTTTAGCAATCACCAGAATTGGTGCTGTTCATTCGGTCATTTTTGCTGGTTTTAGTTCTACTTCCTTAAAGGATAGAATTGTTGATGCTAATTCTAAAGTGGTTATCACTGCTGATGAGTCTAAAAGAGGGGGTAAAACCATTGAAACCAAAAAAATCGTTGACGATGCTTTGAAAGATATTTCAATCGTGGAAAACGTCATTGTTTTCCAAAGAACTGGTAATTCTCATGTTCCTTTCAATAAGGGAAGAGACTTATGGTGGCATGAAGAATTGGATAAATACGGTAACTATTTCCCTCCAGTCCCTGTAAATTCTGAAGATCCAATGTTTTTATTGTATACTTCAGGATCTACCGGTAAACCAAAAGGTGTTCAACACAATACAGCCGGCTACTTACTCGGTGCCTTGTTAACTACCAAGTATACCTTTGATGTTCATGAAGATGATATAGTATTCACCGCTGGTGATATCGGATGGATTACTGGTCATACTTATGTTGTTTATGGACCTTTGTTGAATGGTGCTACTACCGTTGTTTTTGAAGGAACTCCTGCTTATCCAAATTACTCAAGATATTGGGAAATAATTGACCAATATAAAGTAAATCAGTTTTACGTGGCTCCAACTGCTCTTAGATTATTAAAGAGAGCTGGTACCTCATACATTGAAAACTACAAATTAGATTCGATTAGAGTTTTGGGATCTGTCGGTGAGCCTATTGCTGCCGAAGTATGGCATTGGTATAACGATCATATTGGTAGAGGAAAAGCCCATATCGTTGATACTTATTGGCAAACCGAATCGGGATCTCACTTATTGACACCATTAGCTGGAATAACTCCTACCAAACCTGGTTCAGCCTCTTTACCATTCTTTGGTATCAATCCTAAAATTTTGGATCCCGTCTCTGGTGAAGAATTAAAGGAAGATAATGTTGAAGGTGTTTTGGCTATCAAATCAGCTTGGCCATCAATTACCAGAGGTATCTATAATGATTATGGTAGATTCATTGATACCTATTTGAAACAATATCCTAATCACTATTTTTCCGGAGATGGTGCAGCTAGAGATGGAGATGGATTCTACTGGATCTTAGGTAGAGTTGATGACGTTGTTAATGTGTCTGGTCACAGATTATCAACTGCAGAAATTGAAGCTGCTATCATCGAACATGAATTGGTTGCAGAAAGTGCAGTAGTTGGATACGCTGACGACTTGACTGGACAAGCTGTTGCAGCCTATGTCTCATTGAAGACTTCAGCTCAAATCGATGATTTGGAATCGATTAAAAAAGAATTAATTTTAACTGTTCGTAAAGAAATTGGTCCTTTTGCCGCTCCAAAACTTATCTTATTGGTTGATGATTTACCAAAGACTAGATCGGGTAAGATTATGAGAAGAATTTTAAGAAAAGTATTAGCAGGAGAACAAGACCAATTAGGTGATATATCTACCTTGTCCAACCCTGGAGTAGTTGCTCAAATCATTGATGTTGTTGAAAAGTCCAACAAGAAGAAGTAATGTGTAATGTGATTGTATTTAAGTTATATTATGTATATGAAAATTGATAATTGATTTATTTGTAGTATAGCCTTTTGGCACATGCAATTATTAATAATAAATAAGGATGTCTTATAATCCCCAGTTCATGATGGATTCCAATAGGGCGTCCGCTTGAGGTTTCTTTGCAATAACCTCTGGTACTATGCCTCTTGATACAAGATATTCCTGAGTAGTAGGACCTATGGAGGCCACTCGAAATTTGGTTCGACTGTTTGCAAGAATATAATCCACCACCAAATCAGTTCCTTGAGGACTAAAGAAAATGATCCAGCACTGATCCGATAACTGGTCTTTGATGATTTCAAAGTTGTCTACAATGTCTTGCCGTTCACTTGTTTTATAGATGACTTTTTCCTGGAGCTGAAGATTGGCTGCAAGAAGCTTTTTAGGAAGAGTATCTTTTCTAATCTCTCCGGTGAAAAACACAATCTTTTCATCTTTTTCCAAATCTTTAATAATTATATCAGCTAATATAGATCCATTACCAGCATCATCACCTCCTTTTACGTGATTAAACCCTCCATCTTTGAGGATTTTGGCAGTAGCTGGTCCTACTGTATAACCTATTTTATCATATATCAGGGAAACGTCGCCCCGATGGCGTGGATCCAGCTTGATTTGAATTATGCACTGATTAAAAATCTCCACTGCCCGTTGACTGGTTATTATAAAGTGATTGACTTCATTTAGGAAGTATTCACTACATAAGAAACTTATGGTATCATTGATCCCAACGGGCGAATGCTCCAAAAGCGGCATGAACTTCGGTATAATTCCGTTTTCTATGAAAAGATGCTCATAAGGATCAGCTGGAGTTGTTTTATTCTTAAGGAATAACGCCTTCATGCTTTCGGAGAATAAATAATTACCTTTGTAGTCTTACTATAACTAGAAAATGATTGGTCGCACATTTAAAGACCTTATATACTGCGACTGCAAAAAGCAAGAAACCGTCATTGTTAACGAGAATGACTTGAATGAATGTTACAAGACTTTTTATCATCACTTTACATTAATTATACTCTAATCTACATACCTAATTACGTTGCAACGCCTCCACCTTGAAGTCGATTGCTCTTGAATACTCGAGTGATTCTTTCGTTACCGACCATGAAATTACCAATGGTACCTCTGATGTAATCTTTGAAAGTTTCAATCATTTCAACTTTGTATCCCATGATAGACATGTAAAGAGTGAGTCCAATGATTGTGATTAATACCGGGAACCAGAAGAATAACAACATCTTATCATTCTCAACAGTCTTTCTAGTTTGGTTCAAAAAGAGTACCATGTCTTCGGAAGAGTCAGATGCAACGTCATCTTGTTCTTCCATAGATGTCTTACTACTTGATTGCTCTTGATCTTGGTCATTGATAGTACTGGAAGCTTTGGGTCTCGAATGGAATGATGGTCCGAAGGGAAATAAGTCTTCATATGTTGGTAATTCATTATCAACATCATTATTAAACACATTCTTGACTCGTTGCCATAATCCGTTCGATGATGCATTAGAATCAGTAGCTTCATCATGATCTTCAGGTCCTGCCTGAGGCTGAACAGGGTCAATACTAATATCTCGCTGAATGGTATCATCAGATAATTCTGAATCAGTGTATTCATAGTCCTCGTAATCGTCGTCATCATCATCATTTCTTCTGAATTCTTCTGAATCACTTGAATCATACTCTGAATCAGCAAAATCACTATAGCTATCACTATTGGTTTCACTTGGTTTATGTGGTTTAAATTCTTGTCTCACAATATGTCTATCACCACTATAAACCTTATTATTAGTAGATGATTCAACCGAATTTTCGATCACCATCTTAGAAACATGACGTCCATAATTAGTGGTGAACATCGAATTGAGAGAATCCAAACTGATAGATTTAGTGAGTCGATCTTCAACATCATTTCTAGGGGTAATAATATCTCCAAGATCTGAATCTTCACTAACTCCTTGGTTTTCCAAGTTATTGAAGATATCAAGTACATTCATATCACAATAATCCTTCAAGTATTTGTCATTAGACATCTTAAGATTCCAATTGGATTTACAGTCAACAAAAACGTTGATCAAGTCTCTGTGTCCACACATCGATGCAAGGAATAATGGCGTAACGCCTTGGTTATCTTTCATATCAATTTTACATCCGTGTGTAATTAAGAACCGAATTAATTGACCATAATTCTTTAAAGTGGATAAATGCAACAAGCTTTGACCTTGCGAGTTACATAACTGCCAGTTTGGAATAATAATTGGGCAATTTGGTAAATCCACCAATGAAAGAAAGTTAATTAAAATTTGTTCGGTTGATAAATCGGACTTAGTCAAGCTTTCAACAATCTTATGGGCACTATCATACCATTCAATATTTGCTTGATTCATAGTACTAGTACCAGTTACACCAGAATTAACAGGACTAGAATTATTAGTACCAGCATGCGAGTTGCCTGAGCTGTCAGAACCAACTATCCTCTTAGCAATATTTTTAGCATCTTCTAATTTTCCGTTCATCTTCAATCCGACAATCTGTAAAGCTAGTTCGATCAATTGTCTATCAGTGTCATCAGTGTAGGTAAATATTTGCAGCTGTTGGGTACTTCCTAACAACATTCCTTCATAATTTTCAAAACTCACCAATACTTGACCTGGTTGGGACGCAGGGGGTAAATATGTAACTAAGGTTGTTTCGGACCAGCAATGAGTGGCTAAAGCATTATTAGCCCCAAACTTTACTGCTAAACCAGGACGGAAATTAAAACCCAATAATGTGATTTCAATACCTCCTCTAATTGGACCTTGAGCAGGAATTATGCGTTGAATAGAAGGCATGGTAGAGTTGGAGCTGCCATTATTAGTATTGGATTGAGCTTGATTTTGTAAACCAAATTGAGGAGGGGGGTGAATCGATGAGGATGAATTTCTTTGATGCATAGAAGGTTTTAACACGAATGAATTATTGGTATCACTGTTACTAGTTGGAGAAAAGCCATTAACACTACCGTTAAACATTGGATTAGTGGAAGGATTGTTAGAGTCATCGAAGGAAGGCTTCTTTCTTTTTCGACTACTACTGGCGTCATCAGTATTAGTTAAAGCCTCTGATGCAGAGTCATCGATTGAATTTGGTGATAATGGATGCAAATTATTGTCATGTTCTGATTGTTGTTGGACAGGTTCTTTACTCGATGCATTTTTCTTTCTATCCATGATCATGATAGGAGTGGAAATGTCCTTAGCAACAACTTCACCCTTTGAATTTTTAAGAACGAATAAAATTTTGAAACCTTTGGACTCTTTATGGTGTCTGCAATAACAAATCAACCTAGCGGATAATTCGATAGATTTATTTGACTCGAGACCACTTGGAGCTGGGAAGCTGACAATTTCTTTACAGTTGAAAATGATTGCCTTTTTCATCATTTGATCGTCAGCCCAAGCATCGGCACCTTTAGAAAGCGATACATCTGGGGTATAATCATGTTTTATTGGTTCTTCAGTACCGGGTTTTCTTCTTGATGCACGTTTTTGTTCTCTTTTGATACATCTTGAACAAATATTACACGATGTTTTATAATCGGAGGTTAACACATAAGTGTCAAGATGCAACATGTTTTCCTTTAATTTTGCAGATAGAGAATCCATAGGATCTTTCAAACAGAATTTATATTTAGAAATGAGGTCCTGAGGAATATGGAGTAAAGCTTGAGGAGGAGGAGGGCTGATGTTGAAATTAATTTTGATTTGAGTTTCGACCCGGGAATAAGTTGGAAGTTGGGATAAATTCAATTTATAAGGAAGTTTGGACATGGCTGCTTCTGAGAAATCAAGGTAAGAAGGATCAGGCACAGCAACAGACGAAGGACATGGATCCATGGATTCAAGACCAAATTTCAATTTGGAAAATTCAGTTCTGACCGAGTCATAATCAGAGAGTAAAGTAGAACTTCCATTCAGCTGTAAATGAACAAACTTCTCTTGAGAACCGCCGCCAAAGCCAGCACCGGCCCCGATCCGACCATTCAGACCTTCAGGAGCTGGCGATTTGGTATCTCCACCACTAGTCTGGGAACGGTTGAAGGGACTTAATGGGTTCACCAGAGACCGTTGATCAAATGGACTTGGATGGCTACTTGGGCCCTGGGGACTCACAAACCCACTATTGTACAGTTTTGGATCGACAAACAAATAGTCATTAGGGGTGGTGAAATTGGAATTAAGTTGCTCTAGGTCTCCACTGTGAATTCGGCTGATTTGATTACTAGACTTGTTAGGAGTGTAAAACTCCGACTCGTCAACCTCTTGCTTGATGGAAAACTCATTAATAGGGGTATTCGTACCCATAGAATCATACACTCTTTGATCAAGAAATTCGTCTAGTATATCGTGATCATGATTATTATCGTCAAGGTTATGAAGAAACGACTGATCTAATAGACCGTCATCTGCTAAAGACATTGTATAATTAGAAACTTATAGGGTTTAAAATCAAATAACTTAGGAAAAACCGCCAATATGTACTAAAAAAATGTTTTCAAAAAAAAAAAAAAACAACCTTTGGTTTATTGGTGTCTCCTATTTTACCGAGGTGATGTCGTGTCTAATTCTACACCAAAATTTTCCTTTACTAAGGCAATCAATTAATGATGTAGAGGTAGAGTCGGTTTGTTGAGATGGGGGTTTGTGCAGGACGTCGTGGTGCTGTTGGGGTTGAGTTTGTTGGGCGGTGCGCGCACGCCCAGCCGGCGGAGAAGGTTTGTGACCCACACACGCAGGTCCTGAGAAAGACACCCAGACACCAAGAAAAGATGTGGGCGCCCGCACGACCGCCACCCCGACCGTCACCGAAAAAAATCACCAACTCAATTCCTCCATACCATGCCTAAAAATACCCTTTACGTGACAGGATTTTCTAAGGAATCCAAGGCCGCCGACTTGGCGCCAGACTTCGAAAAGTACGTATAGTCAATTGATGTCTTTCATACCCTTCTCTCACCAACGTGCAGGATCCTTTCATCGATTTAAATTGATTCGATTGTCGTCGTGTCCATAATATCATGTATTGTTCGATCCAATTCCTCCTCCTTTACGTTTCCCATCACTTAATCATCCTCCTAACATCACCTATCTCCTTTTTCATCGCTTCCTCCACTCTCTGTATGAAAGATTAGTGAAATTTCCTTCCATTCAAATGCATCCAACTAACCCAATTAGATATGGTGATCTTGTAAGATTAGACATTCCTCCTCCAAGAACCGACGACGGAGAAAAATATGCATTTGTCGAATACAAAAATTCCGAAGACTCCGAAAAAGCCCTAGAACTAGACGGAAAAGAACTCCCCTATGCTTTAAAAGGTGGTTTGGTGGTACAAATGGCCAGATCTGATCCATACTCCGTAAGAAGAGGTGGTTTCAGAGGTCGTGGTGGTTATGGCTACGCTCCAAGAGGTGGTTACGGCTACGCTCCAAGAGGCAGAGGAGGCTACGGCTATGACTATCCCCCAAGAGGAGGTTATGGTTACGCTCCAAGAGGAGGTTATGGCTACGCTCCAAGAGGCAGAGGTGGTTACGGCTATGACTATCCTCCAAGAGGTGCATATGGCCCTCCAAGAGGTGGATACGGTGCCCCAAGAGGCAGTTATGACCGTGAATACAGAGCCAGCCGTGGAGGCCATTTAAGAGAATCAACTTACGATAACCGTGCTGGCGAAGAAGGGGCTCCAAAAGATGACCACAATGAAAGACCCGAACCTGAACATTATCGTGAACGTTACTCCCGGTCTCCATCAAGGTCTCCGGTTAGAAGAGACCGTTCAAGATCCCCTGAACGTTATTAATCATGTAAGTAATATGTAGCATACATACTTGAAAAAATCAAAACGAACTTTGTATAACTTACTTTCAATCGAACTACGGTTTTCAATAGAACTACGGCTTTCAATTGTACTGAAAACTGGAGTAGAATGACTGAAATAAATTTACCAGACTGGAAAATTGGTGCATTTAATCCTATGTATAAACCAAAACTATTTCCATGATGCTGTTGCTTCTAAGTAGATGCTGTTAAGCCAAGCGTCCCTATGTATTTAAATTCAAATTATTATTAATAAGTATGCTTTCAACTCCAATATTGATTCTTCCCATTCCTCCATTTCCGGCTCTATTTGAATTTCTAAGACTGTATTCTCGTAATACAGTGATAACGCAGAAAATCACCATCGAGTCTAAATCCACAGAAAGAGTGCTACTTTCATCCCCATTAATATGTGATCCTTGATATAATTCAACTTTAGCACTTTCGGAGTATTTCTTGGGAATAATTGAATGTGATCGTTTATATGCTTCACCATCAATAAATTTTCCAAAAGGTGGCATTTCATGAGGAGTATATTCACTTCCAAACCTAGTATTAACGGAGTCAAAGAAAAATTTATTTTCTAATAAAGGATTAGATGTATCAGGATAAGGATTTAAAGTTTTGGAAAAGTTTTCTTGAGTGAAATCTATGTCAGGATCTTCATTGTTATTAACACATGGAGGAATCGGTTTTCCATTTTTCTTATTAATTAAACGATCAGTTAATGACGCACTATTCAGATCAATAATCATAAGTCGGAACACAGGATTATAGGTTGAAACAACGGCACTAGTAAGAGATGTTCCTAATACTCTGAAACGAGTGTTTTTATATGTAAAATCAGCAAAAGGTCGAAAGTTATGTTGGAATGCAATTATTGTAAAACTGTCTTGATCTGCAGGGGTGAAATTGATAATGAATCGTTTGAGAAGATGATAAGACTTGACATGCACAGAACAAAACTTGTAGGATTCATATTCATTGTCATCGGATATAACCTCTTGCTTTGTAATAGATGGTTTGAGAGGAACCTCTCTGTATCGTTTGAATATGATAAATGGAGTGTTTTTTCTAAATGAAGACATGTAAGGAACCTGGATTTTGAAGAGTGGGAGTCCATTTCCTTTGAGCTTGTTTTCCAAAGGAACTATATGAGGTCTTATATCAATAATGGACCCATCACTGTAAGTCTTGATATTGTCGTTTACAATTGTCTTGATTTCTTTAGCGGAAAGACATACTCTTTTGATGTTACCGTTCTTATCGTAAAGAATGATCGAGTTCTTCTTCATTCTTTTCGCTTTCGATCGAAGTGCTTGAAACAACTGGAAACTTTCCTGGTTTACAAAAACGTACAGATTGCTCTTGATAAACTCATCGGCCATGATGAACGTCCGTTTTTTAGTATAGGCAGAGCTCGGCCGATTGAGAATGGTATATCTTGATGTGAAGTCATTGAAGGCGCCCATGGCCTCGTCGATCAATTCTTCATCAAACAAAGTCAGCTGGTCATCAAAGTATTCGTCTTTAGGAGCATCTTGTAATTCGCCACTTGCGTTATTGTCCGAGTTCAAGCCATTTGCTGTTTCAGTTACTCTAGCAGACTCGATCCTCATTCTTCGTAGCACATACGGCAAGTAGGACAGGAAATTATCATCATATGTGGGCTGGAGTTCGAACCGGTGTTGTTTTTCAAGCCGGAGCGTTTCTGTGTCGGAAAGAGCCACCGACTGTTCGTCAAAAGAAGCACCGTCATCATCATCATCATCATCTTCATCATCATCGCCATCAGATTTGGGATTTTTCGATTCTACAGCACAATGAAGAACCTCCATCCTTTGCTCATCAGGAAGACTGTATCGTCTCAGGAACACATGGTCCGATGATTCGCTGGCCACAGACTGGGATCGCCGTTGTTTGCCAAAGATTCTTTTCATGATTAACAATCAGGAGAAAGAAGTGATGTGAAAAAAAGCACCTATTGTAACCTGCTTTATTAGCGATGTCGGGCCGCACCTTAACAATAGCTCGGAATCCCAATGTGGTCGCTGATACGAGATTGTGTCAAATTTACGACTATCCAACGGGCGAATTTCGGGATGTTTTTTGTGTTTTTGACATGCGGAGATACTCCATTAAGACATCGACACTTTCTGGATGGACCAGGTACCAATTAGGGGTGAAGGAAATGATGGTTATTTTGTTATCTGGACTTAGGCCCTCGGCGATACGGCTGCAAAAAACTGCGACACACCTCTGCGACATCACACAAAGTACTCCACGTATGGTGATTTCATTCTAGCCAGAGGAGGGTCTAAAGCCAAATAAGACCAGAAGAGTATATGGGACTCGATTGAGATACAGGTGTTGGAAAACGGTGCCTTTTGGCCGTTTTTTGGCGGTGGAATTATGAAGTAATTGGCTTACAACACCAACATCTGAAGACACCACCAACATCCGAACATAAGGCCCACTAACATATGAAGACAAGACCAACAAATATTCAGAAACACCAAATTACCATAAAACACAAACAATTAATGCACAATTACGGTTCCGTGGATAAACCCGTGATATAGGACACGTAGACTCAAGTTTTTCCTACCTTCTTGATACTATCCGAGGTATATTCACCCAAAACAACCCAACTCTGAATTATAGGTCAGTTTCACTGACTCATGTATACCCAAAAACCCTAAAATCCGAATCCTGGGCACGAACGTAATTTCTTCCGACATTGTGTCAGGGTCTTGCCAAAATTAGCCAGATGTTGGCTTTGGGCCCACACGTTCCCAACAAATGTCGTTTTCTGCAAATTTCAATACCTTTTCACATCAAATACACCATATCCATAGAATTTCAAATACACCATATCTTTTGCTTTCAATGGACGGCCCAAATTGAAAAATTTTGTGATTCGAGTAATTCTGTGGCTGCAAATTACCAAACTTTGACCGTGGCCTCACCGGAAATTTGGGCCTCACAAAATAAAGGAGAAATTTCCATTCAATTATTATGTCTGAATTACGTCGTTCCACCAGACTTAAACGGTCTTCTCCAATCAAAGAAGAGATTTCTATAAAGAAGCCAAAGACAGAATCAAAGCCTGCAGAAAAAAAACCAAAACCAAAACCTGAGCCTGAAAATGGAGATCTCAAGCCTTCCAAAGAACTTGAAGTTGGTGATAAAATTCCAGATTTAACTCTTCTCGATGAAGACGAAAACGAAATCAATTTGACTCAATTAGCCCAGAAATCGAAGTTCCTCGTGTTTTTTGCCTATCCAAAGGCTTCTACACCTGGTTGTACTCGTCAAGCTTGTGGATTTAGAGATAATTTCAACTTCTTAAAGGGGAAGGATACTATCGTCTATGGATTATCCAGTGATTCTCCTAAAGCTCAGAAAAACTTCATCACCAAGCAAAAACTCAATTATAGCTTATTGAGTGATCCTAGTAAGGAGTTAATTGGGCCATTGGGTGCCAAAAAGCATCCTTCTGGAATCAAGAGATCTCACTGGATCTTTGTCGATGGAGTTTTGAAAGTCAAGAAAATTCAAATTAGCCCCGAGCAAAGTTACACCGGTGTCAAGGAAGACATTGAAAAGTTATCCAAGTGATGTTTAACGAAAAGATTATCTACTCGTTTGAAAAAAGTTGTTTGTATTGGAGATTGATTTAAAAGAATCACTGCTCAAATGTATTATTTTGTATTGTCAGTATATGAAATCGTCTATATTTAAAACTTTTTAAGTCAATGTATGACATGTATTGTTGTAAGATGCACCAAACGAAGTCAATATATGAAGTTAATATATCACAGGTACCTTTTGTAAGATACATCTTGTGGATTAAGTACGTGACACACCTAGCGAAATCAGTAAATGGATAGTTTGTATTTTGAGTAAATAAATAAATGCTAAATAAAATTCAAAAGACTTACGGAATGAAGTAAAACCGTAATCAATAACATCACCTTTGATGCCCACCAAACGTGTTGAACGGTAAAGGAACAGTAGGTGAATTCAAACGACCACTTATCATCAAAGTGACCAGTTAAGATACCAGTTTGACCATCAAAGTCCCCCATCATGGCTCTTACTACGACTTCCCTTATGGAAGATCTTTGAACAGGGGTTTTCTCTTTGGATGCTACCCATTCAAATCCATTGTCGGAAGGGATGTAGTTATACCAATCATCACAACCAACATGATCATGACCAGTAAGAATAATGCCCTCTTTATCAACACTTGGGAAAATGATATTCAAGACTTTTTGAGTAGTTTCATAACTTAAATGGTTCTGTGATCTAAGTTTACCATTCTTGTAGGGTTCATTTTTGTTATCCACATAGTAACGATGTTCTGGGCCATCAGCACATAATCCTTCTTTTTTGTAGAAAGGAATATGAGTCAAAAGCACGGTTGAGCCATTGAAAGTAGGGTTTTCATATTTATCCAAATGCTCCAAGAATGACCAAGTATAATCTAAGAATTCTTGTTGTAAAGCAGGGCCTTCAAGAGTTAAAGAATCAAGAACAATAATTCTCCATTCTTCGGGTTTACCCTTGTTGTAGTTGATAACGTAGTTGTTTTGGCCAAACAAATGATGGAATCTAGCCATGTGTTGCCAAGTGGCATCTCCACTGTAACCAATATCGTGATTACCAGTAAGATTAATGAAGAGAGGAGTATCATAATTGGGAGTTTTCTTAGAATCCTGGTGAACCCAATCATATACATCGTTGTAAACCCTGGAGTTGAAGCGATGTAAAGGGTCCATGGCATGTTCATCATCCATGTATCTATTCCAATCGTAATTTTCATGGCGATAGTAGGTATCAAGGACGTTTTGCTTGTATTCCAAAGGTCTAGGGAACAAACGTTCAACAAATCGATAAGTACGGTTATAGAACTCGCTATCAAATATCCATTGGGAGGAGAACAAGTCACCCATGACGGCAACATGACTTGGTTTCAATCGGTTTTGCATGGTTCTATAAATATGTCCAAGATAGTAGTCATTACCATAATTATCAAGTCTCTTGATGTATTTAGTCAGTTTCCAGTTGCCGTTGATTTGTGGATCTCCGAAGGTCAACATGTGGATGTCATTGACTTGATTTGTTTGATGGTTGTAGACTTCGTGGGGTTTTGGAGCCTGTAAGAACGGGAAGTTCAACGTAAGTAAGTCTTTGATGGGGGAATTTTCAAGAACTGAGTAATTTGGCGTAGCCAGGTATCCATGCCAGTTACATTGACCGGGTTCGTTGATTAGATCTGGGTAGAAGTACACAAACACATTGACCAAGATGGTAAGAGTGGAGATGATCCACTTGAATGCTTTAAAGTTGGCACTAGTCATAAGGAATTAGTACCAGATCAACGTAATTTTAGCAACTACGAGGCAGGGCTTGAGAAGGACACGAAACCACGGTGACAGACGAACAAACAGACAGATTGGCAGGTTGAATAAGACAATCAAGCCTGGGAATCGAACGTTGTGCAACTAAACAGCCCCTGGATGGTGGAGTTGGTGGTTGGCAGTAGGCCAACCCTACAAAGGTTAATATGCTTATGTATTTTTGATCATGGACCATGATAGAAGTAATCTATACAGCTTCGTTTAAAGTTTGATTCAATCTAGCAACTTTGGAGGAAATGGACAAGTCCACGGTTCTGTCACCAACCTCAACGATCAAACCACCCAAGATTTCGGGGTTGACGTCGTTGGCAACTTCCAAAGTCTTGCCTTCACCAAAAGAGGATTTACCAATGGCGGTTTGCAATTTTCTGATGATCTTGGAGTCCAAAGGTTTGGCCGAGGTGATTTTGGCCTTGACAATTCCCTTGGAGGCATCGTTCAACAAGCCGAATTTTTCAAAAATGTTGTCGAATTCACTCAATCTGTTGTTTTCAGAAAGAACATTCAAGAAGTTCACCAACGTCTTGTCCAAGCTCAAGCTGGAAGCAATGGTGTCAATCACAACGCTTCTATCGTCTTTTGTCAAAGCTGGGTTGATTAAGAAGCCGGCCACCTTGGAGTCTGTTTGTAATAAGTTTTTGATACTGGCCAATCCTTGGTAGCTTTTTTCAACCGAAGAGTCTTGTACGGATGCTGTGTATAACGCGTTGGCGTAGGTTCCGTCAATTCCGAATAATTGCACTGGGGGCTTGATGGTCTTGGCAGCTGAGGCCATTGAACGACAGAAAACACGAGATGTCATCATATTCACTGTTATAGTCTTAGTAAAAAGATGGTTTATATCGCTGAAAAAACAGGCTTCGGATGTTGTCGCACAAGCAACGGAGGATTTTTACTGGATGAAACCGGGCACGCCAGCGTGCGCGCACCGAGAATACCCGCGAGCGAGGGGCGTGTCCACGCACAAAAAACAAACCCACCAGGAATAAACCCACCGCGCACGTGACGCATCTCCACCGCCAAAGTCGGCCACTAAAATAATTTTCACGGCTCCAACCACATCGACACCTATGCTTGCGTTTAAGGCACTTAAAAGTCCCATTCAGGGCTGGAGACTCGTGGGAGCCGTGCGGTTTCAAAGCACAGCGCAGGCCAAACTGGCAATTTTCGACGACCAGCTTACGGACTTGGAGAAAAAGGACGAGATTTTCAGAAGACAGCGTCAACTTGCCTCGAGTGCAGTCAAGATTAAGTCGTACGCCAACGGACATTTGCAGCCGGGATCCACCCATTTCAAAAAACCCATTCATGAACATCTTCACAAAGGCGGTCCTGTGAGAGAACTCACTGTGGCCAAGAAGAAAACCGCAGGTAGAAATAACGAAGGACGAATCACCGTCAGAGGCCGTGGAGGAGGCCATAAGCAACGGGTTCGATTGATAGACAGCCATAGACTACGTGCTGGGGTCCAGACGGTGGTGAGAATCGAGTACGACCCCAATAGATCGGGCCACATTGCTCTTTTGAAACATGAAGAGTCCGGTGATTTATCATATATTTTAGCAGCATCAGGCTTGAGAGAAGGTGATAAGGTTGAATCGTTCCGGGCCGGGTTGCCAGCCGACTTCTTGGAGGAAATGAACCAATCCAATAGCGGAGATATCGACGATGCTCTTTTAAACTCTAGAATCATGCAAAGAGGGAACTGTATGCCTCTCAGTATGCTACCAATTGGATCCGTCATTCACAATATCGGATTACGTCCTAATGGAAGAGGCCAACTTGTTAGGGCTGCTGGAACATTCGCTAGATTATTGGCCAAACAACCAGAAGAGAAAAAAGCCGTAATTAAGTTGAGTTCCGGTGAACATCGGTATGTCCATATCGATTGCCATGCTACTCTTGGAATCGTGTCCAATAAGGAACACCAGTCGGTGTCTTGGGGTAAAGCCGGTAGAAGCCGTCATAGAGGCTTCAGACCCCAGGTTAGAGGGGTGGCCATGAACGCTCATGATCATCCTCATGGTGGTGGTAGAGGTAAATCCAAGTCTAATAAGGTTTCTCAATCTATGTGGGGTCTCAAGAAGTTTGCCAGAACCAGAAAGTTCAAACATGTTAATAAGATGCTTATCAAGGAAAGACCAAGGTACTCCAACCAGTAGTTCTTTTCTTCTAGTTATCCTGTATATATTAAATGCTACATATCTTTGGTATATCATTATCGTAGGCCCATCGAGCAATCCAACACAATATAGTTCGAGTATAGACCACCAATACCTCGGTATTTCCCGTCATTATCAAAATCATCACCACCAAAACGATGGTCTCAAGCATCACAAATATAATGATACTTCTGTGGGCATTGAAATAGTCTCGAAGTGACTGAGTAATGATGTATCTCCAAATGAAGTCTATGATTGTTTGTGTGCAAGTCGAGGTACTTGATCCAGATCTCGGGGATGAAACAGGTAACAATGGCACCTGTTCAGCATTACTTAAACACCTTAGAAGTTTCTTAAGCCCATGTAAGAAAGTTGTTGGCTCCACAGTTGCTAACTCCATATCATGTTCTTGGACCGGGCCTTGAAAAAAAGTTGGTGATTCAATGGCTGCCAATTCCCTGTCTTGTTGTAAGATCAGTTCATGATCCAGACTACCTGATGACGCTGACAAGGCAGAGGCCAACTGAGCAACCCCATCGAGTTGCTCTTCTAAATCTTGTGCTGGCATTGTCGATCAATAATTTGATGTAGTCACAAATACCTGCATCACATTCACAAATATGTTTACAAACACAAACCAACATCAGCCAGTTCAGCAAGAAACCACCGAAGCATCAGTATCAGACCCATTTTCGGGGGTTTCAGTTTCCATAAGCTTTTTGTATTCCTGTTCAGAATATATATACTTGGGTATGGTTGTATCACTTTGGTCTCGTTGAAAAATGTCAAAACCATTGATGTGTAGATAAACTACATCGTCAGCAATGGCAAAAAAAGGAAACTTGTTGAAAAATTCGTGTTTGGATGAGACACCTGTGTATGATCGAAACGAATATTTATTGGTTATCTTCATGTCGGCTTTAGTAATTAAAATAGTCATACTTTTGGTGTTGGTTGTGATTCTTTGCTGATGATGGATTTCAAAATTAACAATGGTGGGCCTAAACGGAAACACCATCATCATCAGATTAGTACCATCACTCAATGCAGCCACTATGTCATTATTGGGACATACATGAATGAAATCAGCAATCGTAGCTATAGGAGTAGCAAGTGATGATTTGGTAAAGTCTGATTTATCTCCAGAACCATCTCGATCGATACAATTGTTTTTCACCACGCCATTACTGTAGCGAGAAAAATCTACAGTTCTAGCTATAAGCTTCATAAACCATTTCAGGGGTTCAAGTGGCATCAATACACTACTATAAAACTGACTAAATAAAGACTGGTTGATAAATATTTCTATATTATTCATACTGCTATGTACAGGCATCTCACTCAATCTTCTGGTTCTTCACTTACTTTTCTTCGTTTTTGCAACCGATTTTTACGGCGGACTTCTTGCTTTTCTCTTTGACGTTGCATTTCTTTCAAACGACTCTCATCACTACGTTCACTGGCGAAAAGCTCTTCAATTTGGGATATGTGGTTGGACTGGTAACCGATATCTCCATAAGCAACCATCATATGATCAAATGCAAAGCATACATCGATGTCTTCAATGTTTTGAATTTGCGCTTTGTATGGCGAATAATTAAATATATTAGGGTAAGTTCCGTATGTTTCCATGTAATCCAGTAATTCTTTAGATAATTTTTGTAGTTGATGACCGTCACATTGCATTCCTTCTCCAAGTACGTATCTGGTTGAAAAATGAGTCAAGATACATTTGTTGCAATTCATTAGTTGAGATACTTTCATGGCTTCGATAATAGTGGAGTGTTTTTTAGCAATGGCCTCTTCAATTAAACCGTTATCTAAAGAGGCTTCATGAACTAAAAGATCACTCCCGTGTCCACTTACCGCAAATTTCATGTTGGGTCTGGTATCACCAGAATATGAAACCTTAAAGGTTTCATTGTCATCAATTGAAAACTCTAAGGTAACAGAATATGCCCAGTAACAATGGATTGCACGTACAGTTCTTACATTCACAAGTTTGACATTTTGGAAAAAATCATTGATCAACAGGCGATCGATTGGTTTTAATGGGTCCTTTTCAGCAGCTCCCTGAATCATACGGTTTTCGTCAAATTTAGTCTCAAATAAGTTGATATCAATCTGCTTGAATTGCTCAATCATATCAGTCTTATATAAGAATTGCTCACAACTCAAGAAAACAAGTCTGTCTAAATTAATGTCAACAGGACTGAACTTTTCGACATCATACCATTCTTGAATGAAATTATGATATTGCCATGGCCCAACCAAGTAAAGCTTTCTGGATGAGTCTTTATTTATTTCGAACCACCTTGATATTATTGAAACTATTCCGAGATGGTGGTCAGCATGAAGATGACTCAAATATATCATTGTCATTTCTTCAAAGATTTGATTTAGTTGAGAGCCACCATTGTGCCCAAAATTTCGTTCCATTGCACCCAAAGTATTCTCACCACCATCAAGTAGGACAGTACTGTATTTTGTAGACCCATCGGACTCTTTGCGAGGAATTCTTATCAAAGTTGAAATCACATTTCTGGTTATGGAAGGAAGCGCTGAACCAGTACCAAGAGTGAAGATTTGAACCTTGTCCTTTAGTGATGATGAGCTGTTCGATGATGATAATGGTATTGGGTCATCATTGAGAATTTGCGTCTTCGAAGCATTGGGATCTATGATGTTTGCGTCGTATATATCATCCCATGTATCCTTATTTAGAAGACTTTCATCATAGGATACTCCGTTTGGATCGACGGTAAACTGTTGAAAAGAATGCAATTGAGTAACACTTCCATGATTGAGTTCTTTGAAGTTTTCTGTTAATGGTATATTGTAATGACCAGGATTGACGGATTTGAGTTTTAATATATTAGCTCCTGCAGTAGTGAACATTAATGTATTCGTAGCCAAATCACAATGACTAATAACATGTTTACAATCAGCAGGGAACTTTGATATGAAATCAGTATAGTCACTCAGGCGAAAGTTGATGTCATCACCCAAGAAATGGTAGACTAAACCTATGTCCTCATCACCATATTTGGTGCTTTTATCGAACCATGAATCGTTATTGATTGTGTTATTGAGATAATGTACATTGGGAATGTCGAGAATTAGCACTCGCTTTACATTTTTTGGAGCTTCCATAACTTGATGTGAGTGGATGATTTCGCCGGCTTCGTTTTCAACAGACTTACCTTCTGTTAAATAGCGATAATTGACCCCCGGCTTGACTCCCAATGCTTTAGCAGCAGCAGCATTAAACTTACCTCTTACGGGTAGGAATCTTATAAGATAACTGATGGAAGATTGAGATGCAACATCTTGAAGGCTAGATAATTCTGGAAGCTTGACATGGGTATGAATATCGTATGCACTAGGGTCCGACTTATAGGATAACGGATTTGGATCATTTACTCCAGAAGTATCAAGCGGGAACATCAAAGATGCCAACTTTTTCACCTGTCTATAGATTACCTCACTAGTCGAAGGAGGATCAACAGCAGGTAAATCACTGGCAATTCTTATAGGATGAACCAAAGTAGTACTATCAGCCACGATTTTTTCATCATTGATTTCTTGAAGATTTAGTTTGACTCCTTGACGAAACACAAAATAACGCCAGGTTGAAATCATATAAGAGGCGATCTTGGAGCAGGAAGTGAAGAGTTCCACATTCTTTTTGGTAGCATCACTGATAGTCAAGAATAACCCTGGTAAACCTCCGATTTCTGCCCAAGAAGTAATGGTACCAGTTATAAATACACTTTGCATTCGTCCCACTTTTATACGATTCTCGTTTAAAACACGCTGAGTACCTTCAGGAATCTTTCCGAAAAACGATCTATTTCCTTCTCGAGTAGTAAGCATCACTAAAGGATGCTTAGTATCGCTGGTTTTATGAGCGATTGATGTAAATGTGAACATTGAATTATTAATTTTCTGGAAATCAGCGTACTTTTCAAAGTATTGACAATATTTTTCGAATGAGTCAAAAGCCCGATGACTAATTCGATGCGCCCCGAGTCTTTTTTTACTTCGTCCTTTGACTTTTAAATGTGACTCAGGTGAAGATTTTCGGCAATTACTCAACGAAGGAACGGACTGAAAGGCAAATTTCAACAGGGAAGAAAATCTCCTTGTTGCTAAGTAAGTTCGCGTCACCGTGAATATCGTCTATACAATAAATGTGGGGTTTAACTTGTAAGAAAAAGTCTTGATTAAAAAAAGACTTGAGGCATCGCAGCCGCCATGTCGCATAGTAGGAAAAATGTCGCATAACATCACCATGCCTCGGCACGACATTATTTGTGTCACATTCTAATTTCCCCCCACAATTTCTTCTTGATAACCAAAATTAAGGAATAATTGGAAATAGATGACAGAACCGGATATAATTTGGAGTCTTCTATCCAATAACCCGCATTTGGTGAGCGAAAAAATCACCAAAAAATCATTGCCGAAACCGTCTTGGATCGACTCCGCTCGCAACAATATAGCTTATCTTAAATATGTTTTACCTTCTGTTGACCAAAAGAAGAAACTAATCGAAGAGTTAAGTGCCGCTCAGAGGTCTGCGACCACATACAGTGAATGGTATGAAGTTTCAATGAAGTTAGATGAAGTTTTGGGCAACAACTCATGGAAATTGAACCCAGAATCTGACCTTTATGACTACAACTTAATTTATAATAATCTCAAAGAAATGCAGAATGCTCGGCTTAATCATGATTACAAGCTTTTATTGTATTTGATTAGGACAAAGTGGATTAGAAACTTGGGGAATATGGGAAATATCAACCTCTACCGTCATTCTCATGTCGGTACGAAACGTCTCATTGAAGAATATACCAATGAATGTCAACTATCGTTGGATTATCTTGTCCACGGCAAGGATGTCAATTTGGACAACCGTTATTTATTAGGCATGCTTATCCAGACAAGAAAGAACATCGGAAGAACTGGGTTGGTGCTTTCGGGAGGAAGTACTTTTGGAGTATTTCACATTGGAGTACTTGCAACTCTTTTGGAACTGAATCTTCTACCTCGTATCATCAGTGGCTCGTCGGCTGGTTCCATCATTGCTAGTATATTGTGCTGCCACACCAATGAAGAAACAATCGTGATACTCAACTCAATCACCGAAAAGAAATTCAACATATTTGGCGAGTCAATCACTGATGATGGCTCAACTCAAACTTCCGAATTTAAGAATTTGTTGAACAGCTTGGGTCATCTACTTAAGTATGGTACCCTTTTCGATATTGATGGCCTTCAAGAAACAATGATAAATTTTGTTGGTGACCTTACGTTCAGAGAGGCTTACAACAGAACAGGTAAAATCCTCAATATAACAGTATCTCCTGCTTCTAACCACGAACAAACAAGACTTCTTAATTATCTCACGGCGCCAAATTGCCTCATTTGGTCTGCAGTATGTGCATCCTGTTCTTTGCCTGGTATATTTCCCTCAACATCAATCTATGAAAAGAACCCCCGTACTAACGAGATTCACGAATGGAATAATGACGTCACTATGAAGTATGTAGATGGTTCCGTTGATAATGACTTACCTATTACAAGACTTCTGGAAATGTTCAATGTGGACCATATTATTGCTGTTCAAGTGAATCCTCATGTGATACCCGTGTTGAAGGTCTCTGTTAGTAGCATCGGAGGAGAAATAGAGAACAGATTGACTAACAAAGTCAGAGATTTAATGAATAACTGTTACGATTTTGTCACCTGTGAAATAATTCATTATTTACAAATCATGAGTGAGATTAATGTTTACAAGAATTTTTGCAGCAAGTTGATTACCCTTTTATCTCAAAATTATTCTGGTGATGTGACCATACTACCTGAACTCGGCCTAACTGATTTTTTTAAGATCTTCAAGAACCCCACTCCAGAATTTCTTCTTGATTTCATTATTAGGGGTGCTAGAGCGTCATGGCCTAAAGTCACATTGATTAAAAATCATTGTGGAGTCGAATTTGCTCTAGACAAAGCTATCTCTCACTTAAGAGGGCGCCTTATAACTGGAAACTATAAATCTGTCAGCATGCCAACGGATATGCAAAGCTCAAACAGTACCAACTACTATACTTTGGTGAACTCTCCCGTTCTTAATGATGAGACTTCAAAACCTCTGGAGACTCATTTTAGACCAAATATTTCTCATGATATTAGACGGCATAATTCGGTATCCAATTCAGTCTCGTCTTCTCCATCAAAAATATCTGTCGCTAATAAAAGGAACTCCATTAGTTCCTACAATGCTGCATCAAGAATGGAGTCAAGGAAGAAAGGCAAATCCACATTGTCGTTAGTGTCACTTGGGGCCAATTCTCAAAGTCTAGCTGAAGTACCAGCAGTTGAAAGGCCAGACATCTTTAGTAGATTCTCTGAACAACATGTGGATAGAAGTACAAAGTTTCATACAGTTCATAGAGAGCCAGAATCTGCTGGTTCCAGACTTTATACTGAAGGCTACGATCGAAAAGATTATGAGGATAGAAGCATCAGGAAAGCCAAAAGTTCAGGCAACTTTCATAAAGATGAGTTTGATGATAAAGCAGTTAATATGGCTACAAGACTTAAGTATCAGTCCGAGAGAGTTGCTTATAAAGGCAACCCGTATATCGATTCAGCCAACCGTCTGCGAAAGCAAAGTGTTGATAGTGAAGATGGAAGCGTGAAGATCGACGATTCCGAAAAGCCTAACTTACCGAAGCGGTCAACAAACAATTCGGTGAGAAATTCGTTTATCAGTTTGAATGGATTAAAAGATGGTAGCCATAAATCGGGAAACAATTCTTCGTCTCATTCACGCACAAGTTCTACTAATAACTCATACTACAATTTGAAGGACATCTCCCAAACAGAGCTATTAAAGCGATTGAACTCACCAGATTTAAGAAGACAGCTTTCCCGAACATACAGTAGAACACAAGATAGCAGCAGTGAGTCTGGAGCAGGAGATAGTGATGAAGACACCGCGGTTGCAAAAGAAAGCAGTGAAGAGACATCTGAATTCAAAGGAAGTGATGACTTGAGTGAAGAGGGAAGACATGACGACGAGGAGGACAACGACGTCCACGAGTACCGTGAAGAAGACGAAGAAAACGAAGAAGACGAGGATGATGAAGTTGATGATTTTTACGAGTGTAGTGATTAGTGCATTATATTTATATACGTTTACTCTCCAGATAAACTTAAAACAGCTGGGATAATCATACCAGCAAGGCAAATAAGAAGCGGCTTGAATGATTTCGATTCAGACACCGTTTCATCACTGTCTCTGGAAATCGGAAGCTGTTGGCTAGAATTGTCTGTAGTACCAGTTACATGACCTACTACGTATAGAAGGGTTCCAGCACTAAATAATAAAAGTACGCCCACAACAAAATTGTTGGTAAGTTGAAACGTTATTATCACCAAGTACACCAGGATAGCAGCTATTGGTGTCATCAATGAGAACACCAGAAGATGCATCATTATAACTGGTATCAGCAACCCGTCTTTGATAAGAAGCGACGACATGCTGAAGGCCGTAGGTAACTTGTGAATTATAAGCAGAGCAGCCAAAAGCCACCCAAATGAAAGTCCTGGTTTTGCAAATGAAGAGGCCAACGACACCCCGTCAAGAAAACTATGTATGATGAGTGCAAGCGATAATGGAGTAGTCATCACCGACGTCAATTTCTCCAGCAACGAAGATGGTGATGAGTACTTAGAAGAAGGACCCATTAACGCCACAAGATTGTCTACCACAAACATCAACACAAACCCACCAAGTAGGGGAAATCCGTACCATGCCAGACTTGGGAGTTCGGGTCCAGAAGTAAGTGATTCTACAGCTTCAGGTATCACTATAGTCAATGAAGTACTTATGAGCATACCTGCGCTCAACAAGGAGATGGAACCAATGTGATCAGCAGCAGCAAGGATCCTTAGAGGTGCCATTCCGCTAGCAAAGGAGGCTATTGCCATCACCGATGTAATACATACCAATCCAGTCAATACCATGGCGGCGGATCAAGAGAAACTCCAGTAACTAAATAATGGCTGGGTGCGAGAATCGAACCTGGTCATATTGCCTACACCAGATCGATGTGTTCCCCACAAAATAGAGCAACAGGCTACAGAACACCAAGACTTGGGCTTCCAGCACGATTCCGTCGGGTTGGTGGATGGTTTTGATTGATTTGGTGGAGTTGGAGGCATCGCCAATTAAAACTACATGCTACGCGTAAAACCGTGCTAGACGCGTCTGTAAACCTCCATCTGCTGCCGTAACTCGAACAACCACCCGTTGCTTCTTACGGTGATACTGGAAGCGACGTTATACTGAAAACAGACGTGTTGGCGGCTGTATGTAGCACGACATTTGTGTCGAAGTGATGAACATGTAGTAGTTAATATGAGATGCGACGCGACATCATTATATATGCTACTTGGGTAAGTATTGTAGATATTTATGGAGGAACAACAACTTCTTGATGATAAGTCGAGTCTAGCAGTGCTCTACTTCAAGTCGGGAGACTACTCGAAGGCTTTGAAACTATACGAAGATCTTGTGAAACACTACGCCAGGTACTCACCAAGCCAATTGAAGCAAATACGAACTAATCAGTATGGACTCGAACCAGAACCCGTCATGGGGCCTTTGACCCATCCGAAATTGCCTGGAGTGTTGGACCAGCGGGCAGCTACGTATGAGAAGCTAAACAACTTGGAAAAAGCGTTGCAAGACGGGAATCGCATGATCAGTTGTGATCCTTTGGGCTGTAAAGGATATTTGAGAGCAGGGAAGCTCTTGGTGAAGCTAAATAGGATAAAAGACGCCTACAAAACATACCAGAAAGGAATATACATCATCAGGCAAGCAAGACAGAAGTTTAGAGTAGAAGTGCCGCCAAAACTATGGGCATCCATGAAGGAGAACCACTCGAAACTAAATGAAATACTCAAAAGTACCGAAAAACAGAAAGAAATGGATGGTAGTATAAGAAAAGAACCAAAGCTAGAAAGAAACTCCGCTCTGACATTTATAAAAGTTCATTCTATTCATTCATCGTCACAATCGTCTACCCATTCATCAACCTCCGATATTGTCTCTTCACTTAAACGGTCATCTTCGTCTTCTAAATCCAGCGTGATCAAGAAACACAAATCAACACCAAATTTCATCAGCATATTTCCCCCTGAACTCATACACCTCGTGTTTGAAGCACTTCCACTAAAAACCATTCTCAATTGCCATTTGGTGTGTAAAGAATGGCATTCTGTCCTCACAGAGATTCCTGAGCTTTACATCGATCGAGCTCATTTCAAGCATGGTATTTTGTACCCAGAATTTTATGAAGGATTCAAGAAACTTCGAAGAATAACTGCAAGAACCCGACTGAAAAAAATCACGTCTATGAAAGTACGTTCATCCGTCAATAGCGTCCATCTTGACAAAATATTAGATAGCATCATTTCAGAAAAAGACATCAGGATTTCTTCGTTGGAAATCATTAATAAGGATCTCAGCATACCTACACTATTAAACAAATTTGATAAATCTGGTTGGGTTATTCCTAGTCTACAAGGCTTATCTTCAATACGATTGGGTATTAACTCTCAGCTTATATGCGGAGAAGTTTTACTTGATTTGTTTAAAGATCTCAAGACGTTAGAAGTCATTTCAATTGATGCATCAGGTCCTCGAAATAATCCCGGAATTCTACCCAAGTCACAAATATTTATGGATAAAATCAATGGTTGTAACTCGATTTATTCAAATTTAACGAGTCTTGTATTGGTCCATCATCCCAAACTAGAGGAGACAGCACCCCCTTTTCTCCAATATTCATTTCCCAATCTAAAAAGTCTAACAATGGTATCATACAACAGAGAGATTCCATCCTTCACTGAGTTCATCTGCTCTTTATCTTCCTTGAAATCATTGTATCTTGAAAATATCAGAGGATTGACGTTGGAAGTGCTACTCGATATCTTGAAAGATGGTACACCCAGCTTCGAACTTGATAGATTGGTAGTCCGTGGAGGAGATATGGCCAATAATCAAGCACCAACCGTAAGCAACTACGAAAATCATGGATTGAAATGTCTTGAGAAGTTGCTGTATCTTGATATTTATGCATGTACCTTGAAAATTCGAAGTCTTAAACAGCTTTTGACGATTTGTAATCGTGGCAACAAGTTGAAAACGCTATCCATTGGAAATTCTAACTACATTTATTTTAAGAATGATAGATTTTCTTCCCAGACAAAGATGAATTTGTCAGAAATTCTTCTTATTGTTCCGAATCTTGAACGGCTATACTTAAATGAACTTGAACTAGATAATCTATCGATGAAGATGTTCTACAATGATATTTCTCAGGTTATCGGAATTAAGAACTGTAAATTGAAAGTGTTGGATTTGAGTTTTTGTACTTCTATTAACGGTACCGGTCTCATGAATTTGTTTCAAGTGACATCAAATAAGAACTTCAATATTAACCACGGTTTTCAGCTAGATGAGTTGGTTATTGATGGAGTTGACTTGAACAAAGACACATTAACTTTATTGGTGAATAAAGGGTATGTGAAGAAGATCAAACACGATCCTTTTAAGATGAAATGGAAGGTATTTGGGGTTAATTCCTGGGTGCCTTAATTAAGTGAAGAATGCGATATTTCAAGTAACTGCTGTAAGATACAAAAACAATAACGATGCCGGACCAACAACGCATTCGACTGTAATTACATCATGAACGTATTCCAGCCTCTTTATTAATCTATACAGCAAAGCCTTATATCGTTTCTTACTATATATTCAAGTTTTTGGAGATGGAGACATATAGGGCTCTAGTATTGGGTGCAAAAATTATGCGCATACTTTTAGTATGGCTGAAAAAAAATTTCGAGATGAGCTTCTGGAACAACATTTCAACTTAATGGTAACCACAAGATCAGGAGCATCGGTTGTAAGAGCCGCTCCAAAGAAGATAAAGTTCAACGATGATGACTTTGAAGGTGATGAATATCAAACAGCTGATGAGGGTGATTTAGAAGATAAAGAGCAATCCAAGGTAGAGCCAGAACAAGAACTGGAATCAGATTCAGATGAAGCACCAGAAGAAGAAAGCATATCAAATGCCAAGAGCCAAGTGATCCAGCAACAGAAGCAACAAGCACATTTGAAGCAAGAGCAAAAGAAACAAGAGAAAGAAAAGAGACGACAGCTCGATTTACAGAATAAGCAGCAGCAAGAATACAAAAGAAACAGAGAATTACAAAGACAAAGAGAGATTCAACGAGAACAAATACAGCAAAAAGAGCAGGACAAACAAACACAAGAATTGCCAGAATTCTTACCGGACGATTTCCTTACCGACGATACCAATGATACAACAGAAAAGCCTATTGCAGGGAAGCATCTCAAAAGTCAAGAATTAGAAGCGATTGAGACGAAGAGACAACTCAAGTTGCAGAAACTACGGGAATTGAAGAACGGACGGAAATCCATATTACAAAAGGGACCAGTTCATGTTGCAGTGCTGTCGTTCAACTCGAAGAAGAAGGTCGTTCCTAAGGCAGAGTCTAAAATTATTGATACACGAGAACAATGGTTGCAAAGGCTGTCATTACGTAGAAAATAGATGCATTTATATATTAAGTTATATACACAAGTTATTAATCAACCTCTTGTGATTGATGAGCAGGGCATGTTTCGATGATATCACGTAAAAGATCGTTACCATTCTTGTCAACCATGATGGACCAAACAGAGTAATGTATCAAGTACAATGTATTGCACAGGCAAAAAAGACACGAGTTCATTCTCATGTACATAACAACACAAGAGAAGAAGGCTTGTGGTGACGTAAATATTTTTTGATGGTCAAATGGATAAAACATAAGAATATTTCCTGAACAAGTAGAGCATTGAGGAGGATGTCTATGTCAACTATATGTGTATCTGGGAATCAGAGATTCTGCAGCACTATGTGTGCCATTCGAAGCTTGAAGGCCACCGTCGGGTGCAAGTGTCACACAAGGTATGGATTCGACCGCCCAAGGTATTGAATACGATCACGTTGATTCATTATCATAGAAATCAATATTGAGTACAAAACATCAAAACATCAACCCTTTGAACGGTAAGATTACCATCCACATCCGCCGCTGCCAGCTACGTGGAATTGTACGTGGAATTGCGTTCCTACATTTTTTTAATTCTGACGAGGTACCCCGATTCTGTCGTTTCTGGTTGGAGGTTGGGTGGACTCCTTGAATGTGATATTGCTTGAATCAGGATCACTATGATGTTCTTGAAACTGATCATACTGGTGAATTTCCTGGTTGGCGATCTCCCGCTCACGAGAAAGGGAATCATCATATTCGAGAATGTCCTCGGGAGTAAGCGTGATGGTGGTGGCAGGTCTTCTTAACATGATAAAGGCACAAAAAAAGAAGTAGTAGGTTTCAAAAAGTTGAAAATCTCCAACTCCTCCAGAATCGCATACTAGGGCAGGAGCGGTACGGGTCTCGTTATCAAGGATAAGCAAATGTGCATTGTAAACCCATGCCAATGACCCTGAAACAGGGTAATTGAAAGTCTTATCGCAGTTACGTCGTCTACAGCTAGTTAATATTGTAGGTTGATACCGAAATCACCTTCGTTATCTACGAATACAGGGCTTACTGGACTTTTTCCCGTTTAAGCCATTATGGGACATATCCATGGCTAATTCCGGACCACCAAGTCCCAAGTCCCTGGTCCCAAGTCCCTATTTTCGTTTCATGGAGAAATGTGGTTACCAGGGAAGTTACGGGATGGGGCTAGTGCCATTATCATTAACAATAGACCATTGACCATGAATTATGGAGAAGGGTAAAATCAGATGTCAACCATAGTAAATCAGCCATAATCACCTCTGGACCACGGTGTCAAGAGCACCGGTAAAACCGATGAAACTGATGTCATTGGATTGGATCGTGTTAGAAGCATTGGCGCTGGTATCACCCCGAATCGTGGTACAATAAACAATCTATGGTTGCAATAATGGTTGCAATAATGGCTGCAACAAACATCACCTAAAAGATTGGCAACCGGGGGTTTTTCATAGCGTAAGCATACTGTACCGATAAGGACGGTGACGTTATCTACAGAGAGCCAAATTCCAGCTGGCGACCAGGTTCCAGGCCAAGGCCAAGGCCAGGCCTGGAGGCTTTAATCCAGCTTGTTACTTAATATAGCCCCTATCACTGACTATAAACACCATTTTATAAATGGAATTCATATGGCCTAAAGGAGATTGCACGAGCCGGAATTACCGTTGATTGCAGGTGTTTACCGGAATCCATTTTTACTGAATCCGGACATGATTCGAAGGTGATATCATGGACCAAAGTGGTATGACGTAGTGGCCAGGTGCGATGATGGCGAGAACCCGAGCTGTGTGCAGGAATATTGCACAAAACTGCCCCGCGGACACGTGAGCGGTGCCGGCAAAGTTACACAAACCAAATATCAATAGCGTCAACTACGTCATATTGACGTAGTGGATGGTTAGAAGGCCTATTTTGGTGGCAGTTTTGGGTTGATATGATTTTCCTTGTTTTGTGCAAGGGACTTTTGGAGGACCAATATGCCGCTAATCCACGGTGACTACACCGTTAGTTCTACCACGATTTGAAGCTACAGACCCAAAACCAGCGACCAACCCCCGGCCCAGGGTCGAACCCTGGCCCAGGACCATCTCGGAAACGTCCTGCAGGTTTAAATCGAGATTTTCCGAAGCGTAGGAAAAAGAAAAAATCCAATCTGCACGGGGGCCACAAAAAGAAACGACGCTTATGTAAGCGCCGCATATCATCTGGTGATAAAAATGGTTGTGAAAAAGTCCTGCCCAGACAGGTTCCAGGTTTAGGTGGGAGGGTATAAATAGGCCAGGAATTCCCGGGTCAGTTGTAAAGATTTTTATTCATTTACGAACCTACATTCATTAAATAATTCTCAATCATGACTATTCAAAAACAACCTGCTGTCTTTTACGTTAACGCTGCTTTATTCGACTGTGATGGTACTTTAGTTAACTCTACTGGGGCTATCTCTGAATTCTGGAGAGACTTCGGTAAAACCAGACCTCACGTTAACCCAGAGGAAATCATTCGTACTTCTCATGGATGTCGTACTTTTGATGTCATTGCCAAATGGTCTCCAGAAGATGCTATTGTGGAACAAGTTACCGAATGGGAAGGTTCCATTCCTGACTCTTTTGGTCAGTACGCCAAACCAATTCCTGGTGCTGTCGAATTAGTTAAATCTTTTGACGAATTTTCCAAAAACCAAACTTCAAACGGTCAACAAAGATGGGCTATTGTCACCTCTGGAACTTTACCTTTGGCTACCAAATGGTTAAAATTATTGACCATTCAAAAACCTGACGTGTTCATCACTGCTGAAAAAGTCACCAAAGGTAAACCACATCCAATGGGATACCAAAACGCCAGAAACACCTTGGGTTACGAAAATGCCGCCAAAAAAGTTGTCGTTTTCGAAGATGCTCCTGCTGGTATCACTGCCGGTAAAGGTGCTGGTGCCATGATTGTTGGTATCTGTTCTACTTACGACCCGGAAAAGGTTAGAAAATCCGGTGCTGATATCGTTGTCGATGACTTATCTTCATTCGAAATCGATTCCTACAACCCAGAAACTGATGAATTTAAAGTCGTTGTCAACGAATACCATTATGCCAACGATGAATTTTTACAATCGGTTTAGATTTATTTCTCGTTTTATATTTGCATAATTTATTATAGATGGTTTGCATCCTCAGCGATCATTCCAGTTAGTGTATATTAGAATTCTACGTATTTTCATATGAATCACCGCTTGTAGACCAACCTAACTAACTTGTATCACCTGTTGTTGACCAGACTATTCTTGGCTACTCCTGGTAATTGTTTCCTGATAGCCTTCCTCATTACGCCATCACCAGATGGTACCGTGGGATGACGTAATTTTTGTTCCACCCACCATCCCCTGCTTCCACGTTTCTATCGTCTAATCTAAATTTAGCCCACACCATGCTAGATCCCAGCCGTTTCCAGTCCTGTAACAACGCTAGTTTTACGACTTGTTGTTTGACAACATTAAACCACCGCTACCAGTGGTCGGCCCGTACACCCACACAACAGCGACCTCATCGCATTTTTTGCTGTGGAATTTTTTTCAACCAAAGATAATCCAAATCATGACTGAAAAAGGGCCTTCGTTGACTGATCCTTATTCCTTGGTGACTTTACCAAGAGTCCCAGATGTCAGTCCGGATAAGAGAGTTGTGTCGTCACTTATTGCATCGGTCGGAACTTCCATAATTGACTTGGGAGTATCTAAATCCATCATTTCTAGCTACGTTTTGAAGCCTTCTCCAAAATTAGTGTGGTCATATCCGTTATCTCCATCCACTTTGATCGAATGTATGGATGTATTCGAGTCAGAAAATACAAAAAACTACATCATCGGATTGTCCGATCGTAAGAAATACCGATTATTACTCATTCGTAAAGACGAAACCGAGATTGAAAATGTTCAAACGGCAGAAATAAAATTGCATGGTAGTCCAGCTGGGGTAAAATTCAATGAAAATGGAGAGTTTGCATATGTGTTGTATCTAGATGGATCGCTTGAATTGTTCAAGGTTTCTGAAGATAGTCTTGAAAAAGTCGACTTGACTGGCATTGACGGTTCCAAAAATCAAGTTTTATTCTACCATTTCATCACCAACCATAGTTTCAAGTACGACAACAATTTGTTATTAATAATTTCCATAACTCCTAAGCATAAAGTGGAGTACAAACTTATTTCTCTCGGTTTAGAGAGATCTTTCGTCATTTCATCTACTCAATCTGAAAGTAAAGCTAACGCTTCAAACTTAAAATTCTGTTATAATACTGGCTACATTTACCAGTTGGATATTGCAAAGAAAGAATTGTCTTCTATTTCTCTCTTGGATTTTGAAAAGACCTTGAAAACAGTGTCGGTTGCTGCTATCATCGAAGACTCTGAAAATGCAACAATCTCGCTTCATTCACCAAGTTTGGACAGACTTATCCTCTCCTACAACAGCACGATATATTTATTGAACTTCAAATACGCTAGTATTTTGGATAAATATGTCAACGCTAATGGACTGGTCTATATCAATCAAGTAGTGAACACCGCTGGAGACTCATTAAAATCTGTTGATACATTCGCCGTCTACTTAAATTGGGATAATGCAATCAATAACGTTGACTTAAGCATAATCAATATCAACGTTGGTCAAAATAAACTTAGTGAGTGTCTTGGAAAAAGTATCACGAACTTAACTAACACAAAGACGGAATTTAAAGGTTTGCCGAACCTTATTAACGACTCTTTGGAGGAAGAAGACTTAAAGAATGCCAAGGAATTAAAACATACTTTCAACAAATTGACCAAATATAGAGATCAACAGAAACTACAAGATTTCGAGAAAACGTTGATAACGTTTTTGAAACTGTCTAAGAAAGATATAGAAGATGCAGTTTTTGACGAAAATAAAGATCGTATAGTTGACCTTTCATTCATAACCTCGATCCTTTCATTGATTTTCGACCAGAAAGACTCATTGATGTCATTCCTTAATAATGAATTTATTCCAGAGAGAAGTCTTTTATATCTCTTAACACATCCATGTTACCCATATGAGTACAGCAGAGGCTTATTGAATTTATTTGAAGTGAGTGGACAGTCTAGATTATTGAGACAAGCTATCATTACTTGCGCAACCATACCTATTGAAGAACTAATTATTCAATTGACCCACCAAGCCAATATGGTTTCTGAAGATGATTACCAACGAGAAATATTAAAAGACCTAATTCACAGATTGATTCGGGAATACTCGATTGTTGAAATCACGGCTCAATTCAAGAAGTGCTACAAGCAACAACTGTCTATTTTAGAAGAAAATGGACCTGTTACCATCAACTTGAATAAGTTATTGAATGCCATTCTCACCATCAATACTTCCGAAAGTCTTCAATTATTACAAGTAGTCATCGATGTGGGTGGATTATTCAATTGGCCCATGTCTACCATTGATAGTTTAGAAACTATCATTGCTACCAAGCTCAATGCATTGATGGAGAATAGTTATAATTTGACACTAGTCAACCAAATCCTTCTACAGAACGAAGGAGGCCATATCAAGAAAACTGCTAAGAAGCAGGAGAAGAAGGGCATTATCGCTGGAGATTTCTATCAACAACAACTTCTTGATTCGATTCTCACCATCAGTGACGGAACAAGCAAAGTTGTTCTTGACGACGAAGACATGGAACTTTCCAGAAAGTTACCTAAATACTCCGTCGACAAGTTGGTTATTTAAATACATACTAAATTTAATCTTTTAAAGAAGCAAGGTATTTTTACTTTAGACTACCTGTAAGATACACTTATTGTACACTTAGTGAGAGTGATGGAATATGTCTTTCTTTTTTTTTTTTCCATTTTTTTTTCCAGATTTGCAATTACAAGAGAAGCAATAAGAGGATCGGTTCAGCTGACCAATCCCTCCTTTGAAGCTTAGTCTGTTTGACTAAATTCATTAGTTGTAATCCATACAAAATACCGCACCCGTACACCACGCCCCGGGTATTTTTCTAGAACGAAAAAAAAAGAAAATTCCAATACCACCTATTTTTACCAATCTTTTCGTCATGACCAGAACTGCTGCTCTACAAGCATACCGTGGGGCTCTCAGAGCCACCAGAATAGCATTCAAAGGAGACGCAGAAGTTCTCTCGGCAGCCCGAAGCAAAATCAAACAAGGATATATGGAGCATAGTAAACTTGCTGATAAAGATATAATACAACAAGAAATCAATAAACTCAACGAAGTCAGTAAGTTTTTGGTGAAAAATATCGTTCAGGGCCGGTTGGAAGATGACGGAAAGTACTTCCTCAACTTCCACGAAGACACCGAGTTGGGTGATAACGAAACAATCAAACAAAATAACCGGGCCAATATGGGTTCTTTAGCTGGTGCTAAAGTAAGAAAGTGCTCCGACAGAAAATGATTATATAGACATGACCTTGTAAATAGTAATAACAAAGCAGTTGAGATTCAGCACCATCCTCAGATTATTCACTTGTGTAGAATCAGTTGACGTAGTTCAGTTCATCACCAGAACTCATCACGCAGTAGTTATTATTCGCAGGCATCTCATTTGTTCTTTTATCAACTACAAGTATGTCAGCGCCTGATCCCAGTAAACGGGACGTTCTTATCTCCAAATCGCTTTCTTACTTACTTCGGCACGGGGCAATCAAAGAAAAATTGGATATTGATGCCAATGGGTACGTGAAATTGACGGATTTACTTCACCATAATCGGTTAAAATCGAATAAAGTCACCGAGGACGATATCAATAGGATTGTCAAAAACAACGACAAGCAGCGGTTCAAAATTGCCGAGATTGATGGGTCTGTCAAGATCCGTGCTAATCAAGGCCACACTATTCAGGATGTTGGGGTTGAAGAGTTTTTAGAGTATACGCTAGACTCGATTCCTGAGGAAATTTACCATGGAACCTACAAGAAGAAACTTCCGATGATCGTTAGTAGTGGGGGATTGAGTCGAATGCAGAGAAACCATATTCATTTCACCAACAGTGACGCCACAAACCTTAGTGGAATCAGGAAAAGCACCAATATTCTCATCTATGTTGATGGTAAGAAATGCATTCGAGATGGGATGAAATTTTACAAAAGTAGTAATGGAGTTATTCTCAGCAGCGGGAATCTAGACGGGTTCATACTGTGTGATTACTGGGTCAAAGTGGTCGATAGGCACAGTGGAGCTTTAATAGACTGGGCTGGCGTATAGGTTTGATTTACACTGATGTCGGACCTAATAGACTACAAGGGTATACCAGATCGAAAGACTCTATTGAAAACAAGTTTCTAAGTCATGAATATGAAAAAAGGACTTCTGTATAGTTTGTTTGACACAAAAGGCCATCAAACATACAAAACAGCTGGTCATGATGGAAGAAAAAAACGAAATGAAAAATACGAGGACAAAAGAAGCAAACATAATACGAAGTCAATCAAGGAACCGAGGCAATAGCCAAGCAAGGAACAGTCGGTAATACAAGACTAAATGAGCAAGCCACGGTAATACGAGACTAAATAAGAAAGCTACATGATACGAGACTAAATTAGAAAGCTGCATGATACAATCTAAATAAAGAATTGACCTCATACGAGCTAAATGACGATACGAGCTAAATAAAGAATGGACCTGACAAAACACCGAAAAATGAAAAACAAGACTTCATGCAGATTAATACGAGGTGACCGAAGCCGACCATAACTGCAAGCTTTTGAGCAGACAAATTAGGTTGATGACTGGGGCCAAATAAGGTTAATAGTATGAACATGTGCATATCAATAGCCTTATATCAAGCCGAAAAAGGTTTAAGAGGAACCAATGCGTTGAATAGGTTTTTGTGGTGCCGAAAATGGATATCAGCCCGATTAGATGCAGATGAACAGATGATAACGACGGGTAGATCGTCAGCAGGGTTAGTATCGAAGAATGGCAGTTTCGAGTTGAATACCGACATTGATAAGATTCCATGCCAATAAGTTGCAGATTCGAGCCGAATATGGCCACCAATTTGTGGTTAGCTGTATTCATGACATAAGCGCATTGATGCAATGGAGATAAGGCACCAGGACCACGGAATTGTGATTGAAGGTATCCCGAGAACACAACCAAAGCCAACATGTGGAGACTGGCCCGAATCCAAACACAAGCTGAACACTCCACAAGGAAGCCTCGACGACAAAGAACCTCGATATCGTTTGTATGTTTTCTACAGCCATTGCTTCTACTACATCTGTCTGCGCGGAAGGCTGCAAGAAGGTGAAACATCAATGGACGCCAGAAGTTCGCCATTATGGCCAAGAATGCTGCACAATAGCACGTACATGGCCGGCACCATTGACTCCATCCAGGCGATTACCACCCAAGCTGAGCCGTCAACCAGAATCGCCGCATCTCATCGGGTAGGGTTTGGAGATACCGCAGAAGTTGCCCAAATGGGATTTAGAAAGGCACCAAAAAGCTTATTCCACCAACTTCCTGGGCCAAGCCTCCCACTTCCTTTACCAGTCAATGTTCCATCATGCAGACCCAGATTCCTGGTCGTAACCTTTCTGGTCGTAACATACCGTCTTCTAGGCTATAGCATGTTGGAACACGGATTGTTGCAAAAAAAAAAAAAAAAGAAAAAAGAAAGACGGTTGCAGGCACGGATTCTTCTGTGGGACGGTTGCTTCTCCAGTAGAACCGATACTTCCGTGATTGCAATGGGCTGACATGGCGATGGGGCCCGGCTTGGACCATTCTTTGGTTTTGCTTGATCCGCTTCCATTAGTTTGGCCCATTCGGTCTATTGAGTCCATTGAGTCCATTGGGCCCATTTTGGGTCCGGAACCTTGCATGGGCCCCCAAGCCTTGGGCGGAAATGTCCATCGCGGCTTATGTCCGGGTCCAGTCGGCACGGACCTCAGCACTTCGCGGCCGTCTACCGGCCCCCAGGCCCACTGCTACCTGAGGCCCCCGGCAGGCTCCACCACCTGTAGCAGGTCCAGCACCACCGTCAAGCCTGGAGATGTCAAACGATGTGGTTGTTCCGTTGGCTTCACATCCTGGCATCAAATCAAGTGAAATAAGGCGGGCCTTCGGCAGTTCTAGATCCCCTGCATAATGGGAAAAAATCCCAGGCCTAGAAGTTTTCGCAGCTAATTTTGCTAACAGGCGATCAACATCCCCAATTAGGAAGGTAGCAGGGTTTTAAGCTTTGCAATATTATTTCACCAACCTTGGCCTGGGGTATGGAGTATATAAACTGCAAGAAACGTCGTGAATGGCAAACACAAGAGGTTTTATTGTTGAAGGAGAGTTAACCAGGTGATTTTATAGAGGTTTTGTTATTGGTTGCAATATCGAACTACTTATTTGAACGGACCGAACCAGACAGAACAAGAAACATAAAAGATAGAGAGTCCAAGAAGAAGAAGAAACAACAAGAAGCCCAAGAAACAACAAGAAGCACAAGAAACATCAAGCCCAAGATCAACGAAGAGCTTCATCGAATCCCATCTCACCAAACTGTACTTCTGCCGTACCCAGCTCGTCCCATACTCCATATCTCTTGTTCCTTCCTTCCCTTTTCCGCCATGAACATCTCCAACATCCATCCGGCTCCCGTGGAGTCTCCTCCATCTCATTCTCCCTCCTCCTCCGACTCAAACAAGATCTGCCAGTGGTACTGCTGTGAATGTGGCCAGACTTATGGCTCCATAATCTACAAAAACGAACAGGATACCAACTTGAGACCCTACCAACAAATACACAACGAAGACGCTGACAGCATAACCAAACTCAAACACTACAGTCTGATCATCTACCACGGAAAATCCCACTCCGTCAGCCCTGACAGTCCCGATACCCAGTACCGATACCTGCAATCCATCGACCGCCTGAACTCTCTTGACCGAGGGAGATCTCTGGTGCTGTCTGATCTGTCGTTTCATCACCATCCCCGTCTGAACTCATTGGGTAATGAAGGAGGCCATAACCTCAGCAACAATCACAGTCAACCCATCAGTTCTAGCTATTTTGATGGCCGCAACCCAACCTACGAGCCTCCTTCAACCCCATCGTTGCCGGAGTCTACTGAAATTCTTCTAGATCCTCCATCCCGGTTTACATGTCATCGCTGCAATCACATGATGTGTCCTTATTGTCTTAAGATACGGGTCCGTGATTTAAGCCAATAAAGGTGTTGGTTAGCTATTTATTTGCTCATCCTCTAGTTCAACTTGGTTGGTCCAACTTGGTTACTTCCTCTGGTGAACTACATCCTATGGGTGTCTCCAGACTGGTAATGCATACTAACTCATCGGGCCAACTCTAGCTGTCTGCTTTACTTTGACGTTTACTGCTGACATATTTGTCTCATTGGTTGATTATTTTCGTTATACTCGACTTATTCGACTTACTCAAGTCGCCTTTCCTAGCAATAGCTTATTTCCCGCCTTGCTGCTTATTATATTAGCTCTACTTGCTACTTATGAAGATTACGTATTTTTACTCTCCATCTGTATATTATGTATATAAATGTCGATCCTTTAATGCAAGGATGGCCGGCCTACATTATTTTTCGTCGTATTATTATTATTATTATTACACCATTATTTGCCTTGAATGTAATTTGCGAAGCTTGACGTATGGAACCTTCATCCACGATTATTTTTAAAGCAGGTTTTGTACCGGAATTCCATTCTTGCTGTTATGCTTCCCTATTGTGGCAAGTTGAATTTGGATAAAAAAAAACTTGCGACCCCGGTGAGGATCGAACTCACGATCTTGAGATTAACAGTCTCACGCCTTAGCCAGCTTGGCCACGGAGTCATTTTTGAAAAAACCCTTTTGTACTTTCGACCACACCCATCTTGTCTAATCCTGCTAAATCAGTATGTCAATCAAACGTCTTCTCTCCGCTTGGTTGTCCTGGTTGTCACTTTGACAGGTAGGGATAACTCTGATTTCTTGTTCCCTTTGCTGACCGAGGTTGCGGCGGTACCATTCACATGTATGTGGCTCGCCTAAGTCTTACTTTGAGCCAGTAAAATGATGCAAAACTCAGTTATAATCATTTTCTTTGTATAAAGTAAGTGAATGCTTCTGTGGGTTAATTGTGGTTTGGGTGATTTATAAGCTGTTTATTATTTCACAATTAGATGTCTTACGAATATTAAATAGAAGCTGTCTTGTTCATTTATCTTACATAGCTATTACTAGAGGAGGTCAGAGTAATCAAGAGTACTTGGCTCTATTGCCATCGTCTTGGAGACCACGGAGCTCTCCACCACTTCGTTCACTACACTCCATCGCTTCTTCGCTACACACTCATCTCTATCTTATCCGATTATATGTATTAACAAATAAAGTATAATTTATACGTAACCGATTCTGTTGGCAACATCTAAAGCATCGTGGTCAGCGGTTAATCTGATGTAAGCTTTCTTGGTACCGTTTGGTCTGATTAAGGTGTTAACGTATTCAACATCAACGTCATATAATTCTTTAACAGCGTTTTTGATTTGATGTTTGTTAGCTTTGATGTCAACTTGGAAAACTAAGATGTTACCATCTTCGACCTTCTTGATGGCAGTTTCAGTGGCAACTGGGGCAACAATGATTTTGTAAGCATCCAATCTGTTGTAATGAGGAACGGAAGTTCTGGCGTATTTTGGTTTTCTGGCTAACTTTAAGGTTTTTGGTAAACGGAAGGTGGTAGAAGTTCTGGTCTTTAAAACTTTCTTAGAGTTGACACCTTTTAAGGCAGCTTTCTTAGCAATGGCAGCGTTACCCTTAGCTAAAAACAATGTTAGTACTATGAACTGAAATAAATGGGTATTTGGACGTGAACAATGAGCTGAAACTGGGTATACTCAAGAAAATGTAGTATATCTAATTGAATGATTAAATGATGATAATAATATGATAACAAAACGGTTGACATCACACCTTTTAGACTTTACACATTTCGGTTTCGTATCACACACTTGTAATGCTCTAATTCCCATCCATACTATATTAATTTAACATACTAGCTGGAGACATGTTGTATAATATCCTTAACTGTAAGTAAGAGGTGAAAATTCTTTAACTTTTTCAAAGGTTTTTTTTGCGAGGGAGCAGACGCCAGGAATGCCTGGCTGGACCTGCATACGGGCGCGGGAGGGTGCGACGCGGGCACGTGACGGCGTGCGATGAGGTGCGCGCCAGCGAGGAATCGAGGGTTGTAGCCCTAACGACGTCTATTATATATACAAGGTTAATTAAGAACATGGACTACAACCGACGTAATTTCTTTGGACGGTCTCCACCAATCTTCAATTTGGTGTTGTCGCTGATTCGGGTGATATTTCTTTGGATGGAACTGCCTTCTTTGCCTTGAAGCGCAGTAAAGAAGGCTTCCCGGCCCTTACCAAAGTTTTTACAAATCAACTCAATCTTATCTCTGGGTTGTATTAATTGTTTGTCTTGAATCAACTTGAAGAACCGAGCACTCACTTGGTAACCAGCTTCATATTCTTGTCTTTGACTCTTTTTGAATCCAAGTTGCCCAGCACTGACATGGAGTTTAAGATGATGAGGTAATTGCATATAGTATAATACTTGTTCATTGTACGACAAGTCGGGGTTTCTTTCTATGAAGTTCAAGTCCTCTACCACGGCAACAAGACTTAAAAGAGTATTATGACGGTTGAAATTGGCGTAAATCTTCCAAAGGACTACTTGTTCATTTTTGGCAGGAATTTGGGCAAACCGTGAAGGACTGGACGAAAAATGACGGGCCAAATTGGACAGGATGCTGGGTGTTGGTGGTCTCAAGCCTGAGACCATGCTCCGCGTGGGAATCTTGCTCTGGAGCCCTAAGAATCGATGCATCATGAGTACCTGGAAGTAGTAGATTTTAAACGCTGATTTTTCATTCGCCCATACTGGTGGTGCAGACCCGTGCATACGGCAGCGGGTGGCTCTGGGATGAGGAAGACCCGTACACCCCTGTTACTGCTGCGGCGCCCCTCTGAATGCAGCCCCGCCCCGGAACCAAATGCATTTGGTCTGGGAATCGGAGTCGTGTACGTTCCGCCGGAGTTTTTGACGGCATGGCCTGCCAATAAAGCCCCGGAATGGCAAATGGCCCAATGGGGCCTATTCCGGAACCTGGAGGCGAAAGGCCCGATTTTAACCCCATTTGTCGTGAAGGTCAGCCTCGAGGGTTGGGCCTCGTCTTATCACGTAATTCCGTCAATTGTTGTTTTTTTGGGCCGGGCGCGACTCTTGGCCCGATCCCCTGAATTTAGTGACGTTTGTTATTAGTTTTTCTTAAATTAAATTTGGGTAAAAACATTCAACACAACGCAAACGGCTTGAATCGGTTGTTGGGTTGGCGTGATATTGTATTATTAAACGAGTTATAGAAGTTTAAGTTTCGATTGAGATTTATTAGAAGTAAAAATCCCCGAGTCTAGAGGTTAAAAACACGTCTTATTCACGTCTGTTTTCAATTGATTTTGTTCAATCAATTACACTATTATTATCGGGCCACGAGAATATTTCCAATTTTTTATTTCATTAGCATCACATCCACCGGGTTATAACCATGCCTTCGAATCATTCTGACGAATATGTGCTAGATCAAGTAACAAATAATGCCCTGAATACTGTTAACCGAATGGTGGTTACTGAATATAATAAGATTGGTGAAGGAGCATTTGGAATTGTAGTAAGAGCTGTGGTAAGGTATACAGATCCTCCCCATAATACCGAAGAACGGTTAGGACCTTTTGCCATCAAACGAGTACCAGCACAAACCGATTACAAATCTCGAGAATTGGAAATTTTAAGAGTGGTGAACCATCCAAATATCGTTAGTTTAAGATTTTTCTTTGAAAAAAGATCGCCAGTTGATGGTAAAATATATCAGAATTTGGTGATGGAATGTTTACCTTCCAACTTACAAAATGAAATCAAGTATTATAGACAATCCAAGTATACAATTCCCTATCCTCATATGAAAGCTTACACATTCCAATTGGCTAGAGCCATGTTGTATTTACATGGTTTTGGCATTAGTCATCGGGATATCAAACCTTCGAACATCTTAGTTGACCCTGCATCTGTGTCTCTCAAAATATGTGATTTTGGAAGTGCCAAAAAATTAGAACCAAATCAACCTTCGGTTAGTTATATATGCTCGAGATACTATCGAGCACCTGAATTAATTGTCGGATGTCCGATTTATTCTACTAAGATTGATATATGGGGGTTAGGTTGTGTTATTGCTGAAATGTTCTTGGGTAAGCCAATTTTCCAAGGTCAGGCTCCAGAACTTCAATTAAAAGAAATCAGTAAACTATTAGGACCTCCTTCAAAATCTTTCCTTTTCAAAAGTAATCCAAGATATAGAGGCCCAACATTTGAAGATAAACTCTTTAGTTGTACGGTTGAAGAAAGATTTAAACAAATTTTCAGCAACTCCCCTCCTGACGCAATTGATTTACTTCTCAAAATTTTTGTTTATGACCCAGAGTTAAGAGCCAGTCCTAGTGACGTTTTAGTTCATCCATTTTTCTATGAATTGAAGAGAGAAAATTTCAAGGTGTACCCAAGAGGTGCTTCCGAACCAATTGCGTTGAACCTTTTCAATTTCAGTAAGTATGAGTTGGAATTGCTAGGGGATTTGAAGGACAAATTGTTGAAGAGCCCAGAGTGAGTGGTATATAACGATAATAATTAATTCAAAATATTAATGCTTACGAGTGTTACATGTGACTTTGTATTGTAGAGCAGTAGGTAGAAAGTATTCAGTAACCCTGGTGATGACATGAAGGAATCCAATGGTGCCAAATGGCTCTAATGGTTTAATGCTGTCAAACAAATCAACTACCCACCTCGTCATCTACATCGTTTCGACGTCATCATGAAATTATCTATAAAGCTAAACTATAACTATATTCGTCTTCGATGTTCTGCGACAACCAAAGAGTAATACAACTCAACATAATCAGACCATTACAAACAATGTTCGACACCCCCATTCCCAACGTAGGGAACCCATAATGCTTGAGAAGAAATTTAAGAATGAAAACCATGAACGAACCTGCCAATCCACCGGCTAATAATGAAAATCCAAAGAATAAGATAACTCGAGCAGCCCAAGCTGTAGAATTCAGGCCCCCTCCTAAGAAAGACGACTGGTTGCCATCAACAAGCAAGTTGGATTTTTCAATGGAGTTGACAATTATCATCCCCAACGTCGAGCAAATGAAAGGAATCCAATCTACAAAAGTAACATGAACAATTGAAGCATTAACGGTTTTTGAATAAACGGCAGCGTCAATCATTGACCAGAAGCCAATGGCGTAAAATGCTCCGCTTAGGTACACTCCAAAAGATCTTAGTTTCTGGGACTTGGGGAGTTTGAATAGCGAATTGAACCGGAATAGCTGATTAGGTTGGTCCATGCTGAAATAACCTGTTAATTAAGGGCTGGCATTGGGTTTTGGTGCGGTCATAACTTAGAGCGTGGTGCGTGCAGTAACCAATCTGTCACCGAGTTTTTTGGTGTACGGGTGTGTGTTTTGGAGCTATGGCTTCACCAACTGGTAAACGACAACGTCACCACCACGGGTGCCGCTTAGGAGCAAATGTCCCCGGTCGTAGATATCAACATCAAGAATTGTGTCCTGTGACGGGATTTGGTCCACCACCAGCTTGTTTTGCACGTCCCAAAAGAGAAGTCCGCTCGCATCACTACCACTAACCATAATAGGCCTTTCAGTAGCAGTAATGAACTTGGCTCCACAACTATACTTTTCACTGATGGAGTTGGAGTCCGGACCCAAGTAGGTTTTCATCACCTTGTTCCCCATGTAGTCCCACAACCGGATTTTGCCGTCTAAACTGGAGCTGAGGATGTATTTTCCATTTGGCAGCATTTCAACGTTAGAAATTGGAAAGTTGACCACGTCATTTGTTGAAGCCGTGGCTGTTCCGTGGCTGGCACTGTTGTACACAAGGGTCTTCAAGCACTGGCCTGATTGAAGGTCAAATAGTCTCATCAACCCGTCGTATGATGCACTGACTACGATGGTATTATCTGGAGTCAATGTAATGGAAGTGATTGGGTCTGAATGTGCTGCCAATGTTTTTATCGATTTTCCCGTGGTAAGATCCCAGATCGTGATGGTCTCGTCGGCAGACCCGCTGATTAGGAGATTTCCTTTGGATATAAACTTCACGGTGGTGACGTGATATGTATGTTTTTTGAGAATCTTGATGCATTTCCGTTTGGAAATCGACCATAACCGAATGGTCAAATCGTCGGAGCAGGATGCTAGAATGTTGGAGTTTATGGGAGAGAATACCACTTCATTGACCCCTTTCGTATGGCCTTGGAGTTCACATTCTTTGGTGCCTGTATTACTATCATATACTCGTATTATGGAATCTGGAGATCCAGTGACAATTTTGGTTCCATCGGGCGAAATTCGTACCGAGTTGATAGCATTATCCTGCTTAAAAGTATGTTTTACCTCGTATAACCGAGAATCAAAGGCGGAAGTTTTTTGCTTCTTGGCTTCGGGCTCCATTAGTAGATTTTATCCAGTTGTTATAGATGAAAAATGCGTATATATAATACTACGAAAGTTTCCATACATAAGCGCACTCAAAGAGTACAAAGCCTGGTGAAATTCGGTCAGATGTAGATTATTTGTAAAGTATGAAGAAGTCAAAAGTTGTGTAGCAAAAGACCAACTGAAAGGCAACAACTTTGCTTGCTTTAGTTCCAATGGTAATGTGCATTACTTACTCATTCTGTCAATCCAGGACTCAAAAAGATTACTCTCGATTTCGTCAAAGGGCGTGGATCTCGCTATTGTAGACCGTTCTCTCATGGGAGTGGAGGGTACTGTAGAAGGATCAAGAACCAGAAAGTTGGAAGGCATAATGAGCTTTTGGAGGGTTGAATCTCCATTCTTGGTTATTTCTTTTAATAGGTACTTAAGGTACTGGCAGAAAAGGATTTTTCTAGATCCTGAATCTGAAGCTTGTGTGAATCCAACTAAATTCAATATGGTATCGTTTAACGATACCAACTGATCGTATTGTTCAGTCGAAAGGTTATTCTTGGCCTCAATGCGATGAAAGGCTTTGTTTAATGCCTTGTGAAGATCTTGCTTGATGTTTTTCTTATAAGTATCGTGTTTGGTGGTGGGAGATCCGGTAGACTCACGAGATTCAGTTGAAGGGGGAGGTGTAGCAATAGAACTTATGTTAAATTCAATTGCTTCTTGTTCGTCTTGATCGCTGAATTTCCACTTATTCTGATTTTCAATTAATTCTGTAGGAACATAGAAATTATGGGACTTGGTAACGTGGTTCTCTTGTTCCCATAATTGTTTTCTTGTGATTAACTTCTTCAATTCTTTCCTTTGTACTGGATCGTTGGCGGCTGTACAGTTGCTGGTAATAAATGCATGGTTTAATAGTTTGGAAGCTGAAGGACGTTGCTTCGGATCAAGCGTGAAACAAAGCTTCAAAAACTGTTTAAACTGATCTGATATCTCTACTTTATCGAGCTCACATATATTTATGAAATCGTGATTGTCGTGGCATCTAGATATCATTTGCAATGCTTTCATAGCAGGGTACTGATTTTGAAGCGGAGGCTTACTAGTAGCCAATTCGTATGCACAACATCCCAAAGACCAAATATCTGCTTTATAACTATGACCTCCGGTATTGTTTAAAATCACTTCCGGTGCCATCCAGTATGGGGTACCAACGGTGGTGTTCCTTCTCGAAAAATTGGAGGATAATTGAGTCGATACTCCAAAATCAGTAAGCTTAATATCTCCGTCGCTGTTCAATAGAACATTCTGGGACTTTAGGTCTCGGTGAATCTTTCCTTGGTTGTGTAAGTATTCCAATGCTAATAGCATCTGCTTGATTATTCCTGCTATCATTACTTCATTAGTTAAAGCACCAGGCTTGAGTAATTCAAACAACGATCCTCCGTTAACATACTCCATAATCACCCACAACTTGAAGTGACGAACAAAGCATCCCAAGTACTTCGTTATCTGAGGTAGCCTGCACTCAGAAAGTATCAGGATCTCTTTATTTATCTCCAATAGGTCGGTATTGTCATTCTCCAAATCAATTTGTTTAATGGCTACTTCTACTCCGCTGCTTTTGATTATTCCCCTATAAACCACACCAAAGCCTCCCTTACCTACCTGTTCACATACCTCTAGTTCCTCGGCCGAGTTTACCCTCATATGTGACGTTACTATTGATGATTTGGTGTTCTTGAAGTTGTTGATATTAAACGGGTACCTTAGTTTGTATGCAGGGAAGAAATGTACTAGGCATCGATTTCCGTTTTGAGACTGAGTCGATTATGGATATACTCATTAGGAAATGATGCCGGTGACGTCTTTATTCACGGCCATGAAAGCCAACGCCATGCTTCCCCAAAGAGAGTTGTTTATGGCATTCCGAAAAAGTATACGGAACTACTCATCTGGATTTCAAGGCCCCAACTTTTTGAACGACGTTCTTCTATCTAAAACCCTTCAATCTAATAAGCTTGGATCCGACCATGAATTAATAAGATGTACTATCTTTGACTCTAAAGGCCATATTGTGGTCCATGGTAAGGATTTCAAGCGGGTACAATTCATGAAGGAATACCATCTTCTAGCACGAGATTTCCGGAAGATTTCCCGTCATCATCACCATTATCAGCAACTGACTGAAGCTTCTACTCAAAACACTATTAATGTCGATATGGTCCCGTCAATAGTAACAAGGAATGATAGTATCCTCCTCAACTTGCTCAATATACGAGCTTTGATAAAGAGTGATACTGTGGTCATATTTGATAGTTTTGGTACGTCTTCGTCTACCCTTAATCAATCCCATTCTCACGATCAATTTCTTAAGCAAATGCAAGAAAAGTTACAGTCAAATACTGACGAATCTCTACCTTATGAATTTTGGGCTTTAGAAGCAATATTGGTGCATATAACTAATAATTTGGCAACAGAAATGAAGGTTCATTCCACAGTTCTTCAAAATGTGCTTTCTAGTTTAGAAGATTCCATCGAGCGAGTTAAATTACGGTACCTTCTTATTCAATCCAAGAAAATCACTCAGTTTCACCAAAAGGTGCTGTTAATACGTGATTTGTTGAACGGATTACTTGATGAAGACGATAGTGAACTAAATGATTTCTATCTTACCGATAAAAAACTAGGAAAGCCCAGACTTGGCCCTAACCATGATGAAGTAGAAATGCTTTTTGAGTCATACTATAAAACTTGTGATGAAATCGTACAAACAGTAGAAAACTTGAAATCACAAATAAAAACCAGTGAAGAAATTATAAATATCGTCCTTGATTCTAATAGAAATGAGTTGATGTTATTGGGTTTGAAATTCTCGGTTGGTTTATTATCTATGGGAGCAGCATTGTATATTGCTGCCTTGTACGGAATGAATTTGGAAAATTTTATAGAAGAATCTGATGGTGGTTTTGAATTCGTTGTCATCTTTGGAACGGTATTATTGGTGATTCTATTCACAGTTGTACTTAAAGATTTACATAAACTACAGAAAATTACCATGACAGGAGTAGGGCGTGACGAAATGAGAAAGAAAAGGTAGCACTATCTATATTTATGTATATATTAATCTGACGATAATGACCCAATCACACCAGTATTCATGGATCTTCAAAGTGTACATCAATATTTGGAGTTAAGAAAGATGCACTGCTACTTCTTGTTCTCGACCCTACGTCACTAGTTCTGGAATTCAGACGATCTCTGACCTTTTTCATCTTAAGTTCTTCCTGATCAAACGTATTCTTTGGTGTATGTCTAGGTGAATTACTTGGAGAAGGTCTGGGTGTGGTTCCTGTTCTGAACGGTCTTAGAGAGAAGTTGTCTCCACTGGGAGGTCTAGGGTGTGGGCTTTGGGGAACAGTATTAGAAACCACTGCCTTAGCTGATGACTTAGATGTCTTAGCTGATGCAGGAGGAGGTTGAAGCTGAGGGATTCCTAGATTCACTTTTTCATTTTGCTTCTTAGAAACAAAATTCTTCTCACTCGTCACCAAAGTTTTGAATAATTCCTTTCTCGTGTCAATACTTAGGAAATCTGTAAGTATGGTCTCATAAGTTTCTAATGGAGGTTTGAATCCAGACGCACTTTTGATGGCAGAAGGTCGTAATATCAAGTGAATGAACGGTATGCTTCCAGCCTGATCCATTAAGTTTAACTTTTTAACGACATCGGAAATCTTATCATTTGCCCTGTTAGAAACTTTCTCTGGAAGTTCATCCGATTCTTGGTAATTCGGGAGAATGTCAATGTGGAATGCAGCGCTGATATGTTCAATGATGAATACCAAAGAGCTGAGGTTGCTTCTAGGAATGGAACTGATGTGTTTTACGACTTCGTCTCTATTGTGATTGTTGGACTCTTTTTCATATTCACTGATCAAAAAATCATAAGTCATGCAAGGGATCAATGAGTCGCTTATTTCAAGTAACCAATTTTTAATAAAGTTTATGATTGATTTTAGATCTTTTGTTTGTAGCAAGTTAAGTACATCATTTAAGATAAGTTGATGAATCTCGATTTCTTTCATACCAGTTTGCTGCTCTTCTTCGAAATCACTTATTGTTTCAATGACCTCTTCTTTCAAAACCCAATATGCATGATGATTAATAGGCGCCAACCAGGCGGCTGAGAGATCCAGATCTGATTCGGACTTATCTTCAGCAAACTTTAATGCTTTATAAAGAAGTTGGGGAATAGATGAAAGACTTAACAAAGAATGCTGTTTCAATGATGACAACTGAAGTTGTAAAGAAATGTCCTTATATAAGTTGAATTGATATTTCAAGTTTTGAAAATTGTTGTTTGATTGATTAGTACTGAAATGTTTTTTTGTTAGATTCCCAGGAGATATTATTGAAGGAAAATAAATACCAGTACTATGAGAGTCTCTCATTCGCTCAAAGTCCTTTTGGAAATGGGCAGGTTTCATGATATCCTTTACAAAGGTAGTTGCCTGCTGATGAAGTCTTGTTGTAGATTGGAGTGAGAAATTGTAGGATATCTCCAGAAGTTTGGTGAAGCTTCTATATATGATCTCAATTCTTAATTTTTCGAAGGTTTCAAGGGTTTGACACAGGTTGTATACTTCTAGTTCCAACAAATGTTTTAATTCTTGAAGTCTCAAGTAAGTGATGTTATACTTGTCTTCTATTTCCACCAACAAAGAGGGATAATCATTTTTCAAAAGGGAAGTTCTCATTGACTTAAACATCTTACTGGTATTTTGAGCAACGTCAGTAACAAACTTAGAAGTTTGCTCCTCTAAAGCTAATCTAGCCATCTTTTTTTCTGTCAGATTCTTATCATAACCAGAGATATAAGTAGCCAAGTCTGACCACTCAAACCACATATTGTCGCTATGAAATTTTTTAGCAAAGAATCCGGTTCCCACAAGAAGTTTGTGGTCAATTAAATTCTGGCCAAACTTTTCAATATTCAGTCGACTAGGATCAAGACCTAATGGCCTGTATCGTATGAGCCAATCACTGATTTGATTACTGCTGAAGATTTCATTTCGGTAACCAGGAAGAGGTATTTTCCGTTTTACCGTAGGGATATTCATCATGGCAGTTAAGATATCAGCAAGATCGTTTGGTGTATTGATTTGGATAGGACCCAACAGCAAAGGAAAGTCGAAATCATCGAAAAAATCTGTATCCTCTTCTGGGTCCAGCGGTGGAGATTCGATAATCTCTGGTTCCTGAGGTTGTGGAGGAACGTCTCCGGGAGTTGCCTTTAACTCATTAAGACGGAGATATTCATCGTACTGGAGCTTCAAGGACTCCGATTTGGCGTAAGTGGATTCGTAGTCATCGAAGATTCGATCGAGTCTGGACGCAATTGCCCGGACCTGAGGCTCGTGGTGTTTTAGAAAAGCCGTCAAGGGCTCAAGGACCTCCCTGTCGATAGAAGCAGCAAGTGCCAGTAAGGTTTGGGCCTCTTCGGAAGTATTCTTGATCAATGACTCGTAAGCGTATGTCAAGTCGATATCGTTGTGGTTCTGGGCCAACGGCTGGGGTGCCCTTAAGCTGGAAACTCGGGAACCAGGTCTTGTAGGTGTTGAAGGAAGCGAAGGAGAAGGAGGAGGCCGGAAACTATTGTCAAAGGTGTAGGAATCAATGGCTAACTTGGTGAGAAACTCACTGTTGGAGTGGTAGTAGTTCATGTAGCTGAACACCAACTTACGGGCATCATGAAGTAGCCGAATGGAGGTTGCTGCCTGGCCCGTCACCAGTTCAATTCCTGTCCGGTAGTCGGGAGACCAGTAGATATTAGCAAAGCAATGGCTCATGAAGCGTTATTTGGATGACGCGTAGCACTTGGTATAATGTCGTTACAAGAAGGCAACAAATTTGATGGAGTTGATGCAAATGTCGTAGGAACTTGACAAGGAGTCAGCGGGTGCCGTGGAAATGTCGTGGCACCTTGATGGATCAAGATGGGGAAGTCTTGGAAATGTCGTAGGAGTAAGAACGGAATAATTTTGATGGAGTAAACATTTGGCTGCGACACCAAATCTTTAAAGAAGTTTGTTTCTTTTACTTTACATCTTATATGGACGTGCAAAGATTGCAACAGGAAATTGACGACGCTCAAAGGGACATCAGCTCGCTACAACAGGAGGTAGACCCGTTAGTTGACCGCTATTTTGAGTTAAAGGCCCAGGTAGAGATGCTCGAAGCCCAAAATCCCCGGAATCGACATCATAAACACGAACCTGATGATAACGACGACATGATCCCGGCGTTGGTGCAACACAACCACTTCGACGATTCAATTGCCCATTTCTTTGCCGACGACGGCGAGCAGGGAGTGTCGAACGGCCGGAATCGGCCTGCTAGTTCTCTGCTTTCGTACAAACTTCTAGCTCGAGCTGAAGATATGGTGGAGTTGAAGGAAAACATCCTTTACGAGAACATTTTCCGATTTGCAGGTATCACGGCGTTTCCTCTCAATAAACACTTGTTCAAGGACTCGGACGATATTATGGGGCTCCGTTTCGACGTGTTCTCCCATTGTACAAACACCTACTTGGTGCCTCATTACATCATTCTCAAAAGAATGGCTAGTGGTGAAAAACAAACTGAAGCTGATGGACTCAAATGGAAGGTGTTTCGTCACACCCTCCCTGTATACGTGCCGTTGAAGGAGTACGAAATCCATCTCGAAGACGATGACCACGGTGTGTTTCAGTTTGTGCATTTGGTCCGTGACTTTCTTGTCCGGACTCAGTACAAACACGATAAGTTTGACGGATTGGCCAACTTGTCTCATGGAGGCCGTAAACTCGTTGTGAAGGTGGACAAAGACCTCCAGTGCCAACGGGTGGTGATAAGTCTTACTTGTGGGGAGCTCCACCTTACATGTTCTGCATCGTCCATAGACCATGTGGAAGTCGATGTGCAAAATGATGAACACGATGTTGAAAGCACTGTCATAGCGTTATTAAAAGGAAGTGACATATCTGACTTGCTGAAACGATTTAGAATGTTATCTGAGTACTTGATTGAGAAGCGGCTTGTCTAATGGGTTTATACTCATATTTTTGCTTCCTCTGATTAAGACTACATCTACGGATATCCTGGCTGATGAAACCGATGTCATGTCTTAATTTTTAATCACAGCTCCTCCATCTTTGGTCTTTATAACGAAAAAGACCCTGTATACTATTCCTTGCATCTGTCCTTCCACGGTAATATTCTTCATACTTAACGTCTGTATAGTCTACACTTAATATACTTGTACAATATATTTTCAAAACATAATATAAAAACTTTTACCACGATAACTTTCTTCGTTAAATCATTCTAGAATGCATTTCCAAATCCTGCCCCGGTAGGTTGGTAGCCTAATCCGGTAACAGAAGGTGCAATTCCGGTAGGTCCATTGGTGATCATCAATGGTTGGCCTATTGGAGTATCTTCTTCCGATTGTTCAGCTGCCTTTCTCTTTTCCAAATCAAGATGAAGATCTCTTAATCTCTTGTTGTTTTCAGCAATTATGGAGATTTCGTATGGTTTAACAAAATTAGCTAAGTTGTGTAACCAAGTTAATTCAGTAACATAATCATACTCAATGTATTCGTAACTCACATATAAGAGAGCAACAAAACATTCATGATTACCAGTTTCAACAAAATAATCCAATAATTCATGATTAATCTTGGTCGACTTAGAAATAGCTGCAGTCTTAATAAGATCTGACCATAATTTATCATTCTTTAAAATTGAAATCGCTTTATTATACTTCTTATTCTTGGTGAATAGGGTAGCAGAAATTTGTCTAAAGAAGATAAGTTCATGGTTTTCTAATCTTTCTGCCAAGTCTAATGAGTTGAACCTGTTATTACTTTCATTTTCAATACTGGATTTCAACGATTTATAGTCTTCTTCTTCAATCAATAAATCGTGATAAGCTCCGTTGACAACAGAGTTGTTCTTGTCTAATACAGAAATCAAAAATGGTTTGATCAATGGCAAATTGTCTGATTTAACAAAGATTCTCACCACTCTTGGTAAGTCTAATCTTGGAACTAATACCGACAAAAGATCAACAAGTAACGATGGATTTTCCAGTAAGTAGAAATTGATAGCCTTGTAGTAAATTTCCAAATTAGGACACTTGACGATAATTTCTTTGAATGAAGAATGATCAAAAGCAACTTCAGATTTTTCAATCATTGTTAAAGCAGCGTTATCCCATTCTTCATAATGACAGTATAAGAAAATTAATTCTGGATATAAGTGTGCTTCCTCACAAGCAGTCAAAACTTTCGGAATATTAATTCTTGACCAGAATAATTTCAAATGTTCCATCACTTTTTCTGGACTGTACTTAGCATACAAAGTAGCCAATTCGGTGAACATACCCATATGAGCCCTTTCTAATCCAAGACCACTCTCGAAAAGAGAGATAAGTTCATTGAAGTATCCATTGTGTTCATAGATTTGAACCAACTCAGGTAATTCTTCAGCGTCAATTATCAAGTTCAAACCACAAATTTGTGCAAGTCTGAATTCTTTGTTTTCAATACATGCACTGTTAACTTGTTTCCAAACATGAGTGTTTGAAGCCTTTCTAGCACAGTCGACAGCGCCTTGGTAATCGCCTAAGTAAACCAAAGTAGTAGCCAATTTAGAATACTTAGAGACATTAGAATATAAAATCTTAGCAGCTTTATAGTTCTTGGCGTCAAATAATTTGTCACCAATGGCTTCCAAGTCAGCAACATTTGAACCAGCGACAAATTTTTCAATATCACTAAGTTTGTCTAAGGAAGCATAACAATTTATAAGAGCTCCATCTACTGCGGGTTCTCTCAAAGTCTCTCTTGCCATATTCAAAAATTGAATTAACTCTTCTTCTTTTCCACCATGTTCAGCAATTTCAATAACTTGTTCGAAGTTTTCTGGATTCTTGGATTTAACGTATGAATCAATGGCCTCTGGAATACGTAAACCATTAAGCTGAGCAGTACCCAATTGATACCATAATTCAGAGGTATCATATTTCTCAGCATACTGTTCACCTCTATCCAATGACATAATATCTTCGACCAAGACCTTCATAGCTTCTGATCTCAATTCAAATTTGTCATAAACTTCAAAAGCTTCTTCATAAAGTTGATTGTCAACACACAATGGGGCAATTTCATTAGGATCAAATTTGTCCAACTTTTCAATGTATCCAGAAACACGAGAATTGTCAGCCTTAATGGCAGTTAAGATCAATAATCCTTGTAACGAGGTGTTGTCGTTGAATGGAGATGGTTCTAAAATGATCTTTTCTAACAATTCGATTAACTCTTGTGGTAAGTCATTTTCCATAAAAGCTTTAACCGTGATGGAAATTGGTTCAGGATCATTCAATTCTGGAATTCCAGTGGATATAACTTGATCTACCAATTGTCTTCTGTGAACATTTTCAGAAGATAAAACTTGTGACCACAAGCCGAAGTCTGATTTAGATAATAAATATCTAGCTTGGTATTTGTACATTTTATTTTCATTGGTGATGTTGATCAATTCATTGTGATTGTTACCCTTCGAATAAGCAATGTATGCTAAGTATGGGTCTCTCTTTTCACAATATTTACCGACTGCCAAAGTGTCGTAGTTGTTGTTCTCTTGTAAGAATTTCTCAGGACTATTATTTGAATCAATGTAAATCTTCGCAAGAGCGTTGTAAACTTCTTGATCAGTAGAACCACCTTCCAAAGTTTTTTCTAAGAAAGGTAACAAAATTTTAAGTCTGTTTCTTTTTTCAACTTCAGCAACTAATTCTTTAATTGGTACTCTTCCTAATACAGAGGTCAACAAGCCTTTGATAATATTTTCATCACAATCAACGTCCAACAAACCAGCGATAACTTGAGGGGTGTTTGTTGGATTAACTTGTTGGACGTAAACTTCAATGAATTTGAAGTATTGATTCTTGTATAAGTACAAAATTAAGTCATGAACAAAGTTGAATCTGTCACAAACAATAATAAGCGGTAATTGATCATCTAATTTGAACTCCTTCAAGAAGTTCTTCACCTTTTCACCGTTATAAACGTTATTGTCTCTAACAACCCTTTCAATTTCCTTAGATTGATTCATTTTAGCAGCACATTGAATATATTTGAAAACAACATCAGGCTCTTGGGTGAGATTGACAATAGAACTTAAGTAGTAGTATTCACCTTCAATACATTTGTAATCTTCGAAGATTTTGATCAAAGTAAGAGGCCCGATTAAGTCTGAGTATTTGGTGGCGACTTGAATAACAACTTGTAAGTTCTGTTGCATGTTGTTGCTCAACAATTCCTTCAAACATGCTACAGATTGTTGAACATTCAACTGTCCAAAATAAGCAACTAACCAATCATTAGGTAATACATTGGTGTGAACGATAACTCTCTTGATATCTTTCAAGTCATCGTAATGCTCTAAGGCTCTTTGGAAAAGTCCTGATTTTTCACATAACTTACCAATGGTAGGTTTATCATAATGGCTGAACATGTTGTTACCTAAGATTGCATCAGCAACTTGAGGAGCATGTAATAAGTTAATTTCCAAAACTTTGGTTTGTAAGTGGCCTTCAGCAGGAGAGTCATTCTTCAAAGCATCCAACAAGAAGGCAGTACCTTGTTGAATGTAATTTTGAGAAAAGAATAAATCAGCAATGTTTTCTACCTTCAAATCAGTATCACTTCCTAATAATGAAGTAGCAAATTCACTTGCCTTATCAGGGTTAACTCTAACCAAATTTTGAATCAAATTGGTGTAATCCGGTTGATAACCAACTTTTTCACAGTAAGGTAAAATTTTATCGAATTGACCCAATTCAGCCAAACAGGATACAACTTTGATGTTGACGTTGGCTCTGATATAAACAGCTAACGCTAAGGCTGAATCATTGTAGGATTTGACGATATCACCCAATTCTTCGGAACAGGTTAACTTTTCTTCCTTTAACCACTTTTCGAAAAGTGGCTTACGATCTTGTTGTAACACTGGTTTTGCTAATTCAATGGATTCGTATTTGTTCAAAGTACCTCTATCCAATAAGGTTGAGAAATATTGTAAAATTGGAGATATTTGGCCAGGCTGAGGAGTGATATGTTTTAACTTGTTGATGGTGTCCTGAGTTCTCAATTGTTCAGAAGATGCAGCAATTTTTGCAGCATTGGTATAATCACCTTGATTCAAGTAATTTTGGAATTGTTGCTGGAATAAGTTTTCAGCACCTGGGAATCCACCTCTTGAAGCGAGACTAAGAGCCAAAGGTACATCAGAGAGTTTTTCCAAGACGTAAGGGATAATTTTATCTGAGGCAATTACCACGGTTAACACTTGGCCTGATTTATTGATAGTTATAATACCCGTACCGTCGTTATAGGAAGAAGCTGTAAACACAGGGTCAGCAGTAATTCTGTTGACGAAAAGGTTTGAGCCAGATTCGATATCGTATAAATGGATGAAACCATATTTGGTAAGAATGTAGATGATACCGTATTTATCTGAGGCTTGTAAACTAATAGGGAAATCATTAGCAGCATCAGGAGGGAAGAAGATATCGACGGATTTCTTTGGGAAAGGAGGATTACCATCGACATGGTCAATCTCAATAATGTGTAAATTACCTTGGCCTTGAGCATTTTTGTTACCAACACAGAAGACTTTAGTTGGATGAAGAGCACCATTCAATTTAATAGAAGCAAATTTACAAACATGACCTTCAATTGCTTGAGACACATTACGAACTTTTGAGTATAATTGAATATGACCGGCAATTCTTCCGTCTTCTTGAGCAATTCCCGTGACGGCAAACCAACTCAAGTCTGAATCGGCAACAAAGTTGATCATCTGACAATTAGCAACCGAAGGATGGAGATCGGTTAATTTGACAGGGCCTTGATTTGTTCCGTCGAAAATGGACCAGGTGTAGATTGAGCTCCCAGTGATGAGACCCAAGTTTTCGTCATCAAGCCATTTCCAAAACACCACTGGCTGGTCCAACGTGAAAGACTTTAATCTTTGTTTGGTGCCCAAATTGAAGATTTGAACCGTGGTTCCGTTTGCTCTCAACGAAATCACAAACTGAGATGGATGCATGATGGCGCTATCGGCGGACATGTTCTTTCTGGTGACTTCATTGTTGTTTTTCAAGTTGACAATGGCTACAGTATTTCCTGAAGCACCTGATTCTCTAATACATACATAGTGATCTGATTCTAAAGTAGTTGATCTAAAATCCAAAGACCCGGGCTGGATACCGAGTTCGGTAAGCTGGGCCAATTGGGTGAAATTGATCGGAATATCGTGTGACATGTTTCCCTAGTCACGGAGCCGAGCTGATTCTTCCACAATTGATGATTCCACAAGAAGAAGTAGTTGGTAATAAAAGCCTGTTGGTGCGTTGTCCAGTTTTTGTTTAGGGGCGAGCATGGCTGCTTATGTAAGACTCGGAATGGGTCTGGGTCTGCCAATAGCACCACCCACATTGGAACAACGACGGGACTAACGGGGCCAAGAAGAAGATTTCGTGTACATATGGGCCTCTAGATAACATCGGTTCAATTGAAGGGTTGTACGGGTCCGGAGCGTGGATTTTTGTGGGGCTCCATGGCCTTTCGTTCTGTATGGGCAGGTCATGACTTCAGTCGCGTCAGGCCTGGGCCTGAGCTTGTGAAGAAGACATGGACCTGGGATGATTGGTAGAATGGGCTTTATGGAGCCATTGAGCGACAAATGGGGAGTTGTTTCTTGTGGTATTGGATGGAGATGTTGATGTGGTCATTTGGATCTGTTCCAGGGAGAAATAACTTGACAACTGACCCTTTTTCTGGGGTTTGGGATGATTTTTCACCGTTCTATAGACTCCATGACTATATGGAGTATTTGAAAGAGTTCTTGGTTTGTAGGTGGAGTTCTGTCCATTTCGGAAACGTTTTGTAGCGTAGTGTCTTTCCTTGATTTGGTCTTAAATCGGTTCGTATCGTTGGTCGTATCGTTGGCTATATTGCTTATTATGACGACAAATACGGCCCCACTGGTATTTGAGTTTCCTCAACATTACAGCTACCTTTATTTGGTGTTCTTCAAGCTGGGGAGAGTTTTCTGTACTCTTGGCTTCCCCTACATTGGCGCCTTTACAGCCACCAAGACGTCATCCACCATCCTGTTGGTGAACCCAACGCTGGAAGAGTCATCTCGTTGACTTCTGTACTCCCGTAGATATTGCTTGATGTGCTTCCATTCGCTCCCGTACCAATCTCCGGTTAACATGGTGATTTCGTATCGTTTCCGAAACTCATCTTCGTCATTATCACCCTCAGAAGTGCTATCTTCCGAATAAGTTCGGTTATATTCCCAATCAACCATCCAGTAGGCAAGGTATTTGTAAGCTAGCTTGACATGTTCTGGAGTAACAAAAAATCGGGTTCCACGGTCGTGGTTTTCCCATGTAACTATGCATTTGCTGAGTAGAAGCACCATGTCAATGGCTATGGTCGGAAGCCGGGTCTCTAAAGGAGCTAGTGAACACAATCGGTGGGTCCTTGTGTAGACAATAAGTGAATAGATGTAGGCCTGTATCTCTGGAGATACGTATACTTCATTCAACGTGTGTTTCATTGACTCAAGATCAACAGACTCCTGTTTTGATTCCAGTCTTGATGAGCCGGCATCAAGCACCGACATCCAAAATTTCCACTTGACACTCTGGTGTAATCTTGGGCGTTTTTCATGAATTTCTACTACGGAAATTATGGTGAAGTAAGCAGGTTTGGTGACGGTGATTCCTTCGATTTCAACTGTATTCTTAGGACTGAGTCGGGAACTGACGGTATTGTATTGATTGATCTGGTTTAAAAGCGACACGACCACATCCTTCTGGTACTTGAAAGAGGTTTTCTCGAGATTCTTCCATATGACAATTGGGTTGATGGTGCCTTCATTGGACATTAATTGAAGTAATTCAGTTATTGGCGGTTCATGGAGAAGATCTATTTCATGGATTGAGCTCTGCTGAATTCCTATGTTGCTGATGACGTCACCGATGTGTTTGAAAGTGTTAGACGGATCTGTGGAACTGACCACACAGTTTTGATGGCCAAGGAGTGACACTACTATGCCTTCGTATAAATCCACCATGTTAGTATGGAGAAGTATTTGTACGCGATGCGAATAGGCAGATAATGGAGGAGGAAAAGACTACAGAAAGGGGAGTCGAAAAGATCAAGAAAAGACAATGGCTTTTGAGTGGTTCTGTGGTGGTTATGACTTCCTTTGGACGTATATATGAGTGGGAACCCCCTGTTTGGCATAGGGCATGGGTTGTGTCTGGTTTCGTTGTGCAGCATATGTAGTGAGCAATTTGCAGCAATTTCATCGTGAATAGAAAAAGCACAAGGCACAATAATTAAGCTACAGTATTTTGGCCAAAGGATGAACAAGCTCCAAAACAACCGAGATGAAATGTTTATGTGGCAACGAGTCGAACCACCGGGACTGGGTGTGTTGGGAGACCTGTTTTTCATTCAACTTCTCTACGCTGCAACGCCTAACGAGTAGTCTGTTTAGACGTCAATTGAGCTGCTTGTGTCATTTTCATTTGCAGGCTGTAGTTTTCGATACGGCTTGTTTGTCATTCTTGTGTTTTTCACCTCTTTCAATTTTGCATGTTTTCGGTACTCCCAGCTGAGTTTCGATATTCATCACCATTTCCCTGACATAATGCCAAATTTGGCTAAAAATGGAAAAAGTTGCAAAACCAGACTTTTTCACTTTTCTCCACAAACAACCAAAATTATCTCCTGCAATGCTCCTCGCCCTTCACAAGCATCACCAACCCCCAATTCCACTGCTTTCAACCCTCTTTACTTCTTTTTGGTCTCTATTTGTCTACGTTTGTTCTTCTTTTTGCACCCTCCATCACCAGGGCCTCACACCAAAAGTACGCGGGTATCAAAGCTGTCATTTTCTCGTCTAATTTGTTCGGCAATAACAAAATGACGTTTAATTCGGACACAAATGCAAGATCCGGATATCCTTACGAATCCATCAGCGGCAACCCTTCGTTTCTCATTGACGACATCGAAGAGGAAGAATCCAACCCCGACTTTCTCGACTCTCAGCTTCTTGAATCTCCTACTATTTCTCGAGGTAGGCCCATCAATAGTGACGGAAAATCAAGTAATGGAGATAATCCGTTCAAACAACCTCCCGATTTGAAATATCTTGCCAGCGCAAACTTCTCGTCTGATTCTTTACCTGAAGCCAACTCTTCTCCCATGATTTACCAGCCGGCCCAAAGTCCATATTCTCCTTCGGTAAATACTTTTACTCCTGGTCTAGGCCATCATAGACGGTACTCCAACTCCTCTACCTATAATTCCCCCTCTCATAATCGTGCTGGCTCTTCCACCAGGCCAAGACCAAAGTCGGCCATATTTCTTATGGATTCATATAATACCATCGGCGAACATGAGTATTCCCCTATCCAAAGCACACCAAGAACGTCTAAAACTGCTAATTTCGCTGGTCGAAATAATATTTATACTCCAACCAACACTGGTCCTCCAACAGGTCCTTCTTCCAGAAACCCGTCGCCTTCCAGGTCTTCTTCTCCAACCAGAATGGGCCGCCTGTATCGTTCCAAGTCCCCAGTCAGAAGATCCAACTCTCCTTCAAAATACCAACCTTTTAACTTCAAGCCACAGGAGATAATGATGCATTCAAATGGTTCTAATTCTTCATTATCGGTCAAACCAGCTCACAGAAAAGGTCATAAATATAAGCATTCCTCCGTTTCCATGAACTTGTTCCAAGAACCCCCTCCAGCAATTAACCAACAAGCCCCAATTCCAAACCTGTATCCTATTCCTAATTTCAAAGAGTCCTTGGGCTCTTTAAAGCCTCAGCAGAAGTTCAAATTGATGTGCTCCTTTGCTCATTTCGGATTATCAGTAGTGATTTTTTTGGTTGGTTACCATTTGGGCCTCCCTGCATTTTCAACCTTGGCCCATTTGGTATTTTATGATTCATTGGGGTCTGTAATCATCGTTTTCAAAGATATCATGTCCAACTTTGAAGTATGGAATAATTCCTCCATTGCCTATCCTTTTGGTTTAGGTAGAATCGAAGTTTTAGTGGGGTTTGCATTAAGTGCTTCTTTGATCATGGTTGGCTGTGATTTGGTAAGTCATTTCTTGGAAGAGTTGGTGATGACACTTGTCGTTCATGATTCTTCCGAAGAACAACACCAATCGCATCATATTCACTCTGATGGCGATCATCATACCCATTGGTTGGTCTACGAGTTGATGCTATTTTTGGTGATTGGAGTTACTGTGCTTACGTCAAGAGTAGTTCTTGCTTCCGATAGAATCAACGATATGATATCATCTACAAATGACCAATTCACTCCTACCAAAATTCGCCAGAAGTCATCCGGCATCTTAGATGCTTCTAGCGTTGAGTTTTCCTACATTAACTCATCACGAAAAATATGGAACTATCTAGCCAATAACTCCACTCGTTTCTTAACCCTCCTTTATACTTGTTACTTGGTCGTGGTTCCAATAGCCTCAACAACATTCACAAACGTTATCGGTTTTGATATTGAGGAGGTTACTACCTTGGTGGTGGCTCTGCTTTTATGTTACATTGGTTGGAGACTCGTGAAGAATCTTGGTGGGATTCTTCTTTTATCATATCCTTACTCCGACTACGATTACACAGTACTTAGAGCTTCTATTATGGATAAAATTCTTACCTTAGAATGCTATAAGCCTACGTACAGTATTGATAAACTATTTGTTACTAAGTTCAACTATGAATTGTTTGTTGTCGGGGTTAAAGTTACAATGAAAAGAGCCAATGCGGAAGAAGAACTGAGATTGAAGTTTGAAATTAATCGTGTTATTGAAGGTTGTATTACAGAAGCCGATTTTAGCGGGAGATCAAGAAGCATAGAAGCTACTATTGATATTACGAGGTACTGATGAATCACCTTCCTAAACAGGCAATGTGACTAATTTGCCGCGGTGGAAAAATTTTTCATGACTGTTTTGCAGGTTATGTACGAACCCCCCGGAAGTCTAACGCATAGTCGATCCCATGCACCATCATTGCAGTTATCATGCGATATACTTCCGGGGGTATGCAAACCTAACCTGTAAAATTTACCGATAGCATTATCTAGAGTATATAAACCTACTTTTATATCTAGTACAAGAAAAAACGGAAAATAAGTAAAAAGATAGAATGATTTCGTCTGCTACAAGAAAATTGATCAAGGCCCCAAGATTGGGTAAGTTATCATTTTCTACGTTAGGTAGGGTTTACGCTAAGATCCCAATGCCTGACGCTAGTGAAGATTCTCATACCGGACAGTATATCAATACTATTACCAAGCCATATACCGTCACTACATATGCTAGACCCAATTTGGTTATTACCCACGGAAAAGGATCATATTTGTATGATTTGGAAGATAGGGAATATGTTGATTTTACCTCTGGAATTGCGGTTACTTGTCTTGGACATTCCAATGAAAAGGTTGCAGAGATTATTGCTGAACAAAGTAAGACATTAATGCATTGCTCCAATTTGTATTATAATTTGCCAGCAGGAGAATTAGCATCCAAGATTGTCAATAAGACCATTAATTCGGGAGGAATGAAGGATGCACAACGTGTATTTCTTTGTAATTCAGGAACTGAAGCTAATGAAGCAGCATTAAAATTCGCTAAAAAGTATGGAAAATCCATCAGTGACGACAAGATTGAAATCATAACGTTTGAAAATTCTTTCCACGGAAGATCCTTGGGAGCATTATCAGTGACACCTAATGAGAAGTATCAACTGCCATTTGCACCATTGATTCCTGGAGTAAAAGTTGCTAAGCTCAACGATCTTGATAGCGTGAAGTCACTTATCAGTAAGGATAAGACTTGTGCAGTAATTATTGAACCTATTCAAGGAGAGGGAGGAGTTAGTGCTGCCGATGCCGAATTCATGGTTGGATTGAGACAATTATGTGATGCCAATGACGTGGTTTTGATATACGATGAAATTCAATGTGGATTAGGAAGAACCGGAAAGTTATGGGCACATAGTCATTTACCACAAGAAGCCCACCCAGATATTTTAACCATGGCCAAAGCATTAGGAAATGGATTTCCTATTGGAGCCACAATGATCAGTGAAAAGATCGAACAACTGTTAAAGGTTGGAGACCATGGAACTACGTATGGAGGAAACCCATTAGGATCTAAGATTGGAAGCTATGTTATCGATGAGATCAGCAACAAGGCCTTCTTGGAAGAAGTTGATAAGAAATCAGAGCGTTTCTTCAAAGGATTAAACAAAATCGCCAATAAATACCCTAATGATGTCAAACAAGTCAAAGGTAAAGGATTATTGATGGGGCTTCAATTCCAAGACCACGTGAACATTGGCAATATCGTCAACAATTGTCGTCAGTATGGATTATTGGTGATCACAGCTGGAATGAACGTGGTGAGAATAGTTCCTGCCTTAAACATTCCAGTCGAAGCCATTGAACAAGGTCTTGACATCTTGAGTAAATGCGTAGACCAGGAATTGCAGCAATAGGAATGTTTCAACATCATCAAAATGCAGAAACAAAACAGCCAGACTACAACATAAACACACATAAGTACCACTACTACAACCCACGTAATTAAGATGATATTAGGCTGAATGCAAAAGCTTTGATTGTCTCACTATTTCTATACTTCTTGTCTAAAGTAACGCGGACTGTACTTACTCCCTAACCACCGCCTATACTTCAAATTTACAACAACTCTATACGAATACATAAATAGTCCCAGCCAGAACGTCACCACAAACCGCCAGATCTTTAAGTAGTACAGGTCCTTAGTTATCTGGGATTAAGTAATCCACAAACCAGTACTTGGAGCCTCTACAGATGTCGCGAGGAAATATCGCCAAATCTACTACTTTACAGCCATTCCCTTGATGACAGGTCCGTTCCAAATCCCCACCACGGACCTTGATCATTGTCTAGAGCAACTATTACATCATCGACCACCCAAGCTATTGCCTCCAGACACCATCCAGCAGCTATGCCATACGCTCAAGACACAACTTCTTAGTGTTCCCAACATTATGTCGATTCAGTCGCCTGTGACTGTAGTCGGAGATATCCACGGACAATTCCATGATCTCCTTGAAATATTTCAAATAGGCGGCTCGCCTCCATCTACAAATTATCTTTTTCTAGGCGACTACGTTGATCGAGGGTATTATTCGGTAGAAACCATCTCATTACTCATAGCATTGAAATTACGATACCCGGACCGGGTATACTTAATTCGAGGCAATCACGAATCCAGAACAATAACAACCAATTATGGGTTTTATTCAGAGGTGTTGAACAAATATAATGGGAGTATCAGTACGTGGTCTTACATAACTGATTTGTTTGATTACTTACCATTAGGTGCAACCATAGACGGGAAAATCTTTGCTACCCACGGAGGTCTTTCTCCCAGCTGTCAACAATTAGACCAGATCCGAACCATTGATCGATTCAAAGAGATCCCTCACGATGGGATCATGGCGGACTTGGTATGGTCCGATCCCGATCCCGAGATTATGGACTTTAAATTGAGTCCTAGAGGTGCTGGCTATCTATTTGGTTACGAAGTTATGGGCAAGTTTTGTCACGATAATGATTTAGTCCAATTAATACGGGCACACCAGTTATGTAATGAAGGCTACGTGAGTTATTGGCAAGGAAAATGCCTTACTGTTTGGTCGGCTCCCAATTATTGTTATCGTTGTGGAAATAAGGCCAGCGTATTAGAAATTCTAGATACTAATTACCACTCTAAGTCAACGTCAGGGAAAAACAACAGTCAATTGGTTCTTCCCGGTCAATATTTCAATGTATTCGATGCATCTCCAGAAAATGACGAAGATACATTTAATGGTAAAAGTGTTAATGGTTTAACTGAGACCAGAGATATATTTGGCGATTTCTTTCAACCAAAAAGGCAAATCGATTACTTCTTATAATTACCAATCTTCTTGTATGTATTACTACTATTTGCATTTTTATCTTGACTATTTACGACTACATTTTGATTCATTAACCATAATAAAGTTCAAAATTGAACCCATCATGAACTTCATAATCTTCTAATGAAATATGGTCTTTATAAACCTGATAACCTTTTTTCAACATCAATTTTTCATGTGACGTTCCAATTTGTAACGAAATGATTTTCTTTAAATCTCCGATAGTGTCACTAGGAAGACATTTCACCTTGATTTTCTTCCCCAACCTATCGTTGGCTTCAACTTCAATCATGGCTAGAAAAAAGCTGTGATTAAAATGATTTTTTCGCCCGGTCCGTTTGGGTCGACCGAACCCAAAACGCTCGGCCCATTTTGGTCGAGTCGACCCGTTGGGCCCACTAAATCCTACACCAGCCAATATCATGAATCATCAATGCAAATGCTATAACTATGTACTTTCTACGTACTTCTTTTCTTCATGAACGTGAAGACCAAAAACGCAATAATGCAAATACTTATTCCAAGTTGAGGATCAATGACCTGGGAATCAGAGATGAGCGACGTGCCAGAGGCATCAAACTGGCTGAATATGTCATAATCACGTTTACTTGACTTTTCAACGGAAACTTCACCAATATCACACCATCCATGGACAGGGATACAGTTGATGTATTTACACCAAGAACACCCATTATCGTTACTGGTTTGGAGAACACCAAAGAAATTTTTACTCAACATGGCAAAATATAAAATGAAAAGGACAAGGGCAACGACCCTTGCTGCAAACCACATGAAAACCCGGGATTGAACTTTGTCCTCCCAATTATGCATGGGGTTCCAGCTATTAATGAACTGTTGCATGGTTCCGTCATTAGCATCATAAGTAATGATTCCATCTTCGTAAACGAAGAATGGATCAGGAAGTAAAAGAACTGCTGACAAGGCACCAATGGCAAAGCCTCCAATATGACTAAAATTATCAAGACCAGGCAATAACCCCAACACCAATGATATAATTATTTCACCCACCATGATACAAATAAATAGACCATAATGTTTAGTACCATAGAGATTGGTGTTTTTCTTCCCGCAATAAATGAATAGAATCATGTTAGTAGCCATGATTCCGAACAAGGACCCCGAAGCCCCAGTTGATGCCATTCCACTAGGAGAGAAATTGGCTCCTAATAGAAACCCACCGATCCCGCTGGCAAGATAGATGATAGCGTACTTAATAATTCCAATGTTCTTCTCTATAGTAGCACCCATGGTCACTTGAAGCAATAGATTGAAAATGATATGAAGGAATCCAGCATGAAGAAAGATCGGAGTAATGATTCGATACCATTGATCAGGTTGATATTCATTGTTATCGGAGGGGATTCCACTGAGTCCACACAATTGGTTCAAACTACATACATTTGTATCGGTATCGGTGGAATTTGCACATGGGAAGCTGATGGTAGTATCGTCTGTAATGTTCTTGATGGAATGCATACAAGGGGTGTATCTAGCCCCCATATTGATCAAAACGTAAGTAGAAGGACCAAGCATTGGATTGAAGTAGGGTTTGGTTTGGAAGGCAGAACCGGTCAATGTAGCCATTTTCACCAACTCCACAATGAATACAATGACTTGGATCAATGTCACCAAAATGGTGAGGTATGGGAGATTGGTGTAGTGGAATCTGGGATGGCGTTTAAGTTGTTTTAATCTGGCCCGTTGATTTCTTCTCATTTTCCGATCGGGGTCAAATTCAGATTGATCCGGGGTAAATGGAGCACCAATTGGGTCTTGGAAAGGGTTTGTGTCTGCCATGGGAGAATCAAAAGGATTTTGAGGATGATTATCTTTTTCGTACGTATTTATGAGTGGAGAATTACTGACTTTTCTAAGATTAGAAAGCTCCACAGGCTGATCAATGGCATTAGGAGTAGGAGGAAGTTCATGGTTGGATGCATAAGGAAAACGGGGATTTCGATAAGGATGATCATTGGAAGGTCGGTTCAAGCTTGTGGACAGGGAAAAATCGAAATCATCGTCATCTTCGTGGACATTAGAAAGAAACTGGTTTCGATGGTCATTTATAGGTTGATCTCCGTAGTAAGGTCGACTTCCGTAATTACTGGAATTATTATGATAAGAATACATGATGAAAATACCGAATGTGTCAAACTGAAGAATCCATTAAACGGAGAGGAAGAATTCTTGACACTCTATGAGGTCATTAAAAGTTAACAATAGAAAGAAGGAAGTTAAAAAAAGCTGTGATCGAATCCGGTAATTGTTTGTGTACGTGGTGGCTGTGGGAAGTGCAGGTTGAAAATGCAATACGCAGGTTGAGCAATGTGAAGTGCAGGTTGAGCAATGGAAAATGCAGGTTACACTACAAATGAAGCTATACTAACAGATAATGAATGAAGGAAGAGAAGAGAAACGAGCCAGGAGGGACAAATACGAGTTCCATTATGGCTAGATTTAAATTCTGTGTTTATTTGGTTATATGCATCACTTGAATAAGGCATCATTAGACAATGGATCAGCCTTGAGAACTTGGTTTCTTCTCTTAATCTTTCTATCTAAAGCAGCTTGAGCTCTTGCCTTAGCGCCGTCAGCTTGCTGTTGTTTCATTTGGGCTCTCAAGAAGTTTGGAGAAACGTATTCTTTGTTTTCATAGATCTTTGGACCTCCAAAAGACCCTTCTAAAATGGTAATTAAGGTTAAGACAAATCTAGGACCAATTTCAATCAATGACAACTCATCTTCATTGAAGTCATTGGATTCATTATCCTTGACAGATTCAGTTTCATTGATCTGGTAGTTTCTGACCCAGATCTTATTATCAACAATACTGAAGGTCATCACATGATCGATGAATGGCTTGGATTTTCTTGCATTTGGAGGAACCCCGAAAGTATGGGTGAATAACTCTTTCAAAAGACGATGATGGTCGTTATCCTGAAATGTTTTATCAAAACTTAAGATAGGTCTGGAACCTTTTAAACAATTTCCCGTGAAATTCAATTCATCCAAAGTATGAAGGTTTTGAACATGAAATTTTAACGTTGGACCATTTGGAGGCTTGGAGATCCAAAGGTACAAATCTTGATGTTTTCTGGCCTCGAAGAAGAAGATGTTGTTGCAATTATACAATTCTGCCACTTCATTAAGTTGATATAGGTTTTTTTTAGAATCAAATTTGGGTTCTTTTCTTGCATGGGGTAACAAACTGGTAAGATCACTGATAAGATGACGATGTCTTTGCGTGATTCCTCGAGATGATATCACGAGGAGTCTTTGCCTGTTGATATGTTTTGTTTTATCAGCCGAGTCTTTAGAAGACTTGCTTTGTAATGCTTTGTAAATTGCTGACATTGGCTGCTAAAGTTGAAGATGGAGATGAGATGAGTGAAAAAAAAGAATTAGGGTGCCAAAAGTGGGTGTCGCACGCCGGCATCCGGAGAAAATGTCGCGCACGCCGGGAAAATGTCGCAGTACCATGACATTTATATTGAATAGAAAGTATACCAACTATATAGAGTCCGAATAACTAAAGAATATGAAGCTAACCGGATGATAAGATACAAATACATTAAAGAGGCTGGGTGACCAAGTCATGAGTTCCAATGAAATTTTTGGGGCCATTCACCGCATCACCAGCTTCATGAGGAATTTCTAAGCAGAATTGGACCAGAACCGACGCAAGCAAAGAAAGTTGAATCCATTAATGTTTTTCGAGGTTTTTGGAAACGTATTCCTTGATGAACTTTTCTTCTTCAGCGGATGAAGCGTTGATTGAAGGATGTTGAGGAGGAGCAGCGGCCCATGGTTTTGGAGCAGCAACAAACACAACAGCACCTAAAGTGGCCAAGGCCAATTGGTAGGAAGGCACGGATCTTCCCAAGATGGTATAAGCAGAACCCATGATTAAAATGCTACAATAAACTGAGTGAGTCTAAATAAAATAAAAGTAAGAAGGTTTCAACTTTGAAATTTTCAAGGTGAGGATCCGGGGCCTCGGTAATTGGGCCCGGCGCACGCCCGCATTTTAATTGGTGGATCACGCAGCTGCCGAAAAGGGAAATGCTGCAACAAAAAACGTAGAGAAGGTAGAGAAGGAAGCAGCAAGTGAAGAAAAACAAAGGGACGGGGAGGAACGAGAGGAGCAGAGAAAGGAAAGAGAAGAGCAGTGGAAGAAATAAAGGTAGATGTAGCCGAGGACGTAGAGGATGTAAAAACGCACGTAGACATGTAGATGTGTATGACGTTGGATGAACCCCAATGAAGCAAACGTACAAGCAAAGAAGCCAGCCGAGGAATAACGTAGAATAGAAGATACGGTGGTCTTGTGCACAACCAATTGGTATGTCCCAGGCAAAGAACACAGACAAACATCCACTTCAAGAAGCGCAAGAAGTGCAAGAAGTGCAAGAAGTGCAAGAAGTGCAAGAAGCGCAAACATCAAGACACAGGAAATGTGAAACAACTGAATGTGGTCACAAAGCCATAATACGTAAACCACAGTCCAAGGCTACTCAGAATGTTTTCCGTGGAAAATGCCCAATATACTGAAAGCTGCAAGCTGCGACTGCTACTTGCACAGCTTAATGTCAAGCAGGTGGTTACCTTCTCCAAATAGTCACATTCACCAGCCCGAGAGATCACGATGCAGCCAAGCACAGGCGACAAGATGACCGACTCGACCAATTTGACCGATTTGACCATTTTGACAAAACTTGCTGATAGACGATAAGGCCGCGTGCAGAATTGACAGGAAACGTTGAAGCGACGTCATCATCACCAGCCATTCCACACACAACACCTCTGCTCCGTCCCGAGCCTGTGTGTTGTATTGTAGTCCTCGTAATATCCATCATGGTCGTCCATCTTCATGTTTTGTCCGACTCCATGTCCGTCTTTTGTCCATCCCCATGTCCGTCTTCGTCGTCATTCCTCCATTTTTCGCCCTGGGCCCGTCTAGCTCGGCTGCAGATACTGCGTCGGCCCAACCGTTGGCTCCATTCATGGCTCCAACAATAGCCAACAACACACGAGGTTCCCCCCCACAGACCACGAGGAATGGCCCCCACCACCACCACCACCATTTCAAATATCACCGTCATTTTTATCGTCTTCATTTCCATCATCTCCACTGTCGTGGCCACCACCTCCTCCTCCACAACCTCCATCTTCGTCGGCCCCATCCCCGTCTCCTCCTCCCCCAGTGGGCCGAGAGCCTCGGCCGGTCCCGCCCCATTGGCTGGGCCCATTTTAGACGACGCCGGCAATTTTGTCCTGATACACGCTGAACAATGCACGGGTCGTGTCGGGGGGAGCCTTGGGCCCACCCCAAAAACCACCGCTTGTGAGACTGAGGCACAAACTCCATTGATTTTAAGCTGGTGAAGTACCACCGGAAGCATTACAAGGAAATTCAATTGATTTATTGGATTTTGATTGAATTGTTGAGATTCGCATCTTTAACTTGACTTGTGACCTCTGTCATTAACATTTCGAACCCTTGACGGTGAAGAATTTATATACCTCTACCCCCTTTAGCTACTAGAGATACAACCATGTCGTCAGTAGCGGAAGAATCCAAATATTTGTCGGTTGAATTGGTGGAAAATCTAACCAATCGTTTGGAGACTCTCTTGCCCATTCGAAATAATCGGACGGCAGCAGAAATCGAGCTTGATCCCCAGTTTGGAGTCACCAAACGGCTTATATTACAAAATTCCAAACGATATCACGATGAACACGAGGAAGATGATGGGGATGTCATCAACGGGGATTTCATCTCCAGCATCTTCTCGTCTTTATGTGATTTGATCAACTCCATTGTCGAGGATAATATCGATGATTCCAATAACAACATCTTGCTATCTTTAAATGAAAAATCCCTTGGTTCAATCTTACTTATATCTAAATTGATGGCTGATATAATTAAGCATATTTGGACCAAAACCAAGCGGGTGGTTAATAAAAACTTTAGTGTATTACCTCAGAATGATTCAGATTCTATTGCATCTTCTACATCAACCGCATCTTCTTCATCTAGTTCAGACCATGAAATTAACAATCCAATTGGTTATTCCATTTCTCCTCACAATGTCAGTTCGGAAAACTTCTTCATTCCTTCCCAATTGAACAAATCAATTATAGACCACGTTATAGATATCCTCATCACGATCTTTTCTTCAAATTCCACTAAAAAAGTCTTGACTATGATTAAAAGTTCCGATTCAAAATATATCATTGGAACGGAAAATGCTTCAATTGATACGTCTCTTGACCCATCCAATACTCCCATTTCTCCTTCTCAAAATCGTACTTTTGAAGATTTTACAACCTTGGATTCAGAAGATTTAGCATTTTACGTCGACGAAATCGATCATAACCTTGAGCTTATTTTCAGATTTATTGCTACTGCTAATCCTTCTGAATACTATAATTATTTAAGCTCGAAAGTGATAAATTTTGCTAAGCTCGGTGAACAGATTCCATTACCGGTCTTACAAAAGTATTCCCCCTTGTTGCAATTTGTCTTCTTTAATGAATCGGTGGCTGATGAATACACTTCTGATATTTATAATGCACTTCCTTTCATTAAGTCAAATTCTTGGAAACAAGCCGTACTTGTGTTTTTCTGTCAAGGTATGAAAACTCAATTCTTTGCTAGACCTGAAGAATATGCATCAATCGCAAAACCTTATTCAAAATTAGAAGTCACTTGCAAAAATTTATTTGATTATGTCTCCACTATTTTCGAAGACGCTCCTTTTTCAGGAGTCAGCTCCTTGGTTCAAAGCTCCTTGCTTAGTATGTGTGTCAGTGATTTTATAGAGTTGGACTCAAAACCAAATAAATTAAGAATTGCTTTCAATAAAAGATTGAAATTCTTAACTTCCATTTTAAGAGACGCAAGAAATTGCTCAAAATTAGAGTGCTTCGAGACTTTGATTCACATTTTTTATCTAGCTGCAAGATTACCTTTTGATTTACACAATCATCCTATTTATAAATTTTCCCTTTTACATCTTGATGAAACTTTTGAAAATTTAACAAAACTAGTTATCAGTTTTAACAGTGATGAAGCTGCTTCTCTTTATGATGGATTGGTTGTAAATTTTTACATTGCTGCTATTATGATCAAACCTCAAAAATACTTAAATGTTTTAATCAATAAGTTCAATGAATCAAGTGAAAATATCAAAGAAGTAAGGATTTTAGTCAAAATCATTAAAGGTCTATCTACTCTGGAAAAGACAAAGTCGGCTTTTCAAACCTTGATGAATTCTCTTGCAGCTCCTTTGAAATCTATGATTTTTGGTGCTTTCAAAATATTAAACCAACATGACTCTATTATAGCTCCTCCATTATCATCAGCAGCATCTATCCATTCAGATAAATACAGTATTGACTCGGAGTTGAAAACTCGTTATGTCAATGTTTTCAGTTCCAAAAAGACCAGTCTCGATCACTATTTGAATGATGTTATTCCTACCTTTTCTCATTATAAACAGACTTCTGAACAACATACGGATGATTTATTAGCAAAAACAATCACGAAAACCGGATCCACCACAACACCAAGCAATGTATCATTGACCCAAAATACAATTACATCTACAACATCACTGCTGCTGTCATCTAGGCCAAAGCTTGTTTTGTATACCGAAGAAATAATGGCCGATTTATTTTCGGTATTTATTGCTGCTCCTGAATTATACTTCACGGACTCAGTACTTATGAAGGAGGAACTCTATGATGAAGATCCTGAAGGTGCTGTTAGAAAATTGACTCAGTATGCTACAGAAGTCACGGTACCTTTGAAATATGCATTCCAAGCTAAAAATGCCAACGAAAATTCTTCCTTGTTTGATTCGGCTACCAGCTTGGCATTAACTTTGATCGAAAGAAGTGATACAGTTGAGAATCTCTACCAGAATAATAGTGTAACTGTTTATGCAAACTTTCTTGAATCAAACTTCATCCTCGAAGCCATTGGTGAAGCTGCATTAACATTTTCATTGACTGATCCTAAATTCAAATCAATATTTTTCTTTTTGACTCATTTCTTACAAGCTAGAGGGGCATTTTTGGGAAGAATCACAAATAATAAGATTATTCAAACTGATTTTAGTCATAGAGACTGCCTTGATGTTTGTAAGGCAATGGAAAAGATTTTATTATTGGCATTATGTACCCATGATATACAGTTTTACACCATGGCAAAAATTACCATGAAATGGCATATATATGAGATTGAATATGGTAACCACTTACCTCATTGTTTCCATGAAAATTTAGCAGAAACCTTCTCTGCAATTATAAATGATGATACTGTTTTCACTGGATTTGTTTCATTACATAAAAGAGTCAGAAATATTCTTCGTGTGGCACGTCCTACGGGTTCTCTCTACCATATCTGGTTGATTATATATCAAAGATGGCTCGAAATGGTCGATAAAAAATCTGGAATAAGCGAAGAAAGCTTGGTATTTAGACATTTCACAGGGTTTTTAGTGTCAGCTTCGGGTTGTTTCTTACAGGAAGATTTTTCGAAAGATGATTCAAATCAGAAATACAGAGCCAAGTCATACGTTTCGGAGTTCTTTGATAAGGCAATCTCACTCTTGGTATCACCAGATTTAGTTGTAAGAGTCGTTCTTAAGGATACCCTTTCAAATGAGTCACACTCGGCCGTGTATCATTTAATCTGTACCAAATTGATGACTGTTGGTCATGAATATGCCGAAAGTAAAATCGTCAACGAGGAAAGCATTGCTTTTGTCGAGCAGTCAATTGTTATTATCACTGCTATGACTACTGTTCATAATGATGGTGCATTTGTTCTTGTTTCATTGCTACCTGGAGTTTGTGAGTTCTTCATAAAATTCATTAATATGGTTCCACAAGAAATCGATGCTCTTCGATTAAAATTAAGGTTTTGTAAATTAGGAACAACAATCGAAATAGATAAGGCCAGAGTTGGTTTGTCAGGTGCTTTCAAGTTGAGAAACTTCTATGCGAAGGCCTCTGCTGAATGGTTAGAGCAAGCGGTATTTTACGACGAAATGAAGCAAAGGCCTAAAGACTTATCCAAGGCTGATGATGCGGAGATTACTTACCTTAACGTGGATTTAGCATGTGAGTGCTCTAAAGCATTAGCGTCTCAATTAGAGGACATAGTTTTGGAAATTCCCGATGGGACTAAAGATAAGGATCTTAGAAAGTATAAAGACATTGCATTTGGAAATTACTTCTCCGTTTTTTACAAGATTTTGCAAAAATATGCTACGAAGAACACTAGCTCTTCTTTAGCGAAGTCAAAATACAAAATCCAAATGGTGACTGATAACGTTTTACAATGTATTTCTAATATTTTACAGTTCGACACTGACATTGGAATGCAATTTGTTTTACCACTTGGATATCATGAAAATAATCGTATCAGAGCATTGTTTTTGGATGTATTCGCTAAGATGTTGTCATCTAGAAAGATGCAAAAAGAGAAGGAAGAGTTCCCAGATGAAGAAATTGAGAGACTCACTGATTTATATGATATTTTTGGAGCCACAGCTGAAGTCGCTTCTTCAGCCGAACACAATTTACTTGCATCATCCTTATTTGGGATTTTCAGTTACGGTAAAAAACTTGATAAGTTGTTCGATGTATTATTGAATGAAGAAATCAACGTCGTGTCAAGATCCACAGATATATTCAGAAGAAATAGTACTTTAACCAGACTTTTATCTAACTTTGCTAGAGACTATGGTTTAGACTATCTTTCTTTGACTTTAAAGCCATTTATCGATGAAATTGTTAATAATGAAGTCGAGTTCGAAGTAGAAAAGTCAAATGATGTTGCTAGCACTGATTTATTCATGAAATACTTAAACAAATTAGTCGACCTGATCTTAGCCTCTGTGGATTCAGTTCCTGCTTCTTTTGAATTTATTTGTACTGAAATTTACAATGGAGTTAAACTGAAATTTGAAGATGCAGCATTGGTAGCTGTTGGAGCTTTTATATTCCTCAGATTCTTCTGTCCTGCTATAATCAGTCCTACCACTTTTTTCAGTATACAAAATGTCAGCTCAAAGGTAAAACGTTCATTAATGCAATTGGTGAAGGTTCTTCAAAATATGGCAAATGGATCGTTAGGTCTTTTGAAGTGGCCTGGTTTAGCTCACAGACTCGATGAATTGAACGAACTAAACAGAAAGATCTTCGGGTTTATGGAAAAGATCTCAGTGAGACCAAAAAACTTGGAATATCCATTCCAAAGCATTGAAGTAAAACCAATCCCGGAATTACGATACGTTCATAAATTCCTTTACACCTACTTCATCTACATTAAACATCAATACGTTTTGTCAGATCCCTTAGTCAACGTCAACAACTTACACGAAAGAGTTCAGAATTATACGAAACTCGATCATTTGCTTCGAGACTTAGGACAACCTAAGGCTCTCATAAGTTTAAATATTTCTAGCTCATTCAAGAACTTCGATCCAAATGGAAGCGTTAATCATGGACCTTTCAATGACTTCATGTCAAGGGTTTCTATGAGAGACGTCGAAGTTCCTATCGACACTCCTCCTGCTCACAATGCTATTTTCAGAGACGGTTCCCCTGTGATAGTTGTCAACTTTGGCAATTTGAAGTATGTTAATTATGACGTTGAATTGTTTGTATACAAGATGTTTGAACTTGCTAGTCAAGTTTGGGATAACAAGTTCTACATGGTGTTTGATTTCACTGGTTTCACCTATGTCGAAGGATTAGCTATGAAGTACGTGGACTTATTACACACTTGTGGACCTAATTTATTATTCAAGAACTGTACGAGAACCTACTATTACAACATTCCAAGAGGAGAATATGTTCAAATTTTGAAAACTATGAGGAAGATCAGATTGGAGAACAACGAACATCCCGCGAAGATCTATACGTACTCTACCGAAGATAGTCCTGATATTACTAGTAACCTTTGTCTTGAAGAGTCGACACTTTCGATAAGTAAAGATGTTAGAGTAATTTTCAAAAACGTTAAGTTTTACGATGATTCATCCAAGAAGTACCATACTGTTACACTCAAAATTGGACGGCAGTGGCTTCAAATTTGTAATGAATTTGTTTCGGTTGAAAAGTCTCCGTTATTTGTTACGAAAGGTTTCTTTCCCGTTGAAGTTGTGAAGCTTACAGACATTGAAAAATGTGAAAGTTCTAATGTGACAGGCGAGTCAGACGAGTTTACCATTTCATTAAGCATTTTCAATCTGAGCACAACCACTAGAGTGTTCAGGTCACCAGAACGTGCTGAAATTTTGAGATTCTTGTACTTCACGACTTCTAGATTATCAAAACAACAACAAATTGATAGCAATGCTTCTCCTGGTACTGTCGAGGAGGTAGAGACGAGCTTCCAATGGTTTGCTAGACTTTACAACATTGTTTTCCAAGGGTTGCTCCAAAAGGATGAAGAGGTTCGTGAAGCTAGTGCGTCCTTATTTGCTTCGTTGTCCACATACTATGATATTAATTTTGGTTTGTCACTGAAGCATGCAAAAAATATATCATTCCCTTCCAATACCACACAATATGTTGTTGGAGTTTCTGCGTATCTTGCAAGAAATATAGGATTAGTATCCTACAGATTTTTCAAAGCTTTCTTCAACAACTATGATAAGTTACGCCATGAAGACAAAGTCAGTGCCATTATGTATGTTTCTCCATGGGTAGACAACGTATGTGATCAAATTTATTTGGACCAGGACGAAAGCGGAGCTGAAAAAGTAGCTGAACTCATCAGGAATTTCTTAAAAATTACAGCTGTTGATAAACAATTATCAAGTTGTTTGATTGACTTTGTATGGAAAAAGTTATTCTATGAAAGTCGTATCACCACAATTTTAATTGATGAAATAATCGCCTTTGCAATCGATAATGAAAAGGAGGATGACTGGGAATCCATTATCTCTATTATTCATCCATCTGTTGAAGTTTGCGGAGAAGTGATTGCTAGATTAATCAATTGTGTTAGCAATGCTAGCGTCAACGATTCAGCAGTTGCCAGCCAGAGTAAATTACTTGAAGTTTCAATTTTGGTCAAAACATGTGCTTCATTATTTTTCAATTCATATGTATTTGCTCAAATGTTCCTTGCAGATATATTCTTCATTTGTACCCTTTTCATCGATAACAGTAATTTGGATTTTGGGGCTGATATTCAAAAACTTATTTTGAACATGGTTCAATCATTCGTCCATACCCCAAATCTTTCAGAAGAGCAAAGGGATACCATTGAAAATACAATTGCATATTTCAGTGGAGCCAGAGCTAAAATGTTATTTGGAATGACCAGAGACAAGGCTTCTTTAACAAACGATATTAGCCAAATTTTTAACCGGGCTGCCAGTTTTGAAACCTTATGTGACTATCTTAATTCCTTCATTGATGTAATGGGCAGTAAAGATGATAAGTTCAGATGGAGATCGAGATGGTGTTCGAGAGCTATTGATGTCACTTTTAGACTTGATTCAATTTTCCAGAGCAGAGCCGTATTAGTAGTTGGAATTTTATCCAAACACGGTATTAATGATTCTACTACATCCAGGTTGATGAGAATGATTGGAAGACATCCAACTCCAGCATTAGATTCCATTCTTAATTTTACTGTGGCATCATCAAGAATATTTGAAGGTGTATCGCCAAACTCCGTTTTCCCTTCTCACTTTACTTGGGTTCAATTGAGCTATGCTTTGCTTAACTATGTGCCATTGTATCAACCAACCATTCAATGCCTTACCAATATTTTCTGCAAGCTCTTAACACAAAATAACGGAGACTACATTGAGACAGTATTTGAGGCCCGGGAGAACTTAGAGCCAGTTGTGAGCGAATTTGAAAAACTTCATGAACTCACTATCACAAAGAAAAACTTTGAGGCACATATTTTCTTCATTATTTCTCAAGGTATCAAGGTTGCACAGGTTAGGCATACATGTATTGATTGTTTGAAGAAGATCTTTAAGTTAAGATTTCAAATGAGAAGCCAAGAAGAAAGAGGTCATCTCAGTCCTACTAATGCAGCTATTCCTTATTTCTTTTTCATCTATCTTAGTATAAGCGATGCCAATTTTGATAATTATGCTGAAGAAATTGGATTTAAAGTTAAAAAACGGGTTGGTGTTAAGGAAAAGAGTATTCCTCGAATTTTTGTGGAGTTCGTCCGATCCAGAACTGAAATGGCAAAGTTAACATTACTTCAAGCAGCATATTTCTTTGGCCACGATGGAATTGATAGTTTGTATAAGAACAAATTTCTCGAGTTTTTTGCATATATTTTCAAGAAGGACAGAGAAATGAGTTTATCAATTTATCATATCATTAGGCCTACTTTGGATAAGATATTTATTCATACCTCTAGTATTGAAACTATTGATAGTGTAAGTGACATTCAAATGAAGATATTAAAAGATGGAGATTATCAACAGCAAAAGTATGTTGTTAATGAGGAGACGGTATTGAGTGAAAACCAATGTTACTTGTTACGAGACTATGCTGACTTGACCGCAAATGAATTTCAAGAACAGTTCTTGAAGAATGGAGCGGTATTGAAGGAAATGGTTTATAGAGCAGGAAATGCGTTTGTCCAAGGAAAACATTTGGAAGAGTAGATTTGATTTATGTTACGATTCAAGTATGTTACGATTTAAGATTATTATATAGATATTAATAACATACCAATAGATTTTAATGTTATCCACGCAGCGCACGAATGATTAAGAGTATAAAAAGATAATGCAACTTCAGCCAGCACAGCAGGCTTTAATGACGATGATTGAACATGAATTGATGATCACTTTCTTCAAAAGCATCAACTAATGACGGTTTCCCCAGCGAAAGAGAAGCATAGTAGCACGGGCATCCTCTACTGAAGAATGTATCCCATCCTGAATGTCAATGTCGAAGCATCGCTTGACTAACATTTTCAAACTGGGGGTTCTTCCTGGGGTTAGCTGCTTGAAGTGATCCATTCGTGAAGTGTCTCGGACTTCAAGCTGGTTTCGGGGAATCTTAAGGACTTCTAAGTCATTCTTTAGCGCATGCCCTACAACGACTCGATTTTGCAGCAATTCCTTGACTTTGGCCTGGGCCTCGGCAAACGAAACTGCTGTATGCATATCGGATGATTTGACTCCAGAAACCCAAGTCCTCCAGTCGGTGACTAATGCATCAGGTCGAACGAAAGTATCGTATAAGATTACTCCATAGTAGTTAACTATGGACACTCTTCCCAACGCTGAAATTGAACCTTGAGGCCCAATCCCCACGAATTCACAATCTAGAGCAATGTACTTCCCGGGATGATGTTTTTTATCTTGATTTCTCGACATTTCAACCATGGTGGGTCCTTTCGGTATGGTGTTGATATCTCTATTTTCAAGATATAGAGCAGCAGCAATGGGGCCGAGAGTTTCGGAGAAAGTATGCTTCGGCTTTTCCTTCGGCTTTTCCGCCACAACCTGGGGTTTCTTGGGTTTTTTAGATTTAGATGGTTTAGCCACCTTAGAAGATGACTTGAGTGGAGATTTCAGGGACACCGTCGAAGTGGATTTGGCTTTTAGAGCCTTCCAATTCTGCGATGACATGGCATGGACAAGAAGAAATTATCGAGTGAAGGGTTTTTTCCGCCCATTTCTGGGCCCAAAATGGCGAGGACCTGGGCCCGTCAAAATTATGGCTATATCATTTAGAGGTATTTCAGGGAACAGGCCAAGTAGCTAACCCAAATCCCAGTTTTAAGAAGCCCGAAATCTTTTTTTTTTTTGAATTTGATATCTGCACTGCATCAAGTTGTGTCAAGAAACATAGATGGTGGAATATCGTATTATGCTTTTATATGGTCCCAAACACAATAAAATAGCTGCAACTCGCTATCAATGATTACGAGTTCAAAATCTACAGTGTATAATCCATAATAGAGCGAAACCGTGTCACAACTTCTCTTAGCATTCGATTTTGGAGTCTATCCATATTTTGTGCTTCATTATGTCTTCGAATCCTCTATCAGCTCGTTTTCCTCCGACGATTCATCAATGCCCAGACGCAGGCAATCATCTAACGATTTGTTTTCTTCCATTGACTAGGCTCAAGTATTTTATTAGAGATATTAATCCAATGACTGCTACCAACCGCTATTTTCCCAGCAACTTAATTAAATATACACAAGCTGATGACGATCCTTCACAGAGATGAGATCGCCTTGATTCTGCTGAAGACATATTCCAGAGAAATGATCTATGACACCACGTTCCATGAGACTTGTCAGCCTAGGCATTTAGTCCTGCTCCTAGCTTTCCTCCAATTTTGAAGTTTTTATTTGGTTTCCATTAAATTGTAGTTGGTGTTCCCAATCAGGCTATTGGGTGCAAATGCAGCACATATCCCTTTTTGGTAAAACGCAGATTTTTAACTAATCTACGAAAACGAATTAAACCTTTTACAAAACAAAAAAAAAGGACCACACGGCTTACTAATAATGGACTTGACCCTGCGACGTTATGTTAAAATATATGTGTCCATTTGGTATATCGCTTCTATTGTGCTTCTGCTCTGTTTTTTTTTATCTACTGGTTTAGTATGCTTCTACGTGATACATCAGCTGCGTTTTTATCAATTATACCAATGGGTCATAATTGGAAAGTATCAAGCTAAAATCAATAGCAGCTTTATATGATTATGGACCCATTATGATATTTCAAAGAGGATGGTTTGTATAGGGTGTAGTTTATATATTGACAGATGGCACATTCCCTCGTAGATTCTATAGTCAGTAGCATGTATATATTCATATTTCTCAGGTACAAAATTAAAGGCCGAAAGTATACTCTATAAGTACAATTACAGGCTTCACTTCTTGGTCCACCTAATCACTGATCAAGCAAACCTGTTCTTTCTTTTAGCTGAGAAGATAGTACTTCAACTAAAAACATACTAGGTTCCATTTCACCATTATAGGGATCTACACTTTTTATGTATGGTACCGTGGATTCTCAACAATTATGTTTTTGGAAGATCGTCAATCATTCCCCGTTCGTCATACTATATACCTGAAGCACGTACTTGATCTTGGAAATGATATCTTCACACTCAGCCTCATTAACGGCCTCTAAATCGTATTTCTTCTTTATACCTTCATCTTTAGCTCCGGCTTTCTTAATAACGATCTTGAAATGATTAGGATTTTTACTATGTTTGTACTGCTTCAACTTAATGATTTGGGTGATATGAAACGAACTTGTCTTCATCATCAGTTTGTTGTAATACGCCGAATAGTTATAATGCAAGTGATGGTGGTGATGGGTCGATGAAAAAGGGGTATCAAGCGGTGTCTTCTTATACAAACTATCTTCTGCTGGGGTTAAGTGAATATAATCACCGTCGATAGTGAGTATCTTTTCGAGCCGGTTCAATAGTGTAGGTTTTTTTCTTAGCACTCTCCATTTAAAGTAAATGTCATTCAATGTCGTCGGTAATTGGTTATTCTTACCGCTGATTATATCTTCAAGATATTTATTAGATGTCATTTGTTTGCGTATAGCCTCAGCCGTTAGACTCTTACGTGATGGTCCGGTTGATGTGTTAGTAACAGTGGTTGAAATTTCTGGACTTATATCAGTTTTTTCCAGAGAGTTCTGTGGTGGAGTGATCCCAGCTGGTGTAAACGTAGCGTCAGAAGGTGTTATACCAGAATTTAAGAACGATTCTTGTAATGAGGATGGTGCAAGTCGAGGAATCAACTCCAAGTTATTCGTGGGTAGCTGCAGAACCTTTCTTTCACCGTCAATACCACGGATTTTGTATTTAGAAGGATCCATATTATATTTCAAGCAGAAATTAATGAGGACTTCTTCAATTGTATGGTCCGCATTAGCAGAGAAAGTAACAGTAGAGGAAGTACCAGAGAATGGCATACCCTTGATATGTATTTCGGTCAAATTATCTTTAGCTCCAGGACCAGTGTTCTCCACTATTTGACTTACCCTGTTCTTTCGTATTTCGAATGAGTTCAAACTGGCTTGAAATTCTTTTGGCAATGGACTTGCCCCGGTATTTCGAGATATTTCATTAGCATCTTCTACTTTACAGATCGCTAAATCTCGAGGATTGTTGTATGAGGATAAAAGTCTTGTTCTGTCTAAGATCCCAAAAGACCCAAAGTTTTCACCATCCTCATCTACCAATTCTAATCTCCAATGATTAGGATTCATATAGTACATTTCAGAAGTGATGTAACTATATTCCTCAAGTTTAGATAAACAAAGTAGAATATACCCGATGAACTCAGATATAGGTACATTATCATTGACTGATAATTCATGAATGGTTGGTTTAGTATCAGGAGGAACGAAAATGTTGATACGAGCCTTGCGAACGTTATCTCCTTCGATATCCGAATTAGCAAATCCGTAAAATTGTAGAGGATTAACATTAGCTGATTTTGATCTGGAATGGATCATTGCACTTAATTTACTGCTCGGAGGATCTTTGTCTGGTTGATGAATAGAGACTTTGTCAAAAGTCATTAGGTTCTTCTTTTGGCCCAGTATGAATGATCTATTTGGAGTCAACAGAGTAGATTGAGACTTACTGGTATCGCTATTCTTGGAAAGATCACCAGATTTCCCAGAGGATTTAGCAAATGTGGAAGAAAGCAAAGAGCCACTCCGGTTTTTCTTTCTCTTTCCTTTTTTCGATGAAGAAGTTTCCGGGAATAAGTTGTCATCTTCATAATCGAGCATTAAGGAGGAGTCCAAGATAGAATCCGTTTCTATATCAGTAAATGCAGAATCTGTTGAAGAATACCCATCTTCTTCGTCACTGTAACGGGTATCGTCCTCGTAATTAGCGTCGTCATCATCGTCATCGTCGTCATCATTAGTATCATCATTAGTATCATTAGCCAACTCTCCAGTTGCTGTCACAGGAACACCAAAGTCACTATCTAGTGTAACTACGTCATCATTTTTGTCATCTTCCATTTCATCTTCCATTTCATCTTTTTCTATGATATGCGTCTTAATGGAGGTTTCGCTTCCACTGTCGGAAGTATCGTTCTTTTTGTTCTGGGGATGGAAGAAGTTAACCAAAGCGTTCTTCTTTTTCTTGCCTCGAATGGTCTTGGTGTAGTTGAGTCCACTGGGTTCATCGGCATCTTCGTCCGACGAAGAATCAGACCTTGATGCTAGCGAGATGGGTGATCCTGTGCCAGAGTCTTTAGGCTCGTCAATGGGACTGGAGCCGGTGGCAGATTCTTCACCTTCATTATGTTCAATACTTTCGTTAACCAAGGAATCGTTATTTGTATCGGTGGGTTCCTCCTTGATACTTTTGATGGAGCGGTACCGTTTCTTTGACCCTTCATCGTATGATTTCCTGACCTCTCGGGAAATGTCGAAGTTAATTGGGGGAGATGTCAGGTACCTTACTTGAGGATATACTGCGTTGATATCATGTCTTATTTCCTTGTCAGAAATCTCCAAAGGTTTGATGATTCTCCGGGCATACTCATCGTCACCGGTTAGTGCCACGTACGAGGCCCGAAGATGGGCTATCAAATGCGTTCGTTCAAACGGGAACGCCATGGCAATCCACAACTATTGAAGTATTGATTTAACCACAAGTAGTAAAGGAACTCTGTATCGCACGAGCACCCGTACACACACATACATACATACAGAAGGAGCGGTGCACCCGTGCACCTCCTCCTCCACCATACTGTCTGGGTCGTGCAGCCTATGGAGATTTCGGCGGGTTTGTGCAATTTCAAGTCTTTATCTACACATTCAGCAATTGAACTTGGAGTCATAATCAATAGTTCAAGACACTAGTATTCGAGTCTTGACTAACTGAGATCTACTAGTTTCATTTCCACAAAAATCTCGGGGTCGACATCATGTCCCACTTACAAGACAATGATTCTCACCATAATCTAGAAGATTTGGTGGATGAATTGGATGATATTTACCGTCATTATTCAGTAGGGGCCAAATCGAATCGGAGTGTTGATACTCTTGACTCCGACAATAATCAAGCTGGCGCCGCAGGCCCTTCTTCGACGTTCAGAAACCAAATGCCTACCCTTCCACTTCCTCATACTCATATATCCTCAAGACTATCATCTATCCAAGCAGAAGAAGGAGATCGAAGTGCCCCACAAACACCAACGTCTTCTGCATCATTTGATTTCACTCCACATCCTCATAATGCATTGACCAGCTCGTCATTGAACGTTCTTCTTGACACTCCCACCACCGAGTCGGAATTCAATGACTTGATTGCTTCGCCTCCTATGATTGGAGACTCTCCAATGACTCCCAGTAATAACGGCAATGATCACGATAATTCGCATGTCCCTCGTGGTAACGACCAAGAAGACGAGGATTGGGACGAAAAAGGGGCTGCTGTTGGTGAAGTCTCGAATGGAAACTCCTACCGAATCATCAAAAGAACCGTTAAAGATTTCAAGTTTGGAAAAAGCTTGGGTGAAGGTTCCTACTCCACCGTGATTTTGGCTACAGACAAAGTTACCTCCCAACAGTACGCGGTGAAAATCTTGGATAAACGTCATATCATTAAAGAGAAGAAGGTCAAATATGTTAATATCGAAAAACACGCTCTTAATCGGTTAAGTAATCGAATGGGGATTATCTCGTTATATTTCACCTTCCAAGATAAATCTTCACTTTATTTTGTTCTTGATTACGCTTCCAACGGGGAACTTCTCTCTTTGATCAAAAAATATAACACTTTGAGTGAAGAATGCACTCGTCATTTCGGAGCTCAAATCTTAGACGCCATAAAATATATGCATGATAATGGAGTCATCCATCGTGACATTAAACCGGAAAATATCTTACTTGATGATAATTTAAGAATTCAAATCACCGATTTCGGAACTGCCAAATTACTCGAAAAAAATGGTGAAAGTGAAGATTATCCTGTCGACGTTAGAGCGAAATCATTTGTTGGTACTGCCGAATACGTTTCTCCTGAACTTTTAGAAAATAAATATTGTGGGAAGCCTGGAGACGTTTGGGCATTTGGTTGTATCATATATCAGATGATTGCTGGTAAACCTCCATTTAGAGCTCCTAACGAATATCTCACTTTCCAAAAAATTACTAAATTACAATATGCATTCAGTGCTGGTTTCCCGACTGTAATTCGTGATCTAATCAAGCAAATTTTTGTACTTCAACCATCAAAAAGAATTACCATCCCGGAAATACAAAATCATTATTTCTTTCAATCGATTGATTTCAACGATCTTGATCAAATCTGGGGTAGTGAAGTTCCTGAATTAGGCCCTTACAAAATGAGTGCCAAGTCTATGATGAAAGTACCTGAATTGGCCAAATCACCTTCTCAATCTCAAATCGTTACTCGGAAACCTAAAAAACCTGATAACTCCAAACGTACCGTCAGTGAAGGAAATATCAGACGTACAAGTGATAGCGCAAAAAGTGTTAACCCTGCTTCAGTGGCAGCTTTTGTTTTAAATAAGGATGATAAACGAATCGATGAAGGTGATGATCTGGAATCTGACTTTCGACCAAGTACCTCGTCCTCAAGGTCACTGTATATCCCAGGAACTAACATTCTTCGTCCAACTGTTCCAAGACAATCTTATTCTAGAAATAACTCACAGCTGCAACTGTCACAGAAAAACAGCATAACTAAAACGAAGTCTAGAGTTATGGAAGTAAATGCTATGAATGCAATTGATGTTGCTTGGCAAGACTTCTTACAACATCCTGATGAACGAATCTTGAAGATAGGTCCTGTATTCGCTTATAGATTATTAACCGAGACTTTTGAAAAGAGGTACCGAGGATTATTACATGATGCTCCTCTAAGCTACATTAATCGATTACAAGAAACTAATGGTACTAGAGGCACGGGTACAAGTCTTTTAACACAAGTAGTAAATGGTTCAAAGGCTGGTCTTAGGAATGGTACTGAGATCAAGCAACAGATCCCAAATCTGGTAGAAGATGAATCTTCTACAATCATAAACTATCTTGAGATAGAGGAAATGCCAGAATCATTATCGCCTGATAACTCCAACGATACAGAAGATAACGGGAGTTCGTCTAAACTTGGACGTTCTATCTTCAAGAAGCTATTATCACATAATAATGAAAAGAAAGAAACAACTGTTTCAAATGTTGAACCACTTCGCCAAAATCCTCTTGATAAGGCACGTTCATGTACAGTGATCATTACTACACATGGACGTGTATTAATATTTTTCCGTGATGATGATGAATCATCTAGTTCGTATAAGTTGGTCACAGAAATCTTATTGGGTTATCCTTTCATTGAATTTAAGGAAGTGGTCAACTCAGGTAATGGAAAATACACTAAGCAAATTCCTACCACTGGATTGTTTGCAATTGAGTCATCAGTCACTACTTATGTGTTTGAAGTTGAGAGTTACGAGATTAATCAATGGACGGAAGCGTTGGCTAAAGCCAAAATCAATCAGTTTGAACGAGAGAAGGAAATCAAAGCAAAGTCTGCATCGGAAATCAAAACTAAGTCTGCATCATCCGAAAATAAAGCTTCATCATCGCCAAGATTACTTGAAGCCCCAGCTTTTAAGCATGCCCCATCATCATCAAGCAACGTGAATAAGCATTCGAATACGTCACCCAAGAAAAAACAATATTCATCACAAGCATCTTCTACCTCCAAGCCGGTAGCCCCTGAACCCAAGTCAGCACAACAACCTCATCACTTGTTTGCAGATAAACTCAAGTCAAAAGGGTCGGTAAAGAGAAAACCACCACCACCAATCCAGAGTCCTAATAGTGTGGATATGTCTACTGGATTGAGCAGTATCAATGATAAAGACTCCAATGGAACGTTACACGCAGCTCAATTGGCGGTGTTGAATAGCTCTAATCAGCCAGTTACTGACAACAGGAGATCGAGTTTCAGCAGAGAAGGTGGGAATAAGGACACCGTGAAAGTCAAATACAAGAGCCCCCCACCGGGAGGAAATGCCAAAATAACGACCATGAATTCCAAGTTTCTTGCTAGAAGCCAAAGAAAAAAGTAGAAATATATAGAGATGTTTGTACGACTATACGAGTATGAATCAGCATGAATTGCGATGAAATATGTAGAAGTGTGAACGGCAACTGTATTCAACACGGCTACTTTCTGTAATCAATAATCCAGACAATATTTGTGTATTATTACAAATAATGGATCAGAAGAATTGACTATGTATGTAGTTTTGGCTGCAAATTGCCGCCAAAACCCAGTCACATCACTCACGTGATCCAACCCCCTGTGCTCGCTTTTGGGCCCAGGTGCAGGACCACAGTTACCCGGCGCCGACCCCCTCAGCCGGTGGGTTGTGTGCAGGCCATAAGGGCATCAAATTTTTCATAGTGCGGTCGTGTGCCGTCGCCATTTTTATCACATAACCCACTCACATAAAAATTTTCAGAAACTTTTTTGCTTACAGAAATCTAGCAGATCCATCATAGTAAAATGGCTAAATTCATTAAATCAGGTAAAGTTGGTATGTATCAATAGAATCAATCAAGTACAACAGAACAAATGAATGAGAATCGCCCGTTTAAACCCAAGAAAGTGGTGAAAAATTGACCCAGTATTGAACCAAGAAGGATGTTAATCATTAATGAAAAATTACCGTTTAATTAACCACCACCATTTGTTTTAATTGTTTTAACCCTGAATTATTATACTAACTGATTATAGCTATTGTTGTTCGTGGTCGTTACGCCGGTAAGAAAGTGGTGATTGTGAAACCACAAGATGAAGGTACTAAATCTCATCCATTCCCACATGCCGTTGTCGTTGGTGTTGAACGTAACCCATTAAAAGTTACCAAAACCATGGGAGCCAAGAAAGTTGCTAAGAGAACCAAAGTCAAGCCATTTGTCAAATTAGTTAACTACAACCACTTAATGCCAACTAGATACTCTTTGGATGTTGAATCTTTCAAAACTGCCATCACCTCTGATGCTTTAAAAGAACCATCTCAAAGAGAAGAAGCTAAGAAAGTTGTCAAAAAGGCCTTAGAAGAAAAACACCAAGCTGGTAAAAACAAATGGTTCTTCACCAAATTACACTTTTAAACTTATTTAAACTGTTGTAATATAAAAGAGAAAAGAAAATTTTGTTTATATTAGTTTTTCTTCTTGCATGGGTAAATAAACAATAATACGTTATCACTTAATATCCTCCCGTAGCACGTACTTTCTTGTATTTATATCTTTACCTAAACACTTGCAACTTGATGGTGGTCCAAGTTGATTTTCAGATACTTCCAGATAGTTAGTTACTACTAGTGCGAGTGAAAAATTTCAACCCCTTAACCGTTAGTTATGAGTAAAGTAGAAGATAAATTAACTTCGATGTCAATCGATGATACCAAAAATGAAGTCGATCAAAAGATCACTCCTTGGGAAGTAGAAGGAGCTGTCGTTGATGGAAAAAGTCAAGGTATAGATTACAATAAGTTAATTGCTCAATTCGGTACCAGACATATTACTACTGAAACTTTACAAAGATTCAAACAAGTCACAGGAAGAGAACCTCATCCCTTTCTTAAGAGAGGTGTTTTCTTCTCTGAAAGAGATTTGGACAAGATTCTTGATATGTATCAATATGGAGAATCCTTCTTCTTATACACTGGAAGAGGTCCTTCATCAGATTCCATGCATTTAGGTCATATGGTGCCATTTATCTTCACCAAGTGGTTGCAAGAAGTATTTGATGTTCCATTAGTTATTGAGCTTACTGACGACGAGAAATTCTTATTCAAACCAAAACTCACTGTTGAAGATGTCAAGAAGTTCGCTAAGGCAAATGCTGCTGATATCATAGCGGTTGGTTTTAATCCAGAAAACACATTTATTTTCTCTGACTTAGAGTATATGAATGGACCATTCTATGAAAATGTGGTCAGAGTCTCAAGACAAATCACTACATCCACAGCAAAAGCCGTGTTTGGATTCCAGGATTCAGATTGTATTGGAAAAGTTCATTTTGCTAGTGTTCAAATTGCAACCGCTTTCCCATCTTCATTTCCTGATGTGTTAAATTTACCACCCAAAACACCATGTTTAATTCCTTGTGCTATTGATCAAGATCCTTATTTTAGAGTTTGTCGTGATGTTGCAGATAAATTGAAGTATTCTAAACCATCTTTAATCCATGCTAAATTTTTCCCAGCATTGCAAGGAGCATCAACCAAAATGTCAGCATCTGATACAACCACTTCCATTTTCATGGGAGACACAGCCAAACAAATCCAGAAAAAGATCAACAAATATGCATTTTCCGGGGGTCAAGCTACTTTAGAAGATCACCGTGCTCTTGGAGGTAATCCAGAAGTCGATGTTGCTTATCAGTACTTATCATTTTTCAGTGATGACGATGAAAAATTGCAACAATTGGCTGAAGGTTACAGAAAAGGGGACATTTTATCTAGTGAAATGAAGAAAGAATGTATAAGTGTTGTGCAAGACTTTGTTGCTGACTATCAAGAAAGAAGAAATAAGGTCACCGATGAAGTTGTCAGTAAGTACATGACTCCTCATCGTCTTGTATATGGGACCAAAGAGAGATTGGTTCCAGCGCAAGAAAGACCCAAGAAAAAGTAGACATGCAAAGAAGGTGGAAGTTAGTAGAAATAGTATTAAAGTATTTATTAATAGAATGCCTAATTATATCCTTCTAGATGGAGTGTAGAGGTTTTTAACGAATTTCCTGGTTCTATGTACGGTACTAATGGTAATCAGAGATGAAAATTTTATGTCAGTTACAACGATAGCTGCTATTCTGACACGATTATTTCATGCAAGGGATTCGTGATAGTCGTGGACGCCACGTAGAAGAAGTTAGTGTTGTGATGTTTCGTCATGTTGACGATGTCACAGTCAACGATAAGTTGATGCGATATACTTGACGAAACCTAGATGGACCCCAGCCTCCAGCGTTTGAACATCAATGAAAAATCGAAAAAGCCCAAATCAGCTTATTAGCTCCTTTACGGCCTCCAAGATAAACACAAGCTTGTCGAAGTCACCCTCTTGAGAGTCTCGACCAAACCATTTTGAGCCGATTGACAAAATCAAGTTCTTGGGCACCGATTGCAACACCAACTTCCCGATTTGGCCGGCCACCACCTGGATCTTTAGGTTTGAAGAGTCACCCACAAGTACGATGGGTTCGATGTCCTGAGCCGAATCGTCAATGTCGACATTTATCGAAGACCGGGTCCCAAAAGGAATATCAAACGTGGTATCAATAATATCGTCCACATAAACGTTCAAAATCACCTTATCAGGCAACTCAAGCTTATGGAACGTAAATTCACTACCGAATGCCGTTTTACGAACGTAATTGGAATATGGTGGGCTGGTATTCATTAGGCTTCAACCAGTGCCTGGAGTTGGATGGTTAAGACTGCAAGTTACGTAGTCGCAGACTGAAATTTACGTCTATGCATTTACAGATTTCGGCCCAAATCGCATACCACCTAATGGCGATGAGATCAGTCGCTTGTGTGGAGTAAAGGCATACAGGTTCCACAATGACCAGGTGAAATCCACAATGACCCCTAATGGGTTACAAGAATAAGAAGAAATTGAAGAATCTCAACCGAATGGTGAATATTACAAACCACCCCCAGTATACGAGATTATACATTTATTAGTAAGAATTTCTAATCTGTGCCTGGGGGCCCCTCGGAAGCGAATTTTTCACTGGTGAAATTTCCTCAGTCGGTTGCAGCCATGATAACTACACTTAATGGGTGCAAACCTAGAGGTATAACCTTGCAAGGGAATATGGCCCACCCCACCATGATGGTCCACATGGACCAAGAATTTTGGATGCATGAATTAAAGTCCCTGATCCGGATCGGGACCATGTGCCCGGATGGTTGACTTAATTGCATAATGACTAACCATGGCTGTTAGAGAATCCGACTGCGGGTGCTAAATGCACTTACATTACAATGTCACGCATGAGATTTTTGTATAAATAGAAGAGCAATTCTTTTTCAAATAAATTTAATTAGATAAGATATCAGATCAACAATCGAAACTAATAATAATGACCACTTCTTTTACTCCAATCCCTGAAGCTATTGAAGCTTTTAAAAATGGTGAATTCCTCGTAGTCATGGATGACGAAGATCGTGAAAATGAAGGTGATTTAATCATTTCCGCTGAACTTATCACTCAAGAAAAAATGGCATTTTTGGTTCGTTATTCTTCCGGTTATGTTTGTGTTCCTTTATCAACTGAAAGAGCTGATGCCCTTGGCTTGAAACCAATGTTGGCTAACCAAACTGATAGACATGGTACTGCTTACACCATTACCTGTGACTATGCTCATGGTACCACTACTGGTATATCCGCTCATGACAGATCTTTGACTGCTAACAAGTTAGCTTGTGCCAACTCCAAACCAGATGACTTCATAAAACCTGGTCATGTTTTACCTTTGAGAGCTGTTCCTGGCTTATTGAAAAAGAGAAGAGGTCATACCGAAGCTGGTGTTCAATTAGCTACTTTGGCTGGTTTGCAACCTGCTGCTGTCATCTGTGAATTAGTCAGAGATGATGATGGACTTATGATGAGACTCGATGATTGTGTTGAATTCTCCAAGAAACATGATATTAAAATCATTAATATCAAACAATTAGTTGAGTATATTAAGTAATGTATATAGACGTTGATAGTTAATTTACTTGAAAATAATTGATTTCTTATAATCTGCTCTTATGTACTGCTTATCTACAAAAAAGTTTTCCACTCTGCTGTAGCCCACCGTGGTTGTCAACCTACTCTTCAAATCCGATTTTTGTCATCTTGCTATATTTTTAGTGTCATCGTTGGTTTTTCTCCACAATTTGGCCATATCTACTCATCGATCCTTCACATAACCTAAACTAATATATATTGTACTCTATTTCAAGACTAATTGGGCTTTTCTCTTACCACTAACTTCATCTTTAGTAGACTTCACATCAACCTTTACTTTGTCAAATACCCCCACTTTCCGGGTCTTTCCTTTGAAATCCTTGAATGTTAGCTCGAATCGATCTTCGTCATAATTAGCTGAGTTGACATCTCCCAACATCTCTAATTTTATCAATCCTTCTACTCCAAATTTTGGTACAAGGACAACTATACCATTATTAAAACATTTTATCACATATCCCTCTTGTTCTGACTCATTGTTTCTCATAACTTGTCCCACATAATATTCTATACTGGCTCTTCCGGCAAATTGTGCGTTTCTATGCTTTTTATTTATGTTCTTGACAATTAGCTCCATCTTGGTTTTATCACGATGACTCAAGTCTAATTGTTCATATCCGATAGCTCCTGCTAATTGTCTGTGTGCTACCACATCACAATATCTTCTAATAGGTGAAGTAAAATGTGTGTATATATCCACAGCTAATCCATAATGTCTGAATTCTGAATATCCATATGATCCTGATGGAAAATATGCTGCTGCCATCATACATCTAGTAGACATGATACGCAAAAGAGTATTGAAATAGGGATCTTTTTCGTCTTCACACCTATCTAACGAATCAGCTAATGCTTTTGATGACTCTATCGATATCGACATTCCTGGTTTACGTACTCTCAACATTTCATTCAAGGTCTCGAAGTTGGTAGCAGGTGGTGGAGCATGTCTTCTTAACATGGCAGTTTGTGGAAATGCGTCGTATATCTTTCTAGCCACAGAGATATTGGCAAACAACATGAACTCTTCAACTAATGAGTTGGTTTCTAATAGTTTTTTTATTTCAACTTCTCCAGGGTCCGATGTTTCACTATCCATATGAACTTTCACTTCAGGTGATGCCAAATTAAGTGCACCAGCATCGAGTCTTTTCTGTTTCAATTTCTTCGATAATTTCAATAAAATTCTCATTGACTTTGTCAACTCATCTTGCTGGGTAGAATCATCAATTCTAAGTTGAGCTTGCTCATAAGAAAAAGCTTCCCGAGATTTAATCACTGACTTCATGTAATCAACATTTACAATGTTAGCATCTTCATCTAATTCCCAGATGACAGAAAAAGCAAATCTTTCCACGTAAGGTTTTAATGAACAAAGGTTGGTACCAAGTAACATTGGAAGCATATCAATTCTCTTATCAACCAAATATACCGATGTACCTCTTGATGCACCTTCATTATCTAAAGCTGTATTAGGTTTCACGAAATGAGTAACATCTGCTATATGAACACCAACCTCATAATTGCCATTGGGAAGGGGTTTAGCGTGTAATGCATCATCTATATCAACACATCCTGGAGGATCAATAGAACATACTAATTTATCTCTTAAGTCCTTTCTTTTAATGAGTTGAGGATCTTTAGGGTCATTCAAATTTTCTGGAACCGTCCAATTAGCACCTTCTTTAGGCAAACAGTCTAAAACATTCTTGGCAAATGGTCTATATTCAACATTATGTTCCAAAAGCAATGCTTCAGTTTCTGCTTCGGCACTTTCAATTTCACCCAAACTTCTTACAAAATGTCCTTGTGGATATTTGGAAGATGACGGCCATGAGTCAACACTAACAACGATTCTTTGACCTAGTAATTCTTTAGCTTTTCTGGTTCTGATTCTGATTTTGGGGAGAACTTTATCCATTAATATGACAAAACATGTTTTAGAAGCATTTCCATCCAAAGATGAGACTGAAGAAGGAGCAATTTGTCCTACATAATACCTCCAGGATCTTCTTACTATACCAACTACTTTTGCTGTTGGTTGCAATCTTTTCTGGACGTTTTCTGAAGTAACTTTCAAGGCTTCCTGGGCCAACAATCTTCGTTCTTTATCCGGGATAATACTTGTCGACTCGGTATCATCTTCATCTTCTAGATTATCGTCAATGGTGGTTCCTTCTTCCACAATGGTAGTTGAAGGTTCTCTCCATTTATCTTTTGGCAATAATTCCACAATTACGGAATCACCATTGAATGCACGGTTTAAGTTTTTCGTACCAATGATTAAAAGAGGTTTCTTGAATGCAGCTACTTGGATTTCACCTTCCAAGTAATTATAAGACGATACATTGAGTATTCCTTGGTATAAAGTTCCATTTTTGATACCGGCCATCACTCTGGAATTGGAGTAGTATTCAGGATAGGAGGTTTCTTTAGTTGAGGAATTGGATTTTTCAAACGATTCTGACTCTGCAGGGATTAGGTCTCTTAATTCATCTGAATTTGGAAGCAAATCGATGTACTCGTACAATGATTTTGCATCAACACCTTCTTCCAATGCCTTCTCCCGGTTATTTTTATCGTTGCAAACAAATACAACATGGATTTTTTCACCAAGATGACTATCAAACCACAGAGCACATTTTCTGATGGCACGATCGTTTCGATCATTGATGGACTCCTGCTTGTTTCTGGTGACGTAGGTGAATTCACAGAACTCGTTATGGAATACAATGAAACGTTTTTCATCTGACTTGACGAGTGATCTGACTCTTTGGTAGATTGGGTAAGACCGATTCTTCACCTCATCTAATACGGTCTGAGGAATAATCACATCGTAGAAACACGTTGTACTTTCAAGCAAATCAATAGCATGAAGTATGATGTTAGTATCCACAACCACATAATGAGGAGTATCTCCGTTGAGCTTCATAGGAGATTCGGAAAGTATGAATTGAGGAAGTTCTCCTTGGGCATCAGGTTTGATAATTTCATGACATTTATCACAAGCACGAGAATAACAAGGAATATCAGTTCTTAAATAATGCTCCCGGACAATCTTGGTGGCGCCTCCATTTCTGGATCGAACAAACACCTTGGATGTTGCTGTAAGCCCAGTGGAGAGTCTCTTTCTTTGGGTAAGCATTAATGAAGAGATGAGATAGAAGTAGAATATTTTTTTGCGTGCCAATTTCTTCAGTAAGACAATTTCTCGCACCCATAAGAACATTAGAAATAGATCAAGAACTGATCAGACATGATGTGAAACGGTTAAAACCCGATAGGTACACTATAATAAGCTTTACTTGATGTATTTCACTACAATGGATGTCATAATAATCTGTTTATTGTATAGACGGGTCATTCAACTTCAGCTAATTATGTAGATATGGAAGATGCTCATTACTTTACTTAACCATGAGTAGAAAAAGGGTGAAATAGATTGATTTGTAGCTTACTCGCCTTCATCAACTAGAGAGTAATGATTCAACAAGATACAATCGCCTCCTCTTTCTGGATCGAGTCCATAGGTATAAAATAAGCCTTCAGACGTCACGACCTTGATATGAAGTAAGTTTAGTGAGAGTAAATCCTTTGGGCTCTCTGGGGCAGGCGCTGTTCCATCTTTGTTCAAGTATGCTCTTGGAACCAAGTCATTCTGGACTTCGTTGTTCATCACTGCAATTGACTTGACATCCTTGCCAATAGCGTTGATCTTTAATGATGCAAAATGACGAGTAGGTTCAAGAATTGATGAAAATCGTGAAGGCAAGAAGTCTCCCATTTTTTGAGCTGCTTTCCTTCCAAGTGTTTGTGACGATCTTCTTATCATTCTTGCTACCGAAAGACGGTTCTGGTCAACAATAGGTGCTGCTTGATTATCTTTAGATTGATCTTGCTCGTCCGAATTGACACTGGTGAACGATCCCCTCGAAAGCTTTCGAGATTTATTAGAGATTATCTCTAGAGACTCATCATCATCATCGTCGTCGTCGTCGTCATTGTTGTCATCATCATCATCATCGTCGTCATCTTCAATGCCATCTTCTCCATCTTCCACATCACTATCATCACCATCATCGCGGATGTCCTCATCGTTTTTAGTGTCGTCGTCATCTTCATCGGGATTTTCGTCATCATCTTCATCAGCATGTTCTGCTACTTCTTCAGTAATGGTTTCACAACCAGGATCTTTTCGGTTTCTCTTCTTTTTCTGTAAACTTCTCTTTCTATGTTTATTTTCTAACGATTCTTCTTCTCCCAATCGGAATATATGCACGGTTTCACTGGAACTTGTAGCCACCACAAATTTGTTGTCAGAGCTGAAAGTTAAAGAGTAGATTTTGGTTGGATAAGTTCCTCGTCTAAACTGATATAACTTGACACCAGTCAGAACAGAAAATACTCTAACAATAGTACCTTTATCGGATGCGGTGGCCAACAAACTACCATCCTTACTCAAAGTAATGGCGGCTAAGGTTGATTTATGTGCTTCAACCACCGAGATTGGTTGTAATGTATCAAGATTGAAGATTATGACGTCCCCGACACGATTCGGGCTGTTACTAACAGATTGAATGTTATTTTGGGCCGAGTTCGATCCTCCGTTAGTGTTAATTCCCGTGACGAGTAAAGAATCATGGATGATAGTTTTAGGAGGCGAGGGATAAGCCAAAAAGCTTCCTAGAGATTCATCACAATTATCATTGGAAACAGCACAAAGACCATGGGAATTAGGACTGGTTTCGATGGTGTGGAGCAAGTTCATATTCTTTATATCGTAGATGTAGATTTGTTCTTCTAGTAAGATGATCATTCTGGAGCGGGTCAATTTTACCTGGAGAATTGTAGAAGGAAATATCAAGTCACAGATGGTGGTTTGGCGTTTGGTGTTGATTATCTTTAGTTTTCTAGGAGATGATCCCGGTTCTTCCCCCAAGCCAACCACCGCAATCAATGAAGTACAATAGAGCATTTCGATTAATCCTATGGATTCATTTTTCTTTGCCTCAAAGCATTTCTTGAATTGATTCTGGCAATTGAAGATCTTGTACCCGCTGTTTAGCCCCACGGCTACACAAGAAGCATCTTGATTAAACGTCATGAAATTTACTCCATCATGATTAGATAACCGATGTAATCGATAAGACGAAGAATTACTGGAGATGCTGTTTTTTCTTCCTTCTCCCATTTGAAGCGCCAAGCTGGACTGAAGTGATACCGTCCCGACTTGTGACTTTAGCATCTTTTAAACAAGTAGTTGATATTCGACTATTTTACTAGCGCTAATTCGCACCTTGTGTAGAAGAGGGGGAGCCGCTCCACACAATATTTGAAGGAGACGTGATACACGATTTTTCGTTACTGTCTCAAACCAAGCGCCTACGCCCCGGGGTCCCGGGTTCGAATCCCCTCTGGAGTCGGTTTAGGGGGTTATTTCTTGGGAATTTGGTTGTTTGGCTTTGGAACACCCAATTAGTTGTAGTTCTTGTAAGCATGGGGTGTTTTTCACTGGTGACGGAGGTCTTGATCCATGCCGGCAAATTATTTCAAAATGCCGACAATTTCGGCTGGGGAAAACGGTCGGTAAACCGTCCGGGTACGGATTCAAGGCCTTGAAATCTGCCGTAGATCTGGCCGGCATCTTGTCAGATGCATCTCGTTAGCCCAAGCGATCTCATTGTATTCAGGTCCTGAGCCCCTATTGCAGCTTGACATCACCAATAGGTGGAGGTTTACGAACATGTACCGCAATAGGAAACAGATCACGTTAGAAATCGAATAGATCACTTTCAATTGTCTTTATTCCACTACTTAGTGTAGAATACGAAGGTAGACCAAGTGGTTTGGTTCAGGATTGTCGCAGAATCAGTATATTTCATATTAGGAAATTGGCAACACTTTGGCAAGTTACTCATCAACTTACTGTTCTATAGGTATGTAGGTATGAGAGGCTGTGAATTGTATATTACTAAGCTTCTTGTTATTTGGACTCTGCTGGTTAGCCAATATCTGGATTGTCAGCATGTTCAGACGTCTAGATGGACAGATAGAAACCAGTCCATGTCATGATCGTACTTTACAGTGAAAGATCTACAGCTCATGGCCAAATCACTATGATTCATGCTTGAAGATTGACAGTCATGCTTAAAACTATGGCTGCCTCTACATTTGACTATACAAATTCGTTTATTTCTGCTGGACGCATAATAACGCCAATCTGGATCCACATCATTGAAACTGCCTCATCCCTTTATCGCTTAGAAGCCAACCAACTGATAAAGTGGTCGATCATTTCTTCTGTGGTCTCGTGCCCAACGTCCTGGTAAAAGGTCTCCGTAGTTCCGTTGGTATTCTTGTACATATCAACCCAAAGCTTACTGATCGACGCCGGTACTACCTCGTCATTATTTCCAAAAGCTGCAAAACATTTTACCTTGTTGTAGGGAAACTCTTCAAATATGGAAATATCATCCAGAGCCACCAACTCATGAAATGCTTGAGGATACTGGCGTTTTTGTTCTTCATTGAGAGGTAATTCATCGTAGTCGCTGTAAAACCATTTCTTATGGAATTGGTCATCTTTATTAGTATATCTTGATAATCGATTAATAAGCAAACTTGTTAAGGAGCAACACCCAATCACTGGGTTGATGATGCTGACCCTGTTAGGGTACTTTTGGGCAAATCTAATCGCCGTATGTCCTCCGAGTGAGTATCCACTAATGATGTTATTGTACTTGATTTTAGCATTGGCCCCCGATTTTATGGAGCCTTCCAAATCAAGGTACCCAGGAAGGAAATCTTGAATCATGATGATATCGTCAATGGTTCCATGGATCATACTAACCATGTCCAATGCATGGGTATCGTTTCCTTTTTGCCAGTATTCGTTAGCATGTTGGTTCAATTTTCTTGATCCGTGATTTCTAATGTCAAAAGTTACGCAAATCAATGGAACGTCACTTGTAGATTGGCTTTGATATCGCTTTAACATCCTGTAAGCGATAGCCTCCGTAGAATCATAAGCTCTTCCTAAACCATGGACTAAGTAGATTACATCAACAGGAATCTCAGTAGTAGCCTGAGAATTGGCATCAATTACTTTGTTGAAACCTTCAACATAAGGTTTTAATACTGAATCGTTGTACACGTAAGTTGATACTCCTCCGATGAATATCTCTCTCTTGGAAAACCACTCAGGGTCGAAGTCGAATGGTGCCATTGCTTCAGATACTAGTAGTAATTTAAAAGTGTCACAGGTATTTTCAGTGAGCTGGTATATGTACGACTGAGACAATGTAGTATAATAAAGACTCCACGAACTTAACCAACCAGCTGTGGAAGTGATCTGAAGATGTGCCTATTCAAGCTGATAAATGGAACTTTTCCATGAAGTCTTTAAGTACGGTTGAGCTCTTCAAGTCAACTGTTTTACTAGTGATACTACACGTTCTAGTTCAGTGGTAGTCGTACGCCTAATTCCTGTATTAATAAATAATAAAAGTAAGGACCATCGTCCAATACTGAATTCATATAGAATCGAATGGTGTAGCCTGGATCCATTTGCTGCAGCCTTATTTGTGGTTATTGCTAATTTTGATGATGTTTTTGCAACCATTAGTAGTTGACGCGAACTCGTTTTTTGCAACCAACCTTGGGTATTTAAGCAGAGCTTGGAGGGTCCCCGCTGTCGTCACTATCTTCGCTATCATCACCTTCGTCTTCGTCATTAGCCTGACTCTCATCACTTCCGTCATTGGGTAGTCCTAACTTTTTCACCACAACGTCGACAACTTCTCTCCAGGACCTCATACCACCCATTGAGATATTCCCATCTATATCAACATACTTTTCAACTGGTTTGAGGATGGTGATGTTGGGGTACGTTTCTTGTAGAATTGTAAGCTGTTTCTTGGTGATGGGATGAGAATACATGGAGCTTGTGAGTGCCAAAACCGCTATTATCGGTTTCGATGAAGCCATGGTACCGTTAATGTCGGTGATGGATTCCTCTGGAGGGTGACTTAGTGGAGCTTGAGGAGGAGGCCATATATGGAGTAGGTCTGTCAACAAATTATCTGCCAACCCATTAATGAGCTTGGCCATGGTATTTGCCGATAATGGGGCTAATAGAAGAACGTCGGTCCATCGTTGAAGGTCATAAGGAAGCACATCTTTAGATAGTATGGTTGAGGTGAGTATAGGACTATGTTTAGCAGGAAGATTCAATTTTTTCATCAAATGATGCTTGACAGCATCATCGTGGAACCAAACCTTAACTCCCAAATGGTCGAATTTGAACAATTTTTCCAGAAGTAAAGTTTCGGCGGCCTTGGTGAGGATAACCTGGATTTCTAATTTGTTTCTGGTGTACAATTCGAATAGCTTTTCAATGATAAGGAAGATATTGTTGTTTCTTGTTGCAGCACAGCCGGAAATACCGATCAAAAGATGAAGTCTGTCACTTGGTTCGAATGTACCTTCGCTGGAATTAGGAGATGCTATTGACGGTTCAGTTTCACTTTGTACGAGAGGAGTATAAGAAACATGAGAATGGGCAACGTCTTCGTTCGACAACGTGGTGGCCACCCCGGACTTGTTCACCGAAAGGAGTCCATGTTTATTAGGGCTGATTGCATCCTGTTCAATGACGAAAGAAGCATGCATTTTGGGGTCTTCTGGCTCTAAATCCTTGGGAGGCGATAGGCACGATCGAAGATTAGGCTCTCTCTTGATCGACAAACTGTCGGCCATGGGCGGTGTAGTCACAGGACTAGTAGCTTCCCTGTTGGCTTCCTTATTGGGCCGGGCCGGTTTCGAGGTTCTATCCATGGTGGACTTGAGCACTTGGCGTTTTTCGTCTAAGGAGGGTTTAGGAGAATGGCTAATTTCCAGAAACGATATATGCTTATTTGCCAAAGCACTTGGTTTCTTCGGTAATGGCGATTGAAGTGGAGGGTTATTGGGAGATTCCGATTGCATTGTGGGCTTAGGCTTTTTTTAGCAACTGTACTAATTTCAGAAACTCCTATTGTTTAATTGTGTCAGAAAAAAAAAGTCGTATTCAAATGAACCCAACCTTATCATTGTGGGGGGCAGGGACCGACCCCCGTGCACCACGCATGTAGGGCCTTACCGGATTAGGCAGGCAACATTCCGAGTTCTCATCATCGTCGCCAACAGAACTAGAGAGGTTGATATTGGAGATTCAGCATTAAAGAATGTATTCTTCTGCTTCAGAAATCGTTGACGGCATCAACAATCTTCGGGAGGTATCTCGTACCAAGAGAAAGACCCAATCCATCGACTATCGCTTGGACCAATTGGGAAAACTACGTACTGCCATCGAAACATATTCCGATGAGCTTGCGCTGGCTCTTTACGACGATTTCCACCGGTCAGAGGCAGAAACGAAGAACATTGAAGTTCGGGCTTGTCTAGCAGAAATCGATGATGCCTGTAGTAATGTGGAAAAATGGGCTGCTCCCGAACAAACTGGGAATCCTGGTGTGTTCATAGAGAGAATTCCTTTAGGTATGGTGCTTGTGATCTCTCCGTTCAATTATCCCTTGATTCTTTCCATTAGTCCTGTTGTTGGATGCATTGCTAGTGGGAATGCTGTTGTTGTGAAACCAAGTGAATTGACGCCGAACTTTGCTAAAGTTTTCACGAGAATGTTGACACAAACCTTGGACGCTGATCTCTTATTGGTGATCAATGGAGGAGTTGAAGAAACCAGCTTGGTTTTGGAGCAGAAATTCGATAAAATCGTTTACACCGGTAGTGCTAGAGTAGGTAAGATCATTGCCACAAAAGCAGCTCAAACATTGACCCCCGTTGTCCTAGAATTGGGGGGTAAAACGCCGGCCATCTTACTTGACGATATCACTGACGATGATTTAACAAAAGTGGCTCGCAGAATATGCTGGGGTAAGTTCCTCAACAGTGGCCAGTCTTGTATGGGAGTCGACTACATCTTGTGTCCTGGCCAATTGAAGCTGCTGTTGATTGAAGCCATCCGTAAGGTTCTAAAAGACTTTTTCTCCGGGTTAACCTCGACATCTCCTAGCTTCACTCATATTATACATGCCACTGCTTTCAAAAACCTTTGCGACGTCATTGAATCAACTAAGGGAAATGTGATTTTGGGGGGAGAAACAGACTCCAAGTCCAATTACATTAGCCCTACGGTGATAAGTGATGTAGATTGGACCGACTCCACCATGGATCATGAGCTTTTCGGTCCCATTTTACCAATTCTCTCCTACGACAATTTGGACGACGCCATTCAGGGCATCGTAACTCACCACGATACTCCTTTGGCCCAGTACATTTTCACCAGTGGATCCACCAATCGTAGTGAAAACCCCCAGCTCCACCAGATCTTGACTCTGGTCAGATCAGGGGCCGTCATGATCAATGACGTGGTGACCTTTGTCGGTGCGGCCAGTGTGCCATTTGGAGGAATTGGGACTTCAGGCTACGGAAGCTATAGAGGCTGGTTTTCCTTCCGCCAATTCACCCATGAAAGAACCTCTGTGGTTGTTCCTTTGACTGACGAGGTAGAGGCGGCCATGAGTGTTCGGTACCCCGTTGGAGAGTCTCACACAACCTTTTAACAGTGGTGCCTGGGACCTCCTAGTTAAGTGGGTACTGTGAAGATCCAACATGCTTATATATGCAATATATGGTGGTAGGTGAAATCTACATCCTTATAGTCGTTTACTTCGAGAGCTGTGAATTTTGCAACCCTCTCTCTGCATTGGGAAATCTTAGTCGATTTGACGTAAAACGTACATACATAAAATGCGATCACTTACCAGAACCAAAATAACCACCGTTTGCATCAAGCCTCATCCCGAACTTGATGCCTGACGGGGATGGCGAGTTCCTACTTTACCGGGCCCGGAAATAAGTGATTTCATCTACGGCTTGGGCTTTGTCCAATTCACATGACTGCATGTGGTTTAGTACTGAGGGGTGACCTGCATAGGACCTGGAGCGTATATATAGCAAGAAAGATATCGGAGGCGTTTATTGCAGTAGGTATTCACGAATAATAGTAGTGGAAAATTAAATAGAAATGACAGAATCGGTTAAATCACAACAATTCTCTATTCCCACCAAAGCGGAATCGTCGTCTAGTTCGTCTGTGTTGGAATACACATCTATTAGTGAAATTCCTGTTGGGGTTGAACGCTTAACTAAGGCATTCCACGGCAAACAAAAGACTCACTCAATTCAATTCAGATTAAATCAATTAAGAAATATCTACTTTGCACTTAAGGATAATACCGAAACATTATGTGATGCGTTGGTGAAAGACTTCCATAGATCTCCTTCTGAAACGAAAAACATGGAAATTTCTGGAGGTATCAATGAGCTTTTACATACCATGTCCAGTTTACATAAGTGGGTCAAACCTGAAGCTGTCCTGGACGTTCCACTCACAATGAAAACAAATCCCGTATATATCGAAAAGATTCCTTTGGGTGTGGTTCTTATAATTACTCCTTTCAATTACCCATTCCTTTTATCCTTGGGATCAATTGCCGGGGCCCTTGCTGCAGGTAATGCAGTTGTATTCAAACCTTCTGAACTCACTCCTCATTTTTCCAAAGTCTTCAGTGAACTCTTAACTAATGCCCTTGATCCTGATATTTTCTTTGCCGTGAATGGGGCAATTCCTGAAACAACTGCTTTATTAGAAGAAAAATTCGATAAAATCATGTATACTGGTAATAACATGGTTGGAACTATAATTGCTAAGAAAGCTGCTGAAACCTTAACCCCTACCTTGTTAGAATTGGGTGGTAAGTCTCCTGCTTTCCTTTTAGATGATATCAAGGAAAAGGACCTTCATGCTATTGTTAAAAGACTTGTGTGGGGTAGATTCTCTAATGCCGGTCAAACCTGTATTGCCGTTGATTATCTTTTGGTTCCCACAAAACTTAAGTCAAAGGTTTTGGCAGAACTTAAGAAAGTCATTGATGAAGAATTTTTCCCTGGTGTGGACAAAGACACTGAAAACATCACCCATATTATTCATGAAAGAGCCTTCAATAATTTGGTTAAAATAATTGATACTTCAAAAGGTGATATTGTAATCGGTGGAGAACGTGATGCAAGAACAAGATACATTGCTCCAACTGTCATCGCCAATGTTGATTGGAATGATTCTTCTATGAAAGGCGAGCTTTTCGGCCCTATATTACCCGTATTAACTTATGACAGTTTGTCTGATGCTTTAACACAAGTTATTAGACACCATGACACTCCTTTGGCTCAATACGTTTTCACAAGTGGTGCCACTTCTAGAAAGAAGAATCCTCAGATTGATCTTATATTAAAGGCTGTTAGATCCGGTGCTACTATAGTTAATGATGTTCTCATGCACTGTATATTACCCAATGCTCCTTTTGGGGGTATTGGACAATCAGGTCTTGGTGGTGGATACCATGGATATTATTCATTCCGTAACTTTACTCATGAAAGAACAACTATAGAAGCTGATTTCCTCAGTGACTTTGCTATTGGTGTAAGATATCCTCCTTATACCGAAAAGAAGGACAAGATAATTGCCCAATCTTTCACGCCTTACAATGGTAAAGTCTGGTTTGGTAGAGATGGCGATGTTAAAATCAACGGTCCAAATCCAATTTGGGGTTTCTGGACCAGCGTTGCTGGTCTTGGTACTTTAGCTTATCTCTTCCTTGGAGGTGTATAATGGATTATGTAATTGTTTATGAATATAATTTGTTTACAGAATATTGTGCTATCCGTGTAAGTTTAAAAGATAATAGTGTGTTTTCTATTGTTTCTTCTTTCCTTCAAGATCATTTAATAATTAGTGGCCGAAACGGGTATTGCAACCGATGCTAATATCTTAATTTCGCAATTTGTTGCATTTTACTAATTTTTCGCAATTATATACAAATTACAGGTATAAAAAGATTAAAATTATCTACAAACTATCTAGTTTACATGAATGTGTTATTTTGTACAAAATTGTTGCAACCAAATTAATGATCCTTTGATATACATGAGCACCGTGGAAGCAAGGTAAACCAAGAGAAACCAAAAATTAAGCCCCAACCATCTCATTTAATTTTAATCATTTTAAATAATAGTCTAATATTTAAAATATAAAGTGAGAGAAGTCTAATAACCTGATATAAAGCACGGAAATGGAATTAATTTCAGCCAAATACAAAACATAATAATAGTACTTATGTTCGGTCACCAATGTAATTTGTGCATGCAGTAAAACTAAATTTACTAATAAAGCACACATATACTTTTGTGGAGTTTACACGAGCTGTATTCACAAAAGAGTTTGTAGACTTTGGTGAAAGTATTTGTGGTCATTGTGGGGGTCACCAGGTTTACGAAAATCTTTTGTGAATTAGGTGGAGGCACGGTGGGGGTTAATGATACGTACGAATAGTATTTGTGTCTTTGGTGGGGGTACCATTTGCTCAAATTCAAGTTTACAAAGATGAAGTCTACAAAGATGAAGTTAACAAGTGTGTTTGTGGGTATCCACAAAATAGAGAGTATCCATTTACAAAATTACTAATATCTCATGGACACCTTGTCCACAAACATAAAATGTTATCATTGATGAGCCAAATATGTTACAAAATTCCGAGTAAGCCAAATTCAAGTATGTTGTTAATGGTTTTCACATACTGTTTATAAAGTATATGAGGGTCTACAGGACTTCATCCTTCAACTTTTGTCGTATTTGTGGAGGTCAAACATAGGCACACAGGAGCTTATAAAAATGTGTTCGTAATGTTTACAAATACAACGAACTTGAATTTCTTGAAATTGGAGTCATCAACCATGTTTCCTCAAACACTGAGAGACTCGTTGCAAGACCATAAAATTAAACCAACGAATCATCCGATATAGTGTAACGGCTAGCACGGTTCGCTTTCACCGAGCAGACCCG